>PITA01000683.1:89511-247661 GCA_004023965.1 Spilogale gracilis | reverse complement strand
GACTAAGCAAAGTTGGCATTAAAGGGGCATTTCTGTTTGCTATTAGGAACTTGAGCTATTGCAGCTGCCCAGTAAGGCACTTTATGAACCTGAAGAGATTATAGAGATCGTGAGCAGAGAGATTGCCTTGCGGCTTGCATGAGCTGTTCCGGCCTGGAGAGGGGAAGTTCCGTTAGGCACTGAGCTCCCAGCTGCTGTAGAGGGCTGGACGCCATTCTCTTCATCACTTCTTGGTGGGGTCGACTTTTCCTACAAAGGAGCTCGTCTCTAGGGGTCCTCTAGGGAGGACAAGACAGGAGCAACACCCACCCAGCCTGCCTTTTTGGATGCAGAGGTTGGTGTCTCTGAGACCTTTGGGGCATAACACCTGACTGTTAAATACCTCCAAATAGGTATGAAATTGAAACACTAAAATTTTTTTCATTCTGGGAAAAATATGTAAACATCTATGGGGCACAATTTCCTAAAACTGACAACATTTGAAAATCACTGTATTAAAATGTATTTGTACAAATGTGAACAGCACCTCATTTTTTAACATCACAAAAGCATAGAATGGCTTTTTGGCTGTAAGGTCCTTGCCTAATTCTTTTTTCTTTTTTTTTTGCTAAGGCTCACGGAGGTTGAGGGAATTATGCAAGGCTATGCCTTGATTAGCAGGGAAGCCGAGCTGCTCTCCCAGCCCGACAGCCTGCTCCGTGCTTCCCTTTGCTCTCTCTACACGGTCAGCTATGAGGGACTTTTCCCAGCTCCGTGTCTGCAAGCTCTGCTGATTCACTTTGCTGACATGAGAGTGAGAGCCCTGCTGTCACAGAAAGGCCTGTGTCGCTTTTGATGGCTGACATAGTGTAAGGAGGACTGAGACTTCACATCTGAAGCCAGAGATGGGAGGCTTCCCCGTACAGCTCTCCACATGGGTGCATGCTGTGAAATTTCTAGAGCAGGGCCACGTCTTCAGTAAAGAGCATTTCCTGTTCCTTGCCCATCTTTGTTTACGTCCTGTGTCTCTCTTCCTGACTTGAAGTTCCATTTTGCCTTTGCTTATACCTCATGGAGAAATCTGAAAAGAACACTGAACTAGGGGCGTTCTTAAAATATGAAAAAAATTATGCTATTCCAGCATTATTTTTTCATACTATGCTAATCATTTTTTAATACATTGTACAGATGGTAGGTTGTATTTTTTCAGAGGGCTTTTCTTCAAGCCAAGTTCATAAGACATGATCTTGAATTTGTAATGTTGCATTCCTAAATGTAGTTTTTTGGCTGTCAAAATAGTTCTGTCTTTAAAAAGTACAATGCAGATACTTTCTGTAAAACTGATTATTTCTGCTTTCTCTTTTTTTATAAAAAAATAAGTTATTACTTATTATAAAAGTAGCGCACTTACAAAAAATTGGAAAAGGATTAAAGTAAAAAGAGGGATAATAAGTTGATTTAAGTCTTACCCTCAAAAACAATTATTTTCTCCCCTCCCTGCTCCCCTTTTTGGCCATATAGGGAGCATCGTGATAAAAATTCATGCAGTTCCATCTTAACTGTGTGTCAGACATGCAGGGAACACAATATCTGGCTTGGAAAACAGATTAATAAAGGCTTAATTGGGGGCACCTCAGTGGCTCAGTTGGTTAAGCATTGCCTTTGGCTCAGGTCATAATCCCTAGGTCCTGGATCGAGTCCCATGTCAGGCTCCCTGCTCAGTGGAGAGCCTGCTTTTCTCTCTCTCTCTCTCTCTCTCTCCATCCCCCCCCACAACTCCCCCCCCCTTGTGCTTTCAAATAAGTAAATCTCTATATAATAATAATAATAACAAAGGCTTACTTGTAATGGAGTTCCCACAGTCAACTAAAAGGACCTTGGGTTGTGAGAACATGAAGAACTGGATTTTAATTCAAGACTTAGAGTTCAGTTGTGTGTTCTTGGAAGGTTACTTGCCTGTATTTAAACTGCAAATCAAGCAAATGGCTATTTTAGGAGATGTTACATGAAAAAGCCTAGGCTAGTGCTGGCTGGGGATCCACCCCGCCCAGTGAGATGACAGAGGGCAGTAATAGCTCGCACTTCAGAGCACCTGCTGCCCCCACACCTGGTTCTGTGGCAGACTTTTATTGTGAAAGGCCACATGCTAAGTATTTTAGGCTTTGTGGACCAAGGGCAAAATCCAGGATATAATGCAAGTATTTATGTAACCATTTCTAATGCAAAGACTTAAAGATGTAAAAAGAAAACTTTATTAGGTCATAGACAATATGAAAATGGGCAGTGGGCTTGTTCCAAGTCATCTTCACGTATGACTTGTAATATGTGATCTACTATGTAAGTGTGTGAGGTAGTCACACTTGTAATAAATGGTGGCGCTCAGATTTCCACCAAGGCAGTCAGAGCCTGGAGCCCTCGTCAGTCTGTGCCACCTCCTGTCAGGCCTCTGAAGGTGGGTCATCTTAATTAATGTAAACAACGGTACCATATTTCTCTCATTCTGCACCCTCAGCTTTGTCCCTTTCTCTACTGCCCTGTCCCCATCCTCCTCCTCCCATCCGCTTTCCTCCCCATCAACTGCATCCTCATCCATGAGCCCACCAGGCTCTCTCTTCCTCAGGGCCTTTCTGTCCCTGAGCTTTCCTTATGGAATGCCTTGCCCCTGGGTGCTTCTGGCTAATCATCCTTCAGATCAGTTCAAATGTTACCTCATTTGGAGAATCCTTATGCCCTCGGCATTCTGTCACATCATCCCTTCCTTTTTAGATGCTTTGCTTTCTTCCACCTCCTAGGGTGCCTCATATTCTGTAGTTGGGTTGTTCCTATTCCCGCATTTGTCTGCTTCTGTGCAGTAGGATGTGAGCTCTAACTCAGAGGCAGGCTTGGAGCATTGTCATTTTCACTGTTGCATTCCCAGAGTCAGAACAGTGTCTGAAACGTAGGTGCTCAGTAAATCCTTAACAAATGTCTTGTCTTGCTAATTGTCCTTGTTTTTTTCAGATATCAGACATTTTTCAGTGTGGGCTTTCTTGATCTTAAGTTCAGGTAGATCTCTTATGATACTCTATATTTTCCTCTGTACCTAGGAGAACCACCTATGATTTGGTAAGCCCAGCACCTGAGGAAGAGAGTCATTGTGCCTCTCTCATAGAAGGAACTATGAGGTACAAGCCTCAGGAATCCATAGCAGCCAGGATTCCTGCACAAGGCAGAATGTCACTCTCCGCAAGAGAAGGGAGGTCACACAGGAGCCACTTGCCTGGCAAAGTCAGTTCCTGACTCTCTTTGCAGGAGTTGATGGTAGTACTTCTCAAATTCAGAGGTGTTTAGGAGACATCTTGGATCGTGCACAGGTTCTGATTTAAATGATCTGGGCTGGGACCCCAGTTCTGAATTTCTGACCTGCTTTTATAAGTGTTGGTTAGAACTGCTGCTCAGTAGACCAGCTGTGTACTAACAAGTCCTCAGGGTTTCTCAGAGCACCTGGGCACTCCTGGACATTTGGGACCAAATTATTCTTTGTTGCAAGGGACTGTCATGTGCATGGTAGGATGTTTTCCACCATCCCTGGCTTCTACCCACTAGACACCACTAGTTCTCCAGTGGTGAGGACCAGAAATGTCTTCATATATTGCCAAAGATTCTGGGGGTGGGGCAAAATCATTTCTGCAAACCACTGGTCTAGATGCTTTTCTGCCTGTAGTTTCCTTTTCGGTGCTTCTTCACATTCTTTGAGCCAATGAATTTGCCTTTTGCTTAAGCTAGTTTATTTAAATATTTATGAACCTGTAGTTGAATCCTACAACTTACCTACATGTGTGTAATTTTTTGTGTGTGCCTATGTACTCTACCCCACTCTGTAAATGTATCTTCTGTGTCTTTATTTTAATGCATAGCATGGACTCTAGTCTGTGGGAGGTAGTTGATAGCTGCCAAATGAGTGAATGAAATTCTGTAAGGGGTGCTGTATCCCTTTCAGCTCTGTAATGTTACGTGCGTGTACATATACATAGACCCCAAAAGTGCATGTAAGTGTACAGCTTAATGAATTTTCACATATTAAACATTTTCACTCCCTTCTATTCAGTAATATTTTAAAACTTTCTTTCTTTTCAATAATGAAAAGGAATCCATGTTCACTATTGAAAATTTTAGAAGTACAGAAAAGCAAAAGAAGAAAAACATATACTCTCTTTAAATACATAAATTTTTTTAATTTTTTGATGCATAGCCTTCTAGTCTTTTCGATGCCTATATATGCACGTAAGTATATTTTGAGATTTATATTGTACTCTGTCTAGCTTTCCTCACTACCACATTGTGAACATATTTCCACGTGAGTAAATGTGTATGTAATTACCCATTGTAATGGCAACATGGAGTTCAGTTGAATGGATATACTGCAGTTTACATAGCATCCCCTTTCCTTGGTTGTTGTTTTTTTTTTGAAAATTGAACATTTAAGTCGTTTTCATTTTCTACCCTTATAAACACTCTCTCAACAATCAGTTTTTTTCTTAAGGTTAGTTCTGCCCCTTTATAGTTGTAGACTTAAATAAAATGAACAATGATAAAAACATTAATCCATATAGGGCACCTGGGTGGCTCAGTGGGTTAAAAGCGTCTGCCTTAGGCTAAGGTCATGATCTCAGGGTCCTGGGATCAAGGCCTGCATTGGGCTCTCTGCTCAGCGGAGAACCTGCTTCCTCCTCTCGCTCTGCTTGCCCCTCTGCCTACTTGTGAACTCTCTCTTTGTCAAGTAAATAAATAAAATCTTTAAAAAAAAGACAAAAGAATCCCAGTCTTAAAAAAAAACACAAAAAAAACCCCTTTAATGCATATGACTTTAGTTGCTAGAGCCATTTTTTAATTAAGGAAAAAGAATGTGTGCATGGATATACATAGAAAGTGAATTTAATGTATGCTTTTGCTAAAATAGTCAAAATGAAGCGAAAGAACACAGTGAAGGATAACTGTTTCTCTTCCATACTCTCCCAGTCATCTCCTTAAAGCAGGTGCCTTTATCATTTTCTTGGGGGTAAGAAAATACTGACATTTGTGGTCCGGTAGGAACTTTTAATGTAAAGATAGTAGAACCTTTCTTTAATACTTGAAATTTCCCAAAGACAACAAAAGGAGTTACTGAATGACTGAATCTATACTCTAGATCAGGGGTCAGCAAACTTGCTTTGTAAAGGGCCAGGTAGGAAATACTTCAGACTTCACAAGCTGTGTGGTCTCTGTTACCACTGTTCGGCTGTGCCTCGCTAGTTCTCCGATAGCCAGAAGCACTCTAGAACAGAAGGGGCGTGGCTGGGTTTCAGTACAACTCCATTTACCATAATACTGAATGTGGACAGCATACTCTAGCTTGCCAGCATCTGCTGTCTTATTAGTTAAAATGTGTCTTACATATACTATAATGTGAATATTCCCAGTCTTTGGGCAGTTCAGAGGATGTAATATGAACTTAAAGCTCTTTTTCACAAGCCTTCCGGTGGAGATGTATATCCTGTGCCTTAAAATAGTCTCCTTTTGGCCCAATCTGGGTACTCCTTTGGTTTCTTGCTCATTTTTCTGCCCTGTACTTGTTCTTCCCCTCAAGTCTGTTCTGGAATCAGTTGCCCTTCATTGCGGGGTTTTCTCAGTCTCTGCTAATGAAGTTGATCACAATTTCCTTCAGGTACAGTGTCTTTCCGGTTGGTCTGAGTCCAGGTTCTTCTGCATAATAAAGGTAGTGAGTCCCTGTTTGTCAGGGCATCGCTGTCCGTGTGCTATGGTGTGGCGGCTCTACCCATTTTCTGCTCTGATTTCCTGCCCTGCTTCAGCCTCCCTGCCCTGGTGAGCGGAGGCACATTCCACTCTGTTGGCTGGTAAGATTCCATGCCTAGCTGAGGCTCACACTGGGTACAGATGCACTGACATGTCTGAATTATTACTATTAAGAGCTTTATCTTTATCTGCCAAAGCTGAGGGTTTTATTTCTTCTTCTTAAGAGGGCCATGACTAGTGTTATGTGACTATACTTAACAGGCACATTTTTGGTGCTGATTTGTTCTGTTCATGATGAAGGATTCAGAAGTCAAAGTGATTTTCTTCATTAAAGTTTTGAAACGTCTTCCGAGTTCAAATATCTGTGCCTGTGATAGGCTAGCATATGTGTCATTAAAAGAATAACCAGAAGTTGGGACTCCTCCATGGCTCAGTAGGTTAAGTGTCTACCTTCAGTTCAGATCATGATCCTGAGGTCCTGGGATTGAGTCCCATGTCGGGCTCGCTGCTCTGTGGGGAGTCTGCTTCTCCCTTTGCCCCTCCCCTCTCATGCACATGTGCACTCACTCACACACTCAAAAATAAATAAATAATAAAATCTTTAACCAAAAAAAAAAAACCCAACATAACCTGCCTTGGTTTAAAAATGGCAAAAATGTCTTTGCACTTATTCCTAAGATTCATGATGGGTTAGCTGAGGCCTCTGCCCAGTGTGGTCCTCACTCTGGGGTCCAGGCTGGCTGAACAGTCTGGGCTTCTCCCCCATGCTCTGTTCTCTCCCGAGTTGGACATAGGCAGCGAGTCACCTCTGAACTTTGAGATGGCAGGTCTTGTTTTCTCTTTGTTAGTGAAAAAATCACTACCTGACTTCAAGACTTACTGTGAAGCTACAATAATTGAGACACGGTGGTACTGGTGAAAGAAAAGACACATAGATCAGTGGATCAGAATAGAAAGTGAGAAGTAGATGAACAACAACTGTGGTTAAGTGGTTTTTGACTTACTGGAGCAAAGAGTACAGTGGAGAAAGGATAGTCTTTTCAACACACGGTGTGGGAACAACTGGACATTCACATGTAGAAAAATGAATCTAGACACAGACCTTGCCCCTTTCACACAAATTAACTCAAAATGGATCACAGACCTAAATGTAAAATGTAAAAATTCTCAGATAACCTAGAAGAAAATCTAAGTGACCTTGGGTTTGGTGAGGACTTTTTGGCTACAGTACCAAAAGCATGAATCATGAAAGAAAAATTTGGTAAATTGGAATCCATTAAATTTAAAACCTTTTGCTCTGCAAAAGACACTGTTAGAGAATGAAAAGACAAGCCACAGACTAGGAGAAAATCTTTGGAAAAACCACTCGTCTGATAAAGTACTTGTATCCAAAATATACGAAAAAAAAAATCTTAAAACTCGACAAAAGGGAACAGTCCAGTTCAAAAATGGGTAAGAGATCTGAACAGACACCAGAGAAACTTTACAGATGGAAAATAAGCATATGAAAAGATGTTCCTCATCATATGTCATTAGTGAATTACAAATTAAAACAAGATATATAGCACTCCACACTTACTAGGACGGCACAAATCCTAAACATTGATTGCACACAGTGGCAAGAATATGGAGTGACAGGCACTCATTTACCACTGCTGGGAATGCAAAATTGTACAGCCACTTTGGAAAACAGTTTGGCACTTTTTTTTTCTAAAGCTAAATGTAGTCATACTATACAATTCAGCAGTCACACTTTTAGTTATTTACCCAAATGAGTTAAAAACACAGAAAACCCGCATGGGAATGTTTGTAGCCACTTTACTCATAATTGCCAAAACTTGGAAGCCACCAAGATGCCCTTTACCTGGTGAATGGATAAAAGAAACTCTGCTCCATTCAGGCAATGACAGTTTTTTATTGAATAATAATAATGAGTGAGTTATCAAGCCATAAAAAGACATGGAAGAACCTTGCATATTAGGAATTGAAGGAAGGCATTCTGAAAAGGCTAAACAGCTGTTTTATATATGACCTTCTGGAAAAGGTGAAATGGTAGAGGTAGGAAAAAGGTGAGTGGGTTGCCAGAGGTTCAGGGCGAGAGAAGAAAGGGAGGATGAGTTGGCGGGGCACAGAGGATTTTTAAGGCCATGAACTTTATGATACTGCAACGGTATGTTTGTATTTCGTTATTTATCAAATCAGAACTGCACAGTACAATGAGCAAACCCTAATGTAACCAACCTATGGACCTTAGATCATGTATCCATGGTGGTTTATCAGTTTTAACAGATGTACTACATAAATTCAAGATGTTAATGTTAGGGGACGCTATAGGTGAGATACGGGAGAAAGGGCATATGAACTCTGCACGTGCAGAACCTTTGATTTTCGATATAAGAATTCCAGTAGTTTGTAAAGTTGACTCCTTTGTTGCTGATTCCTTTCCTTCCTAACCACACCATCTCCTAAAGGAAAAAAACAAAAACATATCCTCTGTTTTATATGTGGGTGTTTTTTCCCCTAAGTTAGAGATTTAAGTCTGCCTGTGCCTAACATAAACACTACCAGTGACTTTCCATTGCCTGAGGATATAGTATACTCTCCTTAGCAAAGCCTTATTCAGTCAGTGGTACTAACGTTGGAGAGTTCCAGAACTCTCTGCCTATTTCATTCATAGGATTTAGGACCATGCCCTGTTGGAATTTTGTGTACTTGTGTTATTTCCTTGACTCGGGAGTTTCTGGGTTGAGTCATTTGTTTCCTTATTTTCTGGCATGTGTGGCGTGGCCAGTGTATTCTTGTTTCAACTGGATCAACACATAAATTAACAAACCAAGCAAAACCATAACATTAGTTAAGCTAATACTAGTTGCTTTAAGAAATAAATGAGAGTAGTTTACTCCTTCAGGCTCCTTCCATTCCATGGCTCTTCCAGCCTTCTTTAACACATAGATTCAGAGGCTGGTGCAGAAGGGTGAGGAGTATGGCGGTTCGTTTTGGGGCTTCAGGGGCCAGGCCCGGAAGCGATGCCCATCATTGTACCTGTATTTGATTGTCCAGATCTCAGTTCTGTGCCTAACCCTCCAACAGCCTGAGAGGCTGGAAATTTAGTTGATCTAGGCCTCCGGGAGAAAGATGGGAATGGTGTTTGAATAGTTAGCAAGCCTCTGCTGTAGTGTTTATTTGGACTTGATCTGTGTTCATATATGAATTTCCATGGCTTTCCACTAAGATGGCCACTTTTATGTAGAGTATGGTATGGAGTGAGTAGAGGGAAGGGAGATTTAGAAGTTCCTCCTAAGACAAGGGAGTTGTTTAGCTTGTTATCTCTTTGTTCTAGTAGTTGTATACCATTCATTTCATATTCAGGACACACAGAGTTATCAATATTTTATCATTTTGCAAAACTAGGTTTTCTAGAAGACCACATGAAAAAAAAATACCATGCCTCATATTCCTTGCACCACGCCTTTAGTCACCATGTGACAGTAACACTCTCTTGTTCAATGAAAAATTGCGTGAATTACATTATTTTTTGGAGGGTTAAGGAGTTCCTGTAAGTGTGGTTTGTATCTCAGTGGTCCTAATGTTTGAAGGAAATGGCTTTCTGGAATTCAACACAGTAAGAGAATTAGAGAATTAGAGTTCAGTCAGTGTGATAAATCATTGAACTTGCTGTTGAAGGGCCTAAATTTAAATTAAAACTTTAAAAGCAATAACCTCTTTTCAGTTTTGGTACTGCTCGGAGATAATGGAACTCTTAAGTGGAATGAATTTGATTTACAAGTACAGCAATTCTTTCTTCAGTATATGTTTTATTCTTTCAAAGTTTAATCAGTAACTAAGGTAAGTGAAATGTCTCTTTCTCACTGGTTCCCTATTTAAAACATTTGCTGGTTTCTAGATTTGTGGGGCTTTTTCTTGGACTTGAGGATTATAGATGTGTACATAATTGTGTCAGGTGCATGTTTTAATGATATCCTAGCCAGAGAAATGATTTTAAACACACAGTAAAGATTTTAGGAAATGATATATTTAATAATAAATCTACATTATCCCAGGTAGTATTTGCATGCCTGGGCTCTGAGTCCTAGAGATAACTCACTTTAATAGTGTGGTGTGTGACTCAGAGGGTCTGCTTCCAGAGATTACAAACCAGTATCCTCATCATCCCTGAATCAGGACTAGAGGACAGCCACCCAAGGTGGGGACTGCCCTCAGGAACTGGTTAGCTGGAGGGTGAATCCCCTGCAGCCTGGTAAAAATTGAGACCACTTGCCTAATTAAGACTGGAGCGATGCATTCATTTCCTATGGGTGCTGTTAACAAGTCACCACCCATTTGGTGGCTTTGAAAATTGAACGTTATCCTCTCACAGCTCTGCAGGCCAGAGGTCTGAAACCTGATCAGGCTTCAGAGATTAAGATGCGGATACCTTCTGGGGGTGCAAGTGCATTATTCAGCCTACCACAATAGCATGTGAACTATTTTGAAAGTCACTGTTCTAGAAGTCATTTACTGACTGTAGTGCTGAATTTTTCTTTGTAATCTGACTTCTAGTTAGGTGAAATCTGTCTTTCCAATGGTTTGCTCTGTATTTCTCTCTCTCTCTCTCTTCTCTCTCTAAATAGATTATTTGGGAGAGAGACACAGAGCACAAGCAGGGGGAGAGGCAGAGGGAGAGGGAAAAGCAGACTCTCCACTAAGCTGGGGGCCCATTGTGGGGCTCCATCCCAGGACCTGGAGCTCATGATCTGAACCGAGGCAGATGCTTAACCATCTGAGCCACCCAGGCACCCCTGCACAGCATCTCTTAATGAAAGTAAGGGTTAGGGGTGCCTGGATGGCTCAGTCAGTTGGGCGGCTGCCTTCGGCTCGGGTCATGATCCCAGAGTCCTGCGACTGAGCCTTGCGTCAGGCTCCCTGCTCAGTGGAGGGAGAGCCTGCTTCTTCCTCTCCCACTGCCTGCCACTGTGCCTGCTTGTGCGTGCTCTCTCTCTCTCTCTCTGTTAAATAAATCTTTAAAAAAAAGAAAGTGAAGGTTCTCCTTTCTTGCTGAAGAGGAGCTCATGTACCTTGACAGAAAAAAAAAAAAAAGGCAGATTTAGCAGTTTTTGGTCATTTTTCATGTTTTAATTTTTGACTTAGATTTTCTGCAGTCTCCTAATGGTTATGAAGATGACAATGTTGTCATTGTAAATATTTACATTAAGAAAGCTCCCCTGAGATGCAGTATATTCAACTACATTTTAAAGTGATATTTTAAAAATATTTAAATTCATTTTCTTTGATTTTTGGGGGAGTGAAAAATTCCTTGTCTTTGTTTTTAGAGGGGGGAGAGGCAGAGGGGATGAGAGAGAGAGCAAGAGAGAGAATCTCAACAGGCTCCATACCCAGTGCAGAGCCTGACACAGGGCTCAGTCTCAGGACCCTGAGATCATGACCTGAGCTGAAATCAAGAGTTGGTTGCCTAACCAACTGAGCCACCCAGGTGACCCTAAATTTATTATATATATATATATATATTTTTTTTTTTTTTTTAAGATTTTATTTATTTGACAGAGAGAGAGAGATTACAAGTAGGCAGAAAGGCAGGCAGAGAGAGAGGAGAAAGCAGGCTCCCTGCTGAGTAGAGAGCCTGACGAGGGCCTCAATCCCAGGATCCTGAGATCATGACCTGAGCAGAAAGTAGGGGCTTAACCCACTGAGCCACCCAGGTGCCCCTAAATTTATATTCTGAGTAGAAAAGTTATAGCTCATTTTAGGAAATTTAGAAAACTTAAAACAGCACAAAGCAAAAAAGCCTCCCATAATAACCTAGAAACGAGGGATATTGATAATTTTGACTTACTGTGTTGTGTTGCATTACTGCCCTCTTCCCCCACAGTATTTAGCAGTTGTTCTACCATTCATCCACCCTGGTTTGAAAAACCATCATTATTTTTTAGGGAAATCAGTTTCCTGGAATGCTGGATAATGGAAGCAGTGCTGTTATTCAGGTTAGATTTCCTTCAACTGATGAGTGGGCCTCACTGATGCTGGATTTGGGTCAGGTACAGAGAGCCTGAAATTTATAAGCATTTCTCTAAGGAAAGGTTATAGTCGTTAGTGTTAGTTCTTCCTAGATGCATCTTTAGGCCATTTTCTAGCATGTGTTAGTAGAACCTAAATCCTGAGAGATGCTGTGAACGGGGAACCAAAGTTGCTCATGAGCAGGTAAGTTTGGGAAACCATGCATACTTTGTGCGCCTGGGTGCACACATGTGCGTTGTAAGTCACCATGTATATTAACATCCTAAAAAAACAGACTTTCTAGAATAAAGGAGACTGTTTAACTTAGAGTTTTCTTCCAGTTGATATATTTATTTGTTTCCCCCTAATGCTTATTATAAAGAACTGTGTGGAGCATAATTTGTGAAACAGAAACGATGCAGCTAAGGGATATGCATACGTTTTTGGTGTAAAAGTACTTTGGTCAATTTAATGTGTGTTTCTTTATATAAATATTATTGCCCTCTTTGCCAAAATCAGATTTTTAAAACAGTGGCTTACTTGATTCCAGTATTATAAAACCTTTCTTTTTTAAACTAAAGATGTCTTAGATTATAATACATTAGATGGCTTTTCTCTACCCTTTGGGGAATTAGGAATTAAAATCTAGGAATAGTATCAAGCAGAGTGAAAGTTCAGGGGAAGAGTGAAAGAAATTTGTGTTTTAAAAAAATGTAGTGTGAAAGCTTCCCAACCTCTCCCACCAAGTGTCATTTTGGCCTGAAGCTGAATTAGTTCTCATCTGATTAAATCAGAACCAAATTCTGCTATTTCCTAACTGCTGTGAAGTGCAGATTTTAAAAATGTGTCAAAAAAGCAAGAATTTAATCCTAGTAGGAAACAACTCTCTTAAAAGAGAATAATTAGCATTTCATTTATATCATCATTTACAACTTTTCAACACACAAAATTATTCATGTTTATGTAACATGTAGTTATTAAGTGCTTGGTCAAAATACCAGCATTAATTTTAAAATTCAGATTTCTAAACTGAGATCCATGGAGATTGAGGAAGCTTAAGGGTGGATGGAAGACCCCACCAACTTTTAGTGTCCATGTCTGTCTAATGAGAATGGTCGTCTTAGCACCGTAACTAAACTTTTGGCTTTTATATCTATAGGATCAAGAAGAGGCCCAGGTAACACACAGTGACTAATCCAGATATTGTTTATTTGAATTTAGGAAGCAACCACAGAACTTTAAAAATAAATTTTATAAAAATAGAAAGGTCTATAAGAAAAAGGAGAAGACATTGTAATTGAAAACTCTTTGCAGCCACCTGATGTTACTTCTCTTAGCTTAAAACTTCACAGTCCTTTAGGGCAGTGGCCCTTAGAAGTTCACCAAGACTTTAGCTTCTCCTGGTGTGATGGTTAATTTTCGCTGCCGCCTTGGCTAGGGTTAGTCAGATGGCAGTTATGTGGTCAAACACCAGTCTAGATGTTGCTTGGAGTTTTTAAAAATGTGATTAACATTTAAATGGCAAACTTTGAGTAAAACAGATTATCCTCCCTAATCTGACTGCTCTGCGGCCAATCAGTTGAAAGCCTTAAGATAAAAAAGATCAAGGTCACCAAAAGAGAAGGGGATTCTGTTCCAGACCGCCTTTAGAATCAAGATTTCACAGCGGCTCCTGGCCTGCCAAAATGATCAGATTTTAGATTTGAAGTTTTCACTACTATATTGCAGTTTTCTGGAGTGTCTGGGGACCTCTTATTTTGGATATCTCTGTACTGAAGGACATTTTTGGATGCAGTGTTGCCATGCAGCAACTAGGATGTATTAGCAGGGTATAAAAGATCGTGGATCACCTTTTCAGTCACCAGAATCAGTGTGTTGGTTTGGGTGATGACTCCCTCCAAGCAGTAGATCAGAGACCCAGAGTCTGTCCTCTTGAGGCTCTACCTTCGTTGATGTGTGTCTTCCAAGGTGGCAGTGTAATTGGGAGACATGGAGGTTTTTGACAGGCGGTCTGGGAAGTGGTGTTCATCATTTCCATCTCCATTCTCTTGGCTGGAACTCAGTCATGTGGTCACTCTTAGAGGCAAGGGAGACAGGAGAATGTGGTCAGTATGTCTGGAAGTAGAGGAAATGAGTTTGGTCATCAGCTGGCAGTCTCTGCCACCTGGGACTTAAATGCTCTGATGTTGGCAGGTTTGTGCTTCTGCCCATGATGGACTTCTGTTCTCTGTTGCTAACCAGAGAAAGGTGGGTGTTAGGGATGTGCATAGCTTGAGTTGTTATTAATGCCCCTCACTCTTTCAGGTCCTTACTAGTCTGAGGAAACAGAGTCGCAGAAAGAATAACTCACACTGTACTGGCTCCTGCCATAGCTTCAGTGGGAGGTTTCCACCATCTCTTGGGTTTTCACCCAGCTCTGTCTTATAGGTCAGTCTGTGAGCAAGACTTCTGTGCTACCTACCATCTTTTTCCTCTCCCACTTCATGTGCAATCCCAGCCCTCATTCCACTGTTTATATTCACTTCCTGTTAGTCACCTGAGGGTACCCTCTTGTGGCTCCATAAACCACTTTCCTAAGCCACCCTCCATCAAGAGGCTAGAATGGTGTTCTGTTCAGGGCAGAAGTAAGAGAATGCCTGTTGACTTAGTTATGTATTGCTGTGAAACAAACTGTCTCATAAAACTGTCCTTTTTTGCCGCCATGAGTGTTGAGGTTGATTGGGCTGAACCAAGCAGTTATTGTGCTCCATGTACTGTTGGCTGGGCTGCTCAGATGGCTTCATTTGGCCGGGACCTTGGCCGGAGCTGGAAATGCCGATGAGGCCACCAGTTCTTCAGGTCCCCAGCCACATGACTTGCATCCTTCTGTAGTCTGTGTTGTACCTCCTTACAGCTTAGGCCTTGGCTCTGAGGTGGGGGAAGCTTCAGATCCTTTATGGTCTTGGAGCTCTCAGAGCATCATGTACCCTGCATTTTATTGGTGGAAACGTCACAAAGCCAGCCCAGTTCTAAAAAAAGGGAAATAGAAATAGGTCATGTGTGTTCAGGGGTATGAGGAGTTATCAGTGGCCACATTTGAAGATCATCACCATGCCTTTCACTCTGCCCACTCTTAAAGGCACACTGCCCGTATGTATATCAGAGTCACCCATGACATTATTCATTCCATCATCAGTATACCCTTTCTCCAGAGGGCTTAGTTTACTGACATTGTAACTGTAATCATGGGCACATAGGCCCCGATTCTGAGAATATGTGAGGAGTGCATAGGAAATAACATAATTAATGGGGTGTCTGGGGGTCTCAGTCAATTAAATGTCCAACTCTGGATTTCGACTCAGGTCATGATCTCAGGGTTGTGAGATTGAGCTCTCTCTTGCTAAAACAAATAAAAATAAAAAAAATAACAAAATTGCTATTTGGCCAGTGCTTAGGGTTTGTATTAGGAGGATAGTGAGTTTGAGGAATCATGCAATGGCCTGAATTCAAGCTAAAAGTTCAGGATGCCCACGGTGGGAAATTGCAAAGCATTGTTGAAGCAAGGCAAATCTCACAACACTGTAGGAAGAATGTTGAAGGGTCATGTCGGTGTCCATGGCTACCATAGCTTAGATATGAAATGAGCAAGGCCTAGACTATAGGGAGAATAGTCGGACCTAAAAGAAATGGTCATGAAAGGCAGAGGTGTAATCAGTATGACCCATAGAGGCTGTGGAGAGGCAGACAGGATAAAGGGAAGTCTGGGTGTAATAAACTGCGCCACAGATCACAGTTGGAAAATACTGTTAACAAGGAGGTTTGCATTAAACATGAAACTCTAGAACTAATCAGGGACAGGTAGAAAAGAGGCTGTTATACTTAAATCTTAGTTTGGTCTTGTTGGGGAGGTGGTTGTAAAATTTCATGTATCAGTCAGCTTGGAATTTATTATGCTGTAGTAACAAATAGCTCCAAAAGTCTCACTGGCTTATGACAACCCAAGAATTATTTCTCACTCATAATAGGATTGTTGCAAGTCTGGTTAAATCTGTTTTACATCTTCTCATTTTGTGACAGAGACAGAGGATACAGCCTATCTGGACCATTCTTTTTGTCAGGGTAGAAGGAAAATAAAAGTTGGTGGAAACACATAATAGCTATTAAAGTTTTTGCTTGGAGTCACACATACCCTTCTGTGTTTTATTTCCTCTTTTATTAGTGTAAGCAGAACACATAGTTAAGCTCAGTGTCTTTGGGTACAAGAATTCTGTTCTTCTCATAAAAAAAAAAAATACCACACAAGGGCTCCTAGGAAGGAGCAACAAATACTTTGGAATAAATAATACAAAAATTACAATATAACATGTAGCCATGGTTACATATTTCCCTATTTTTAATAACACAAATAATGAAGTCATCCTAGAAAATGCTGAAAAGCACACAGCAGACCTTTCCAGTTATCCCAAATTTCTCTTACTAGACATAACTGTCCTGTTAGTATATTGATATAAATAACTTCAGATATTTTTCCCTGGGAAATTTTTATAATGTAGTCAAATACCGTGTGCTAGCCTGTCACTTAACATACAGACTTAAAGGTACACAATGAACATGCACTGTGTCAGTAAACACATGTATGCATCCTAACTTGTAATGGCTCTCTGGTATTTCTCTGTAAAAATACACCATAATTTATTTAATTGTTGGACACTTTTTATTTTTCCAATTTCACTGTTTAATAAAGTGCTGTCATTAAGTCTCTTATATGTACACATTTATCAGACTGTTCTTCTGGATAAATTTCTAGCAGTGAAATAATTAAAAAGAATATCTTTTTAGTCCTTTTTGATACATCATTGACAAATTGTATAGCTTAGTTTTTAAGGCCCACTCTTCCTTTTCCCTCTCCTAAAATGGAGTAGTGTTACCATAGCAATAGAAAAAAAAAATCATTACTCTCATGGAAGTGCCTAATTTGTCTTTGTCTTCATTTTAACTCAAAAAGTTACATTTTGTGCCAAGGTTGACACATAAAATATCTGTCTAGAATCTCTCGTGGGTTAGGAGGTCAGTGCCCTTGGAGAGATGACCTCAGCCATGCCTGGATATACCGTTTTATAAATTGGCTCCCCTGTTGTCTTCTGGGAGAGGCTTTGTCAGTCACAGTTGGTCACGTAAGTTGCTCTGTATGGGGAGACTCTGTGACTGGTAAATGTCCCTCCCATCAGCCTGTAATTTGGAAGGTAGTCAGTCATGGAGAGATGTTTATGGAAAAATAGATCATTACTTAATTAAAAAACTCAACTCATTACAGTGGATCATTTACAGATCTGATTCAGTTCTCAAGACTGCGCAAAGGCACAATGCAAGCTACCTGTTGTCTGAATTTTCTTGGAGAGAGAGGAAGAAAGTAAAAGTCTGATGAGCTGACTTAGCACAGAGCCCACTTGCTAGGAAGGGTCTGTGATTTTGGAAACAAAACCAGAGGTCTGTATTCTCAGGCTGGTGATTGGATTTAAAGATGGTCAGAGATGGGGCAAGCAGAACTTCAGAGGGCCTTCATGAGGTATGTGAGCTACTCATGGGGTGAAGGCTGCAACGCTGCTGGTAGAGTCTGGGGCAAGCAGAGATGAGCAGCAGAAAACCATCCTTTCATTATACAGCTGCTGAGTTTAGATTGGGGGGTCCTTGAGTGAGACTTGAGGGACTCTGCAGTGTGTCAACTAAAATACGGGATTGTTTTTTCTGTTTGGCAGAAAATAAATTGACATGCACATTGGGAAATGCAGAGTCTTATGTGGTAACAGAGTGAAAGCCACTAACATTCTTGTTTTGTTTTGGTTTTATCTTAAAGAAGGCTGGATAGCAAGCAGTCTGGGAGCCTTGGAGAAGGACAGCATGGGGCTTGAGTTCTGCTCTCTAGCTCTGTGACCCAGGCTTGTCCCTGCTGCCTTCTCCGGACCTAAGCATTCTCATTTATGAAATTTGACAGAGTTAGCAATATATACTTCATAGGCTGTTCATAAGATTAAAATACATAAAGCACATAGTATGATCCCTGCCTTGCTCACGGAAAGAGGTCAATAAATGGTGACTTTTCCTTTAATGTGAGATATAGTACAATTACAATTATTTTCACAAAGCGGTAGTAAACTTTAAGAGCTGTGAATCACTCATAAGAGGTCTGAATCAAGTGTTTGGCTGCACTTGCTGTGGTGAGTGTTGAGTAATGTATGTATAGAATTGTTAAATCAGTATGTTTATTGTACACCTGAAAAAAAAAGTTAGAATCATATAGTCAAGGGCAGTTCCATAGCCCTTATTATCACGTATGTGGAGATGGCTTTAACCTTATATGATTCCAGAATTCTTATTCTTTGTGCTGTAAAATAGCAAACTGCAGTATTTCAGTGGCTTGTAATAAAGCGTATTTCTTGTTGTGTCCATTAAGTGGAATGTTGTTGAACAGAGGGCAACTATTCTTCATATGGTGACCTCTGGCATCTTCCATTTGGTGGCTTCCCCATCTCTCAAGACCTCAGGTTTCACTGCTGGCAGAAGAGAAGAGACAGGCACAAAGGATCCTGAGGGGTTTTCAATGAGCCTGGCCTGGAGGTGGGGGCCTGTCGTTGGTCACACTCCATGGTCTGCAACTAACTCCATAGTCACACCTTACTGCCAAGTGGTAGGGCTAAGCAGTGGACACACCAGTTGGGCGATGGAGCACCTCCCAACAGCACTGTAGCCGATCCCAGAATGTACGCTCTGTTTCCAAAGCCTGGTCAGGAAAAGGTTTAGATGTTTTGCCTATCTCTAATATTTTATGGGAAAAGTGATGAGATTTTGTAGACAGAGGAGACAAGTAAGAGAAGTGAAGGACAATTTGAGGATTGGAACTAGGGAACCCAGCTGGGCTGATGATCAAACATGTAGGGATAGGGCTTGGGAGCAGGTCAGCATGTTTGTGGGAAAAAAACCAAAGAAGGATGTTTTTAGGCATTATTTGAGGCAACTGTGAGATATACTGTGGAAATCTTCCTTAGGTGTTCGGAAAAACAGACCTAAAACCTCAGTGTGGCCAACTTTCCTAAATGAGGACCCATGTTATCTGGCTCTAAATAGGGCAATATTCATCTTCTAATATCCGTGTAAGAATAGACTCAGGGTTTACCATTTCTTCATAATAAGATATGCATGACCCAAATGGAGGGAAAACACTAGATGTTTTGAGGATACTTTTTTTTTTTTAAAGATTTTATTTATTTATTTATTTGACAGAGCAAAACACAGCCAGAGAGGGAACACAAGCAGGGGGAGTGAGAGAGGGAGAAGCAGGCTTCCCGCCGAGCAGGAAGCCCGATGCGGGGCTTGATCCCGGGTCTCCAGGATCATGACCTGAGCCGAAAGCAGTCGCCCAACCAACTGAGCCACCCAGGCGCCCCAGAGGATACCTTTTTTTTTTTTTTTTTTAAGAATTATGCATTTTGAAGAATATCATGCCTAGTAATTCCTTGGGACTGGATATACTATCACGTGATGTATTATTTTTTCCACTGCTGCACAGGCACAGCCACCCACCCATCAGTACAAGAGATTTCTTGAAGAATGCAGATCCAGAAAAAATTGAGGGAAGCCACTGAACAATCTTTATTGTCACAGTGTCCTAGATCTGGTGTCTGCAAACTTGTTACGGTACTTGATTTAAGTTGACCTCAAGTTGGAACTGGGTGAGTGGCCTCTGGTACTTAAACAGAGAGTTTGTCAGCTTCCCACTGTGGGGTGTGGGGTAGTTTTCTTAACGGTCCTCAGATTCTATAAAGAAGTGTTGGTTTTCCAAAGCAGTCAAAATTATAGCTTCTTGGGTAGGTACCTCACTTAATAACTTAACCCGAGGGAGCATTTCCTACTGTCTGATGTTCACTTTCTTCATACTATCTGTATTTTCAGGAGGTCTTTTGTGTGAAACCTCTGTGCATTTCGTGTCCTCAAGAATTTTACACTTTGAGGTAAGATGGTGGACCCAGGCCATCTTTGTCTTGCAAAATCATTTGATACATCTACCATGACATGACATCTTACTTTGGTTGGATTGCTATAACAAAATATCACAGGCTAGGTGGCTCAAACAATAGAAATTTCTCATAGCTGTGGAATATCTCACAGTCCAAGATCAGGGTGTCCCAGATTTAGTTCCTAGTGAGGACCTGCTTCTTGGCTTGTAGTTGTAGACAGTGACTTTCTTGATATAAGCGTATGTGGCCTTTCCTTGGTGCTTGTGCATGGAGAAAGAGAACTTTGTCTTTCTTTTATAAGGGCACTGATGCCATCAGGAGGGCCTCACCCTGATGACCTCATCTAAACCTGGCCCCTTCCCAACCCTTTCCCCACCCCCACCCCCAAATGCCCCATCTCCAAATATACACTGCGCATTGGGCTTCAAAATATGAATTTTAAGGACATACACACATTCGATGCATGACATCTGCCTTTATCAGTTTAGTAGGTTTTAGGGATGTGTGGGTGGTCAGTTGGTTAAGTGCCTCGCTCTTGTTTTCAGCTCAGGTCATGATCTCAGTGTTGTGAGATAGAGCCCCACATCAGCACTACACTGAGCATAGAGTCTGCTTAAGATTCTCTCTCTCTCTCTCTCTCTTTCTGCCCCTCCCCGCCCTCCTCCCAAAATTCAGTAGGTTTTACTCTACACAGAAACTTAGTCAACCTGAATGTCCTTTCCAATTTCAGATGAGGAAAGGAAAAGGTAGATTTATCTCTTTTCTGTTGTGATAACATAGCCTTTTGTCATTCAGTCCTTAAACATTTATGACACATTGAGGGTCCTAGGGATATGGAGATTTTTCAGACATGGCCAATACCTGTGGATAGCTGCTGTGATTTTAAAAAAAGAAGGAGGAAAGAGTCAAATTTCATACAAATATGCCTGGCAGAGTGCTATAATAGGAGTTAGTGTAGGACACAGTAGGGGCCCAACAGAAGAAGTTGTTCATTCTGCCTGATGTTATGGGGAGGGGATCTATCCAAGGAGCTGTAAGCAGCAATGGGTTGGTTTTCAGAAGTTGGGCATAGAGTGTGCAGGCAGTCAACTGAGGGATTAGTGTGGGCAGATAGATGTAGCTCTGAAAGGAACTTGTGGGTATGGGAAGCGCAGACCTTTCAGCTGATTAAAGCCCAGGTTTTAGGTGAGTTCTTCGTTGGTGACGAAGCTGGATGTGTAAGTAGGTGCCATATCTGGAAGTGTACCCTGTCTTCCATGCTGAGCAGCTTGGGGCCTTATGTTTTAGGCGTGAGGGAGCCATCTAAGAATATTCCAACTTGGGAATGACATTGACTTCTGCATTTTAGAAAGATCACTTAGGCAGAGTATGAACAATAAACTTAGAAATTCATGTTATATTTTATTTCTGGATCTTGGAAATTGGGATATTTATCTCCTTGGGTTCCAACTATCATCAGACATCTTTCAACTATTGTCAAAATACTGTGACAGAGGTCTACAAGTTCATTTATGAGAAAGTGAAGGAGAGACATGAATTCCTTTGCTCAGCAGCTCTGCTTTAAACTTTGACCTAAAGAAGATTGAGATCACTGGCCATTCCCTCCCAGGGCCCTTATACCCACCTGGAGAAGGTCACCAGCAAAACTGTGCTGAAAGCTGCCCTTAGGTTCTACTGCTTTGACCTCATACTGTCAAATGATGTACCTTAGATGAGAAAATACAGTGTTGCCCCAAGAAAGATAGCTTTTTTTTTTTAAGAAGTTTGATCTTTGTGGGTCAGTTTTCTCCTCTATAATACTGGAGTTAATACTTCCTGGCCTGCAGAATATAATCAGTTCTGCTATAATTATTTTGAAACCATTCATTTGTTCTAAAATTAGTATATTAGGAAACAGTTTGATCACAAAATGGATCTAGTATTGAGTTACATGGGCTTTTGTCTTCAAGAAGCATTAGGCAAATGCAGAAAATTATACCCAGCTGAACTGGGCTGCGTAGGAATACACTGGTCTCACACTCACAGCTCAGAAATCTACCACCTACTTCAGTTCTCTGGGCCCTTAGCCACATCTACCCACAGCTGGTGTTACCACTGTCCCTCTGATTTCAGGTGACCCTCCTCCTACCATGTCATAATAACTCATCAGCTGCAGCTCATCTGATGCTCATTTCTACAAGCAAACTTGAGGTGTTTTCAAGGTCAAGTTTCATAAAATTCCATACCTATTTACTATACTAATGTATTTCTTAATCTTTTAATATGTATAAAACTGTGTACTATTTTTATTAGATTCCTCTATGTCACTGGCATAGAGGTAAGTGTGGCACCCCTAGCCTGACTTTCCCCATGAGTCTTTGTGTTTTTTTGTTGTGTGACTTAATGTAGCAGGCTGATTTGGGGAAATGCCTATGTTGAGTTATAGCAGAACTGACTGTTGTGTGAACATTGAATGTAAAGAGGCTTGTGATCAGATTCTCAGTACAATATTTACACATAGGCATTGTGTATGTGGGCATGAATACAGACTGATTTTATCCCATTCATGAAGCCATTCATTGGAGGCCAGGTCAGATGGGAAGAGTGTTTTCACTTGGCATTCTCTCTCTCTCTTTTTTTTTTTTTAAGATTTTATTTACTTGTTTGACAGAGAGAGAGATCACAAGTAGGCAGAGAGGCAGGCAGAGAGAGGAGGAAGCAGGCTCCCCGCTGAGCAGAGAGCCTGATGCGGGCCTTGATCCCAGAACCCTGAGATCATGACACAAGCGGAAGGCAGAGGCTTTAACCCACTGAACCACCCAGGTGCCCTCACTTGGCATTCTTAATGGGCCACACTTCATCATCAGCTGAGGGACAAGATTGTCAGTGATGAGCTAACTCCGTTTACCAGTGCACCATGATAGGATGTGTGCTAGTTAGTCCTTAAGCTTTTTTTTTTTTCTCCTTTTTTTAAGATTTTATTTATTTGACAGAGATCACTAGTAGGCAGATGAGCAGGCAGAGGGAAAGGGAGAAGCAGGCTCCCCACTGAGCACAGAGCGGATGCAGCACTTGATCCCAGGACCCTGAGATCATGACCTGAGCCAGAGGCAGACCCTTAACCAATTGAGCCTCCCAGGCGCCCCAGTCCTTAAGCTGTTTGCCCCATACTCCAAACCCTTCTATAGTGGACTCACAGTGTTTGGGTTGGGAGTCCTTGAGGCTGGCTCCCAGTTAGACTTTCTACCGAGGCACTGAAGGGAGACTGAAAGAAGAGGGGAGAAAGGTTTGCTCTTTCCTGTGTGTTCGCTCTTCCTGCTTACTGCCCTAGCAGTGGCCCGCAATGGCCCTTAGTTTCAGTCTCTGGTTGGTTCTGTCACAGCTAGGATGACTCAGCTTTGCTGAGTCCGTTCTCCAAGCTTCCAAATCCCAGTTTCCCCCATTTCTTCCCTTTCTTCCCTAGGGGTGGTGTTGGTTTCGTTTGGTTTTCATTTCTGCAGTACCGCGGTCTTCCCGGTTCACCTTTTCAGTTCCACTGCACCTGTTTAACTTATTCCTCCCAGGATCCTGACATTGCTCATTGTAATGTCAGGAAGGAAAGGGGTATAAGAACTAAAGATAGGACAGCTGGCTGAAGGCGGATTTGATCGGCCCAACCGAGAAACTGTAGCCCAGACTCCAGCACCTCTGAGGGGCAAAAGTCGGACTCAGGAACTTCTGTTCTGCCGCTTACTAGTTGTTTCTTTAAATCTGAATTTCTTCATCTGTAAAAAATGAGATAATAGTATGAGTGGGTTGTGGTCAAGACAAAAAGAGATGATGCTTAGGAAGTGCTTAGGGCCGTGGCTGGCACGTGAATAAGCTCTCATTTACGGATTTTCTGTTCCGGTGCTGCTGCTTTTTGCGTGGTCACCCTGGGGAGTGCCTTCTGACGTCGGTGGCTGCCGTTACTCAGGCATCCATTTCATGACCCATATATTCAGCATTGAAGCATAAGTGACCATCCCTTCTCTTTTTACCTGCAGGTAACTTACTGACTGTGAAAAGGAGTGACTCACCTTTTTGAAGTTCATTTTAAGGGGAAAGCTTCCTTTGATGAGTGAATTTAGAATGGTTATTTGCTTTGCAGGAGAGTTGCAGCTCCCTTAGTAAAGAAGCTGGTGACTGTGTCCCACAGATTAGATGTTGGAATGTGCTATGGCCTTGAAGACATGATGCAGCAATGCTGAAGATGTCCTGATAATCTGATAAAAAGAGGATACTTCCAAGTTGCTTGGGTGGCTGAGTCTGTTAAGTGTCTGCCTTCAGCTCAGGTCATGATCTCAGTGTCCTGGGCTCAAGCCCCATGTCTGGCTGCTTGCTCAGTGGGAAGTCTGTACCTTTGCCTCTGTGTCTTCCCTGGCTCATGCCCTCTGTCTCTCAAATAAATAAAATCTTAAAAAAAAAAAAAAGGATGCTTCCACAGCTCCTCACTCAAAGAGAAAATCCCTCCATAGAGTTAATGTGGAGCTTCCCATTTGAATGATGGGTATGAATTTATTCTATAATATTTGGATGCATAACTGCTAAATTTCCTCATTGTTCAAAGCTCAAATTGGTCTAAACTTCTACTTTCCAAAGTGGATAGATTGTCCTCATCCTTATTTGTATTGGTTGTCACTGACTCATTATGAGAATGGTCCATTTTATTTTTTAAAAAAGATTTATTCATTTTAGAGAGCATGGGGGGAGTGGCAGAGGGAGCGAGAAACTCAAGCAGACTCTGCATTGAGCTTGGAGCCCAATTTGGGGCTCAGTCCCACGACCCTGAGATAATGACCTGAGCCAAAACCAAGAATTAGACACTTAAGGCTGCAGGCGCCCAAGCACGATCCATTTTAAAGGTGAGTTAGGCATAGTCATGATTCATCAAGGTGCTGAGCTACAAGATTTGGTTCACCCTTTCTAGGTACCACTTCCAAGGTAACTAGTCTCATTTGGAAGATGCCCTTGGGAATACTGTTTGCCTTTTCATTCAAAGGAATACTAACCTCCCTCTCCTCCCTTGATACCTGGTGCCCCTTTCAAGCCCTAAGTAAGACTGCAGTAGTCCGATCACAGAGATATAACTCTGTTCTTATAAATGGGAGAGAATAACTGCTCATGATTCTGTTTCTTACAGCTATGAGTAGAATTCAGATTATTACCTCAATAGACATTATGCCACAGTACTACATGCCAGAAACCATGCTCAAAAGACGTTTGCATTCACTGTCTTTAAACCTTGAGAGTGCTGCTTGGCATTGATCTTATTCAAAAGATGTTGAAACTGAGACTCCAAGACTCTAAGTGTTGTACCCAAGGACATCCCACTGGTAAGTGTAGGGGTCACATTAAAGGGTTGCTTTTAATATCTGAGACTTTAGTACATATTTCTTTATAGAAAAGAAAAAAAAATAGGTGACCTGATGATTGACTCAGAATAAGAGAGAAAAGGTGTTTGGCTAGCCATTTGAAGGCGAACTATATACATTGGAATTGTATTGATACTTTGGGAGTACTCAGCATAAGTGTTTTTGCATTTTTGCCTTTAAAGAGTAAAATATGGTGCACATAAATACAGATGAGCTTGTGACTGTAGCTGAGTGACAAGCCTGACATGAAGGTGGTCTCCTGCAGGAAGCCTGTTTTGTTAACATTACTGTCTCAATGGCTTGCTTTTGATTTCTGGGCCAGACCGTGTCTGTATGGCTACAGACAATTTGGTATGTTGGCATGTGTATGTTGTTGGCCCGGAGCTGTTAAATACGAGAATGAGTGCTTTTGAGGATGTGAGTATCCACATTGTGGTCTTGTGATCTCTTCTGTCTTTCCTCTTGATAACACAAACTGCAGTTAATTCTTATAGAGCACCTGGCAGAGAGAAACATGGGCTCATAATTAGGACATGAATGTACATTTTTAAATGGAAGAAGAATTCATCTTACAAAAAAATAATTCCACCATTGTGTGCCTTAAATTACGAGCTTCTATAAACACATTTAGATTTATCCAGACAACACGTATTAACTGAAGCTTACTATGTTCCAGGCCCTCTTCTAAGTGCTTGGGCCCTATCTGGACAAATTAAAGATTCCTGTGCTTGTGGATCTTACAGATTCGAGGGAAGTTAGGCCATAGGTAATATGCAAAATATGTGCATATATACATATACACATAGAGGAAGTAAGTAGATAAAGGAGAATTCAAAGGAGAATTTGATGAGGGTCATTGGAAGTCGGGGAGGGGTGTTGAGTTATTAAATACAGTGGTCAAAAGGATCAGATTTACTTGAACCTAGGATAATGGATACTGCTGAAAGTTTGGGACTCAACAAAGGATTTGCATGATAGGTTTAATGGTAGGCCCATTTATTTGACCTATAATTTCTGTGTAAGTGAAAATTGATGATGGCAAAGCAAATTCATTGTTTCAAATCAAAGCTCCACCAGTCTTGTTTTTCTCCTGTCCGTGACAGTCCATGGAAATGAACTGGCATGATTTCTCCACAGACATATTAGATCTAGAAATAAACATTAGTTTTTATAATATATTGTGATTTATACAGCTTCTGATTTAATACATTTAATTAATTTGAAAGATTTGGAGTTAATTTAATATGCTGGCTATAATGCTGTACATAGCACATCTAGACATTAATTGTTTTTCATAAATTAATGGTTGTTTATTATTTCTCAAGTAGATTTTCTAGGGGCAGTTTTTCTAGAGACTAACACATACTTTCTTTTTAATGGTGAGTGGGAAAAATCTATTAAATTCATATCTGGGCAAACGTAGGTAAGCAGCTCTGGGATTAAGTTTGCAAGTTTAATTTGAATTCAATTTCTCTACTTTTCTCTCACCAGCATTGGTATAACAGGACCTATTTTCAACAACCTTTGAAAAATCTCACAGTCAGTATTCAACTGGTGTTAGAATTGATTCATCAAATATATTTTTTGGAGCATTTCATCCATTTCACAAAATTTCTTATTTTTGCATTAGAAAATTTTATGCAACTTTTGGGCAGTCATCAATTCATACAAATCAAATTAAGGTTCCATTCTCGCACTACCATTTAAAAGGATTTGGTTTCACACAATTGTTAATCTTTTAAGTTTTTTTTTTTTTTTAAATGAAAGTAGGAAGTTTGTGTATTGACCACAAAAACTCTCTGTAAGAGGGTCTGAAAATGCTTTTGAAAATTGCTTTCTAGTTCTTCATTAGCACGTAAATTTTGGCTATTTGTGTGGAAAGAAAGAAAAGAGCAGTGAAATTAGAACTCTGTTCCTTATTTCAGTCCAGAAAGAACTCAAGCTGTCCTCAGCCCCAGCATAGCCTATCTACCACACTCCTACAGAACTCCTGTTTGGAACATACACGTGCATGTTTACACCCACTCAATGCTGCTGCTCTGAGGGGCGTGAAACGGGAAAAGGAACTCATGTCCACGGAGGGATTGCCTGGAGCCAGACGCAGTGCTCGGCCCAGTGATGATAATGATCATGCTGATACAGTGATCTCTGCACAGCGCCTTGTGACATGGCCACATGTAATCCACCTTGAATCCTTTGAGGATTCAAAGTAAAAATATTATCCCCATTTTACAGGGGAGGAAAGAGATGCACGGGGAGCCCAAGTCTGCCCAAAGAGAGGAGTTTTGACTACTTTGGCTGGGTTTCCAATTGTACTTTGTCCCTGCGAGGTGAAGGGAGAGGTGAATGCAGGTGTGGAAATGTTTCTTGCTCCTTCCCATGTCCAGGAAATGCACTCTGCGACCTTAGAGAAAACTTTCCGAAGTAGCCTTATTGAGATATCCTGTGATGACTCATTTATTCTCTCCTTTCTCTCACGTGGCACTTGGCATTTTCTGCTTGTAAAATATATTTATTTGTTGAGGGATTTTTTTTAATGGTGGCTGTACATACGTTTAATTTGCTGTCGGTCATCAGCCCCTAGAACAATACCTGGCCCATAGAAGGCATTAAATAAATATTTCCTAGATGGACCTTTCAGTCCACTCAGCTCTTTCTACTTCAGACTGCTTAAGCCTGTGCTCTGTGTTGTTGGAGATTTTAAGAATGAAAGGCTGTCCCCCCTACCTGTCCAGGGCTTGCATTCTTGCCCATTGACCACTCACTTCACAGAAATAGACCTGTGGCTCTGAAGCCCTTATAAAGTTTATAACATATTTTTTAAATTCTGAACGCCTTTTGACCACCATGAAATTCATCTGGGATGTCCTTGTGTTTTGGAAATTGTTCTTACAGTCCCTGAAATGCTGAGGAAAGCCAGGTTAAAAAGTCCTTAGTTTGTCTATAGAACTAATCAGAAGACTCAGATTTATTCATTTCTCCTATCTGTGAAAATAAATCATCTTGAGAATCAGAGAAAACCAAACTGGCAAATTTATTTCAATAAAGAAGACTGAATTTAGAAATCTAGTGCAAACTATCTGATAGTGCCACACTCCCCATGAAACCTTCAAAAGAATACCACAACATCAAAATTAGGTCTCTCTTTCTTTCTCTTCCTATGAAATCTTGAACCTAATAGTAAGTTTGCTTTGAGAAAAGAAGAGAAAACATGAAAGGCATTTTTATCCAAGCTAGCTGGTATGCTTCTTGGAGCCCTTCTGTGTTAGAGTAGCATAGTTCAAGGACCTGAGCTCTAGCAAGGTGTCTACTTTGTCTTATTTTCTGGTGCTGAGATGATCTCCAAACTCTTGCCTTAAAATCTGATCACGTGACACAAACTATTGATCACTCAGCTGCCTCTGGCACGAGGCCCATTTTGTTTGACCAGGGTGTGTTTTACATTTGTTGCCAACATTTCAAAATCGGGAATTTCACATTAAATTTCTATTTCCACATCTCTTAAAATATCAGAAAGATTTGGCCATTGTACTTCCATCCTGTTATGGCAGAACACTGGGCTAAAGTTGAATGGTGGGTGCCCCTTAGATAGGGCCTGGACTCCCCAGTTTCTCACAGTCCTCCCCGCTCTCTAGGTACACCCACACTTGCTTCCATCCCTCAATTACTCGTCTGGTTCTGAGACAGTGTAGGCAGCGATTCAAGATAGGGCTTAGAAAAACTAAAGTCTTAGTGGCTTCCTTGTGCCTTTGCTCTTTCCTGAAGGCACTGTGGGTCTGTGCTTTCTCTGCAAATGCCTGAGTTCCCCTAGGGTGACCAAACTGGCCACAGCCCTTTGGAAAGGTGCAATGAGCTGATTTGGGGACTGGCATGTTTGTCTATTTCTACTAAGATGGGAATATTTGGTTCACTCTCTGTGAGATCAAAGAAGATAGACTGTAGCCTTCTCCTCCTTTCTAAGCTTTTTCCCATCAGGAGGAGGCTCAGTGGAAACTCTCAGTAGACCTTCATCATGCTGTGCTAATAACTAGAGCCAGCAGCGGCTATCATGTCTCTGCGGCGGGCTAAGCACATTGACAGTCCTGTTTCTGCCCTCCCACTCCTTTTGATTTTCAACACTCTTCTCCTTTTGCAGCCCATTTTAGTTGGCTTTTATGTGACCCAGTGGATAGAAACCTTAATGTCAGCGCCATTAAATCAGTGCCTACCAAAAAAAAAAAAAAAAAAATTCTGGAAATGCTAAACCCTGGCAGGAAGTATGTTTCAATTAGTACTGATAAAAGTACAGTGAGCTGCAAACAACAGTGACGTCAGCAAAGTAGGAAAGAGGGAATGCAGCTCCTCCAGCTCACTTGAAAAATGCAAGGAATCCCAAGAATTCGTCTCCTTTGTTAATTTGCAACTATTTCTGTAGGATACTTTCAGTTGTTTTTTAATTTAGTTCACCAGCTGAAAGGGACTGAGCATTCCTTTGCAAGGTGGGGCTTTAGGGTTCTGGGGTTCTTAGAATTTGTGTGGCCCTGTGCACACACTCTGCATGAGAGAGGGGTTGGATTGTAATTGCTGTCTTCTAGCTGTATTTCTTTGAGATGGCATCGAGTTTGCATTCTGTGTCCACTATACTGTCAGAGAATCATGGGCCTTTGTTAGGAAAACTCATACCAACTTCCCATGAGCTTCCGGGAGATATCATTTGATGGGTTATGTTGAGATCAGATCTGAGCCTCATGTGGATATAATAGACTTGGAAAACTTCCACATACTGGGAATGTGTTTTGTTGTTAAGTGTGAAAAAACCATTAACTTTAAATGCTATTCTCCATTTTACTCAACTAATGCCTGCTTATCCTGTAAGACTTTATTCAAGAAGCCTTAGAGCCGCTACCCCCTCCCTCATCTGAACTTGGGTGTGCCTTCTCTTTCCTCCCAGAACATCCTCTGTAATGCTCTAACGCACTATCTTATGATCAATGCCCTGTGTCTGCCACATTCCAGGCAGTGTCTTCTTGAAAGAGTGTCTGTTCGGTTCACTTTTTTGCCCTCAGTGCTGAGCACATAACAGGAGCTCAGTATATGGTGACTGAATAAATGAGTGAATGGATAATTGGATGAATGGATAGATGAATAAATTCATTTTGTAGTGATTGCTTAGTGTCATTTCTGCATTTTACATATGATTGAACTGAAATATGTCTTCTAATATATCTTTGCTTGTCACTTTGCTGCCATTTAAGGTTCATGTTTTATGTCAACATAAACATGAAACATTTGTTTCAAATTGCTAACTGGAGGGGTTTATGAAAATATGCAATGTGAGGGGTGCCTGAGTGGCTCCAGTCAGTTAAGGTCTGCCTTTATTTAGCTCAGGTCATGATCCCTGGGTCTTGGGATTGAGCCCTGCGATGGGCTCCCTGCTCAGTGGGGAGTCTGCTTCTCTCTCCCCCTCTGCTGTTCTCCCTGATTATACTCTCTCTTTCTCTCTCTCTGAAATAAACAAACAAACAAACAAATAAATAAATCCTAAAAAAAAGCAAAAGGAAAAATATGCAATGTGGAAAGGAGGGACTTGGCCCTAAAAGAAGTGAAGGTAAAATGGAAATACTCACTAAAATACTGGCAGGTTTGGCTACAACAGTATTGAGGAATCTTGAGAGAAAGAAGTTTTTACCTTTAGGCCACTTCTCCTGAAAGGAGAAAGATGCATAGAGATATGCCAACCTCTTCACTGATCAGCAGTGTTTATGTTGGAGGTAATAAAGGCACCTCACTTAGTCTTTGAACCCCTGGGTTTCATCCACTTCATGGAGATCTTTTCTACTGTGTTTTTTTTGTTTTTGTTTTTTTAAGATTTTATTTATTTGACAGAGAGAGAGATCACAACTAGGCAAAAGGCAGGCAGAGAGAGAGGAGGAAGCAGGCTCCCTGCTGAGCAGAGAGCCCCATGTGGGCCTTGATCCCAGGACCCTGAGATCAGGACCTGAGCTGAAGGCAGAGGCTTTAACCCACTGAGCCACCCAGGCGCCCTCTACTGTGTTATTTAAAATTAAATTTGAATTCCTGTAGAGCAGGCCTGAATCCTCCAGAGCCAGACATTTGTGGTAGCTGTCCAAATGCTGAAGATGATCAGATGCTTCCACTCACTGTCTGTACGTTAGGTTTATTCTGATCACCTCTCCCATAGAGGTTTAAGGATCACCCAGGGTTGCAGAGTTCAAGCCCTTGCCTACCCCGTCATTCTCGTAGGCACCTTGGTGATTCCCATCTCTACCAAAAACAATAAATATACTCTTTATAAAACATAAATTAAAATGAGAACTTTTGAATGAAAAAAGTTCTGAAATCAAAGACCTTTTCTTTAAGGCATATATTTCTTGAGCTGAAACTTTACAGAAAGCTTGTTGCTGTAGTTGACGGCCTCATGCATCAGAGCTTTGTTTTCTGTGTTACTCTAAAAGCCAGGCAGCTTAAATGTAAGCCTTGAATGTGCTCAGTGCAGGAGCCCTGGCTCTGGGGGCTGTACCTTTAAAAATACTCCAGAAGGTAAAAAACTGTATTAGAAGTTTGCCTTTGGCTTTTAGCATGTAGAGGACACAAAAGAGAGTATGGTAGCCGTAAGTCTTCCTTTAAGCTTGTGCTATATCAGTATGAAGTTTTAACTCAATTAGATTGATACTACTAGTTAAAATATAGACTCTAAACATAGAATAATAGGAGGTAGAACTATTTCTGTTTAATAAACAATATGGTGTAGTGTGTATGGAGGAAACAACTGCTACAGCTTATGGAAAACTCTGATCTGCCATGGCATATGTCAGATTATGGATTTGGAAGGGGTAGTAAGATTTCATTCATTCATTCATCTGTCATTCATAAAACATGTGGTTCTTTCTCTTACCATTCAGTAATCCTTAATAATCCCAACCAGATTAGGAACTGAAGGTTATGACTTCCAGAGAAGTTGTTTCTATTTTGTCTTTACTAACTCATCCAAACACACACACACGCACACACAAAACACAAATAAAAACTATGTCCTGACACTATAGAAAAATGGAGCACACACTTACTACCTTCTATTGTGTGAAAACTCTTCTTTATTTATTTGGAAAACCCATCATAGGAATCTTCCTCACTGTTGCTTCTGAAGGCTGAGTAAAAAAGAATTTTTTTAGCCTTACAGGTTCATTTTTTTTCACTACACCCTACCTCTGACATATGTGTTTAATGAAAATTTGGGCAGACTATAAAATTTTCTTTTGTAAGAAAGAAAATTACCCTAGCCAATCTCTACTGAACTCTATTCTACTTGGACTCTGACGAGCTCTCTAGATTACTCATTTTGAAAACCAATCCTCTGAACCAAATTTCTGATATCTCTTCTGTAATGTCACTTTGATAGATATGTTATCAAGACCATGTTGGGAAACGACTTTAAAGATCCATTTGGTCTAAGGGTTGTTGTTTTTTTAACCTGGTATCTATTGGTGACTATGAGAGGAAACATGAAATCTTAGAAATTACAAACTAAAGGTTTTATGTGTTTTTCTGTCTAGGCAGAGGGTCTGTATCTTTATCAGATTTTCTAAAAGGTTGGTGACTCCCAAGAAGTTAAGAATAAAGAATATATCCCATTGGCCTCCGTCTTAACTCGAGGGCTTTTACAGCTTCTCTGGGATCCCTGTTAACAGCTTTTGGGGTTTTAATCCCAGAGTGTGGCACACCTCATGGCGTACCACATGGCCAAAGCAAATTCCTACCTGTGACAGATGAGCAGGGGAGCCTGGTATAGTCATTGTACATAGCACTTGCAGTAGAGGTATCTTGGATATCTTGAGCAAATCCACAGAAGTGTATGTGAAATGTCCAGAATACATTTGGAAATCATTTTAATAAATTTTAACGTCTGTAAGAATGGCAGTAAAAGGGGTGAATATTCTGCTATGAGAACACAGGTCTTTAGATTTAAAAGGGTGAGAGGTTTATCTTAAGTGCCAAAGAAACACGTAATCCAATGTGGCCTGAGTGACAGTTATAGACTCTAATCTGATTTGAAATTTAGGATTGCTGTGACTAAAATCTTAGTAACCTTGTTATGTGACCACCTTCTTTGAAGACCTCGTAAATAGGGCTCAGGATGTCCCATCACATTCGCCAACCTGAGTCTGGTGGAGCGTACTGGTTGAAATCAATAGTGGTGTTTATTAACTAGAAAAGTAGTAATCATCTCTTCTAACCAGACACGGTTTTAATTTACATATAGAAATATTTTAAAAAGGGACTCCTGGGTAGCTCAGTCAGTTGAGCATGCGAATCTTGCTTTTGGCTCAGGTCATGATCACAGGGTCCAGGGATTAAGCCCCAGGTCTGGCTCCCTGCTCAGTGGTGATTCTGCTTATCTCCCTCTCTCTGCCCCACCCCTCATTCACTCTCTCTCTAAAATAAATAAATCTTTTCTTTATATTTAAAGGTCATAACATTATATAAAATGTTTTCTTGTTAAAAAGGAACGTGTTTATTTGGTATTTAAAGTTTTTGTAATGTGTTAAGAAAATTTCAAATGGTAGAGTAACAAATCAGTCTTACAATTCTCGTTTAAAATGCATAATTGAGTAATTGATTTAGACTTGTGGTTTTAGGTTGAAATATTACTAAATTGATCTACAGTGTTGGAATATTTAAAAGAACTTGATTCTCTATATTTATAAATTTAATTTATTTGATTTAAGAGATTTATTTAATTACTCAGGAAGGTTTTAAGTCAGACAATTGAAGTACTTAAAGGAAATCAAATATATTAAATTTATAAATGAATTTTAAAATGTTTGAAGAGCTTCAAATAACTGTTTATAAACGGAGCTAAGTATTCCTCTAAGTCCCGTTAGAAGCAATTGCTAAAATTTACTAGATTATAAATAGAATTAAATTTGTAAGCTGAAATGAGAAGGTTAAGGAAAAACTAGGCTTTTAAATTTGTAACTTGAATAAATCAAATATTAATGTTTAAAACCAAAGTACCATCAGACTAATCTTTTCTGAGCACAAAGGTCACCCTCAAGGACTCTAGAAACCTCATGTTTAATGCACACTTTTTGTTTTAAACATAGGATTGTTCTTCACTTCCACAGAGAAGTATGCATTTCTTTTTTTTTTTTTCCCTAGAATCATGCAGCACTCTAGATAGCTTTCCTTTCTCTTTTTTTTCTTTTTTAGAAAGAATTCTCTATTTTAATCAGCTATGAAACAGATCCTCCCAGTGCAGTTTTGTCTTCCAGATTTTTTCTAGAAGTTCTACTCCTCATTAAGGAAGTTACATGGCAAATTTATGAAAGTCATCTTAATTCCCTGATAAGACAGGAAATGGTCACAGATTGCTGACAATAAGAAGCTTTTCTTTGGTATTGCTCAATGAGGCATTGTATTTGTTATGTTTTCTTTTTTTAAGATTTTATTTATTCGTAAGAGAGAAAGAGAGGAAAGCAGAGGCAGAGGGAGAAGAAGGCTCCCCACGGAGCAGGAAGCCTAATGCAGGACTCTATTTCAGGACCCCTGGATCATGACCTGAGCCGAAGGTAGACGCTTAAGTGCCTGATCTGCCCAGGTGCCCTGTTACGTTTTCTTTTTACCTTTTGACTTTTTTCCATTTCTGATTTATATAGTTTTGCTAGGAAAAATCAGTGCAAATGTGGTATTTGGGGAACAATAAAGAATGGTGAGGATTGTGGCAATCTATAAATAATGCACACTGTGTGGCTGATCGTGGCTAGATGACTATTCCTGTGAATAAGAGCTTCTGATTTATTTTTCCAGGAGGTCAGAAATTTAATGTGAAATCTGTCACATGAAAAGTATTGGTACCAATTTACTAAAAAAAATTTGGGAAGTGGGGCACCATCTATATCTGAGACTGAATTAGTCTGCAGAGGGTTTTAGATCTTTGTTTTAGAACTTTGATCTCTGAGAACTTGCTAGAACAGTGATGTGATCTAAGATGTATACCCATGACATTCTAATGTTCCTAGAGTCAACTCATACCAAAGCATTGGTAAATACTATTTTTACTAAAGATTTTGAAGAACAGAGAGAGAAGACATTTATTTTTTGTACACATACTTCCCCTGCATTAAAAAATGGAGAGAAGTCACTATTCTCTCGTGGCTGAAACCAGCAACACAGGCCAGTATCTGCATGTTGGATGCTCACAGCCCATGTTTTCTGGGTCCCTGTTGTCCACCTCAAGGTGCTGGCCCTTGCCTCCTTTGTGACATATTTTTTCCTGCTGCAGCAGCTGCTACTGCTGTCCTTCCCACGTTTGCTAGGCCTTTGCCATTTCAGCCCATGCTGGGCCTGACTTCTGGTGTCTGTATTTGCTTCGTCCCTTTGGCACCCCTGTCTGCTGCAGCCCGCTGCTCAGCCCCGCCAAAGGCACACGGCAGGCCTGAAGGTCGGGCAACTGAGGCCTGCCTTCTTTTTTCCTCCCCACCCCACACCTCCTACAGCAACCCCTGATGGGAGCCAGCATGTGAAAACGGGCTCCTCCTTCCGCAGTTGGGGCATTCATGTGAGGCTTCCCAGATTGCTGGGGGGGGGGGGGTGCTTACTCTCCTTTGCCCCTCCTGGTGAACTAGTGACAATGAGCCCTCTACTGGTGTCTTTCCTGCCCCCCTCTCAGCGTTTTTACTAGTATATCCCTGGATTGCCTCCCACTTACATGCTAATAGCCACCTCTACATCAACTTCTGGGGGAACCTTAAACTATAAATGTCCCCAGACCAAATGCCTTTCTACTAAAACCAACAAAAGCATGGACTTTAGTTAACCCTTAGCAATCTGAAGGGAAAGCACGCATTTCCTTCCCAGCTGCAGAATCCAGGATTCAGGCAGCACTAGCCTGGCCTCATGAATGGTGCCTGGGTATTAGAAATGGGCGTTCCTTTCTCGGGAAATTTTGACTCAGCAGTTTGAATTTTAATAAAACATGCCAACCCCTTACTGTTTTCTGACCAAATCAGTTCCTAGGAGCCCCATCCGAGCTTAAGGTGGAAGATACGGATGGTGTCGGCGAGGAGAAGTTTCACTCGGTAGGCCCCTCCACGGATGTCTTCATGCGGCTTCAGAATGTGGCTACACTTAATGGTTTTCCACTCACTTCTGTTCAGAGGCCGAGTAGACTCTTGGGCCTAATGCGTGTTTATGAAGTGGTTCATTATGACCCCACTGAAGGTTTTCTGTCTGCCTTGAAATCACCTTATTGGTGACTCAAGTGCCCCCAGGAAGTTTGCTTCAGGAAAGATATTTAAAATTTCTAACCACTGACCAGGGAGTGGCTTACTCACCCAAAGGATGCAGCCTATTCGTGCTGACACAGGCTGTCTAATGCAAACATTATAAAGTATTCATAAGCTTCCCCTTTGCCTCAAAATAGAACCCATTTCTTCATTTGGATAAGGTATTCGAGCGCTAAATGCCTCCACAGTGAATCTGCTCACTTCTAGGTTCTAATTGTCTCTCTCTTCCTTGGAGGGTGACTCTGGGACGCTCTGCTTTTCTTAGCCATCTGTCCTTTTACATTTGCTCTCGCCTCATCTCCCTTGTCTCACTTTTCCCTCCAGCCTTGTTTACAGTTCTTTTTCTGGAGGGGTGGTTGCGGAGTTGACTTCCCAGGGAAAAAGATTAAATATTCATGAGAAAGATAGTGTGGGCTTATGGGATCTGGAAGAAGGCAAAACTGAATATATAGTAAATGAAAAAATTTAAACATGTTAATTTTAATACTTTCACAAGCACTGGCATGTCTGTTGCCCCTTACAAGATGTAGTCATCTTGAAGCTGGATAGCCTGTGTTATAGCTATTTTAGTCATGCATATTTTTTTCCCCTCTGTCTTTAAATTAGAATATGATTACCTCCCACAGCCAAAATAGCTCCCATGGGTACTAAGTAATATAATTTATTTCATAAATAGGATCGAAACACCTTTATTAGATGGTAGTGACTAGGGGAGAAACAGCATTTTATTAACATTTTAGTATTGACTCTGTCTTATTACATTTAATCAGAATGGGATTTTGAAAGCGACCCAGAGATGTACTCTAAACTTTTATTCGTGCTTCAGCTACCTTGCTTGAAAGATGCCTGGTTTTGTTTTTTTCTTTTAACTATGGAACTCAGACTGTGAGGGATTCTTTTGAAAACCACAAGGGTTACATGTTTAGTTTGTCTGAGATCTGGGCTCCTAATGGTTCTTTCCTCTTGGTAGGTTCAAATGAACAGGACCACAAAGAGCCCAGTGTGCAGAGCCCAGGGTAGGAGACCCATGAGGATGCGGACTTTCTTCCTGCCTCCCTGCTTTGCTTTGCTTTGCTTTCTGTTTTCAACAAATATTTAACACCTTAGGATACAGCACTAAGCAAAACAAAATCCCTTCCCTTGTGGGTCTAGAGTGTAGGGGGAGTTAGACAGTAAAAGAAAATAGGGGTTATGACAGGGCTGGGCCCTGCCCTCACTGGACTCAGGCTTTCTGGAGGTCCATTCTGAACATGGGCTGTGTTACATTTACCTGCCGTCTTAACCTCTCTGGTGTCAGATGGTCACACTTGGACATTCTATAATGGTTTTCCTTGGAGATGATAAAAATGGGATGTCAGTTCCTTTCTAGTTGAGGCATAAAAGGAATTACTGTGAAATTTAGAAGAGACATTAAAGGTCATTTTAAAAAAAAGAAAAAAGGAAAAAGCTGGCTCTGCCACTTATGGGCAGGGTGACCGTGGTCAAGTGAGCTGACTTCTGTAGCTCAGTCTCTTCTGTAAATGATGATAATAGCACCTGCCTCCTGTGGTTGTCATAAGGATTAAATGAGTCAATATTTGTCCTGTACCTGGAAGAGTGTGCCTGGCCAGCAGGAGGTGACATACAAATAAATGTTAGTTGTTTGGTCTGCTCTCCTACCTGAGGCTTGGACTTTTCGTCTCTGTTGGGTTGGTTGGCCAGCTTCTGCTTAAAACTCCACTGATGAAACCCTGAACCTTCCAGAGGGCCCTTTTGAACCTTGACTTTTGTTTTGCTTGTTAACTGTCCTCGTTCATGTGAAACCAGAGTCTCTCTTCTGTGGTTTCTGCCCTGTAGTCTCCCCCACAGGAATTGATTCATTTATTCCAGTCCTCCTTCCACATGATACTCTCCTGATATTTGAAAACAGTATGCACCTTTTGAGAGGATTTTTCACCAAGCTGAATATCTCAGGCCCTACAATTTTCTCTCAAGAGATACAGTTTCCTAGTTCTAGTCCCATCCCCAGATTGCTAGAAGGACACATGCCAGCCATCCTTCCTGTAATGCAGCCATCCTAGTGCTCTCTTCTATTTTCTCTTGTCCGTTACATTATCTCTTACAGGATGGGATGCTCAGGTATGCATAAATAGCCTGCTGGATACTAGCAGTGCAGTACACGGGTGGCGAGGTAGAGGAGATACCGCACTGGAGCACAGGGAATGGGGGGAAGGAGGAAAGTACAGAAAGATGAGCGTCCAGGACTCTGCTCATCAGAGGGTATTTTGGTAGTAGCTCTTCTCTTTTATAGGAGTAAAGTTTCAAAGATCCTCAAGGTTGGAAGGGACATTTCCCAAAGCACCCAGTCTTTTTTCTCAACAGTTCTGGTACTCAACCTTCCCAAAAGCCATGCCTGGGTTCTTGCAGTGCCATCTGAGGGAAATGTTTAACAAACATAGCAGGTGCCCAAATGTAACTGTTGGTAAAAACAAAATCTTTTTAATGACACCAGACTTCTAGTGCCTTGTTCTCTCACATTGCTGTTCCTTTTTACATACCATTTTCACCACCTGGAATTCCTTCTTCCAACTTGTGGGCTCCTGTGTATTTTCTGGAAAACCCAAAGCTCTAGCACTTCTGAGAGGCCATCCCCACCCTTTGAAGGACCCTGTCCTACAGGAGTGAGAAGGACTCTCTGCTTCTTCAGCACCCAGTCACATCTTTAGATTAGCCGTATGTCACTCTGGAAACTGGTTATTTACTTCTTCATTTCCCTCCATTAGTCTTGAGCCTCTTGGAAGAAGGAACTTCATTTTGTGCAACTAGGTGTAGAGATTAGCAAGGTGCTTGAAATTTAGTTGTCCAACAAACATTTGCTGCGTGATTATTTAAAACATTCCCTTCAGGAGTTTTCTAATGCACTGTGTCTCAGTTGGGAGCACAGTTTGTATTTTGGGCAGCACAATTCTTGGATGTGTAGGGACATCTCTTGCCTTGCTCCCGTGCCCCTTCACTAGGTGACTCAGTGAATTTCCAGAAACCCCCTAGGGAACAGTAGTGACCTCCAGTTGAGAACCATTGCTGGCACATTAACTTACACATTTATGAGTTATTGTGCCAAGCCCTTTGATCAGTCCACATGTTCATGTAATGCTGGGGCAGGAATTCAGCACTTCTCATTCATCCATCTTGTGTTGTCTCTTAGGACAGTTCTTCTCATCATATCAAAATGTGCCTCTGTAACATCTAAACACTGTTTCTGGTATTGTTGTCTAGTGCAATATAGAAAATATCCAATCTTTTTCATTTGTGATAGCCTTTCAACTGTTTGAAGACATTTTTATTACCCTCTGTGTACCTACAATTTCTCCTTTCTCTAAGTGAAACATTACTGATTTTTTTGACCATTCCCTATGACATGAGTTAGAGTGATTTCAGCTCTTTGTTACGGGAGTGTGTATGCATTTACTTTGACATTTATAAAAATAAAATAATATAAAAAATATATAAAAGACATCATAATATTTTTACTCTACTTTCATGTTTGGCATTTCCCCCATTGTTTACAACTCAAGCAGTGGTAGAACTGCAAAGTTTTTGTGTAGGGTATATTTTTAACCATATTAGGTCACGTAGATGTAGCCATAGCAGTCTTTGTGCAGTGATTGCCTCTTTCTTTTTTTTTTTTTTTTTTTTTTTTTAAAGATTTTATTTATTTGACAGAGAAACACAGCCCGAGAGGGAACACAAGCGGGGGGAGCGAGAGAGGGAGAAGCAGGCTTCCCGCCGAGCAGAGAGCCTGATGTGGGACTCGATCCCGGATCTCCAGGATCATGACCTGAGCTGAAGGCAGTTGCTTAACCAACTGAGCCACCCAGGTGTCCCAAGTGATTGCCTCTTTCTAGTCTTCTGATAAGTGGCAAAATGTTTAGCCTACTGGGTATGGAATGTTATGCTGAGAAACACAGAGAAGAGAGAGTAATGCGAAACCTTCCTGTTGTCAAAGAGCTAATGAACTCAGAGCACTTGACAGATGTGAAAAAGTTGAAACCTGTGAGGTGCCAGTAAATGCTGAACAGCTGTCTCTGTGGGCTGGGAGTGGAGGGAGAGACCTGCCTGGTGTTTGCTGATTCCTGTGGTGTAAATTCTCCCACCATGACCGACTGCATGCAAGCAACACGTTGTCACTGCACGTGGAGTTGGAAGGAGATGGGCAGTAATCCTCCACTTTTACAGTATTTTCTCCACATATACATCACAGACATAAATAACCTCAGGAGCACAGACGACAGTAAAATGTGATACAAACAGCTGGGAAGCATTGTGTTTTGAATTTAGTACCTTTGTTTTTAATACAATTTATTTCTAATTTTATGAAATTTAATTTTTAATAATGACTGTGTTTAACAATCCCCTCTCAGAATCCCTGAAATTTTAACACTTGGCTCTCACAAGCTGATATGAACTGGCTTCAGCCCAGTAGTGGAAATTCAATCTATGACACAGTGTGGTGAGCCATCAGACATATGTGCAAAATAAATGGTTTGGAAATTCAGTTAAGAAAATAATCCCTGCCTTATCTATTGAAGCAATCCAGGAAGATTTCCTGGAGGAGGAGGTAAGGGTTGAAGAAGGCACAGGATCTGAGTCAAGGACTAGAAGGACGAGAACCATAATGGCTCTGTAGTGTAGATGAAAATTAATGACATCTTAGTGACAATAGCACAGCAATTAGTAGTTCTTGAGGCCTATTCTGTTCCAGGCCTTGAACTAAGGACTCAAATCTATAGCTTAATGTAACTGTCTTAAAAAACTAAGAAGCAGAGTGTATGTTAGTCCCCTTTTAAAAGGAGGGATTTGAGACTTATTAACTCAAGAAACATGGCTAAAGTCATACAGCTGGTAGGACCTATTTTGCTTCTTGTGCTCATCTTGCCTGAGATTGATTTCGGACATGTTTAGTAGAGGGGACCATGCCTGTGAGCTTCCTCTGGCTTGTCAAGTTATCTGGAGACACCAATGTTCATAGTTTTGGAAGCCCACTTAGTGGTTTCAGGCCCTCTTCATATTTACACTTTCCCGTGCATCTTTCCCTGATGGACAGACCACCAAATGATGCTCTCCCACAGATGCCGCTGGTCTTTTGAGGGGGACACAGAGAACACATGGCAGAAGACAGAATACCCAGGTGGCACAGGCTTCCTGAAAAGTGAAACTGATCATAAAATTCCCGTGTAATGGAGACAGGCCTAACCATAGGCCCATTGGGACTTGGGAATCACATGATCCTTTCACTCCATTTCTGCTCTGTGTTGGCTCCATTTTAGGTAGGTTTCCCTTGGCAGGGCCAGATATCTGTCCGTAGTTTCTGCTTAAATTCTCACCTCTCAGGTAGAAAAGCAAAAGCAACTCTTTCTTCACGTCTGAAGGGAAGTTTCAGCCATTGCTCAGAGGGAGACGAAGATGCTGTTAGCAGAAGTTCCTAATACGTTATATAAAGAAGAGAAAGAAATATGGGACAGAGGAAGAAATAGTCATAGAGGAAAAGATGACACAGTGAACACAGAAATCAGAAACTATATGATAAAGCCTTCTAAAGAACATGGATCATCCAAATCCTTTAATTACAACATAAAGAATGCAGTTATATATACGAGTGTATGGGACACATACAACACTCACAGAACACAGCTCTAGTAAAAGTAGGCAGACTCTGCCCAGGAGAGTCCATTATTCAACATTTGTAGAGCACCTACTTGCTACTGTGACTGTTCATATCTTAATTCTCATTTTTTTTTTTATTCTTTGTACTTAATTGGAGAACAATAAGCTGCACATGTTTAAAGTATAAGATTTAGATTAGACATCCCTATACGGCTGTGAAACCATCACCACATCCAGAAAACAAAACATTTCCATCACCTCCAGCAGCTTCCTAGTGCCCATTTGTTGCGGTGCCCAGTGCCCTCTTGCCAGGTGGCCTCTCTGATATGCTTTTTGTCTTTAGAGATTACTGATTTGCATTTTCTAGAATATTATGTAAATAGCATATAGATACGCTCTTTTTTTTGTGTAACTTCTTTTCACACAGTGTTTTGAACTCCTTGTGAACTCCTTCTGCACAAAAGGTGTTATTTTCTTTGTGGAATCCACGTAGACATGGCATGTGGAATCTGTCATTATATTTAGTCATATAACATCTTCCTCGAATTATATCCATGAAACTCTCTCTAAAAAAGCTAGTTGCTATTTTACCTTCTCAAACTTCCTTGACTCTTAAAACCATTGCTTGAAACCAGTGTAGGTTTAAGGTAATACAATTTTAGCAAGCGTAGCTAACCCTTTTTTTTTTTTTTTATGTAAGTCAAAATTTGCAAATGAAAATTTATTAGGAAGTATATCTTTAGCAATAGTTACCCTTCTTGGCCTTTTGGCTAAGATCAACTATAGAAGTAGACAAGGCAGAATCTTCCTGAGTGTCTTCTCTCTGGAAAATTCTGGCCTCACAGCTGGAGATAAAGTGACATAGGGAGAGAAAATTTGCATTACTGTCAAATGGTGTAATTATCTTTCCTTCTAGAATTGCTTATATCCACACATCAGCAATACTGAGCATTGTCATGAGGTTGGGTTTTTTGGAAATAACTACTTGATTACTGTGTGTCCTGTAGTTCTGATGCTGTATTTTACTTCTTCTAATCTTAATTGAATGCTTCTGATTAAGTCAGTATTTTCTGGTGCACACGCCTGCACACAAAGCTTTAATTTGAAGGAGGAAATCGGATTATTTATCTTTGTTTTCTGGTTTCCAACTTTCTGGCCTCAAGTCAAAGGCCTGCCCTTAAATGGAGTTCCTGGGTTTCTGAGGAAATTATCACTCAGTATTCTACCAGCACTGTCTCTGTTAACCTCAAAAATCAGGTGTAGTTTTGTTGTGACTAAGGTATGGAGTCGAAGGGGAAGTGAAAGGATAAGTGAAGTAAGGATTTTTCAAAAAGACTTCAAGGTGATGCTAGCAGCACATTTCAAAGAACTCTAAGTTATAATAATCACTCACTACATAGATTAAGTATTTGAGCTAAGTTATTTACTGGCATCCTCTGATTTAATGAGGATAAGCCATGTTATTTAAAGATGTGGGAACGGAGGTTCAGAGAATTAAATAATTTGTCCAAGGTCATTGTGTAGGTCTCCTTTGGGCCTTTGTATCTAGAACACATCTTAATCACTACTTTGTACTGACTTAACTAGGACCAAACCCTTACTGACTTAGCAGAAAATAATGGAAGAACAATTTGTATAACCTTGGGAAGTTTTGCCGTTCATGTCTCTAAAAAGCTGGTTTTATGCTGAGTGGTTGTTGAGAATTTAACTATAAAACTGTGCCGTGCCTGGGTGCTCCCCTGGGCCCAGACACAGACGGCTACACTGAAATAGTCCTTGCAAGAAACTTCAGTCCCCACCAGTATTGGTCATAAGCCTTAACAGATCTCATCCCTGCCTTTTCTTCTTCAAGCTCCCGATGCCTATATGCCCTCCCTGATTAGATGCCCCTAGGATCTAAGTTTTAGAAATGGCCTTAAATGTCACGTCGTAGGGATCTTGTGTTGGTCAGTGTTATGTGTCAGCTTGGTGACACACAGTGACTGGGGGTGCCGCAGTGATTGTCAGACATCACTCGGGTGTGTCTGTGAGGGTATTTCTGAATGATGCTAATGCTTCAGTAGCTAAACTGCCAGCCTTTGGACTGAAACTGTATGCTACCCCTGCCAATGATGGGACTTGTCGGTCTCCATAATGAAGTGAACCAGCTCTTCATAATAAGTCTTTATATTACCGACACACGCACATACACATACATGCTCTCTCTCCCTCTCTCTTTCTCCCACACTCCACTGATTCTGTTTAGTCTCTAGAGAACCCTGATAAAGACCCCTAATGAGACCCCTTCTGCCTACCTCTGTGGGAAGTGAATGTTCAAGTCTGTGTGTAATCACATGGTGTTTTTCATTCTCCTGGGTCAGAGGGAGGCAAAGTATAACCTTTCAGCACCAACAGTCTTGCTGGGTGTTTAGCGTTCCACCCTCCACCCTTTAATCCCTGGAACTTACAACATATAGGACCTCACAAGTTTGTAGGGGGAGAGAGTTTTCTCACAGTCTGAGCAAAGTCGGGCCTGAACAAGCTCCTCTCCCACCGGGCCACACTTGGTCTGCGGTGGATGCTGCTGGGGTCCCTGAATCCGGCAGCCCATGGCACCGTGAGGCACAGGCAGCATCTGCACGGTCTTCAGGGCAACGTAGATCATCTGCAAAGGCAGACTGGGTTCTTGCCTACAGGTAAGATACACGAATTGTCCACAGATGTCTGTCTTGAGCTTTTGCCTCAGAAGAGGACTTTGGGGCACCTGGGTGGCTCAGTGGGTTAAGGCCTCTGCCTTCAGCTCAGGTCATGGTCTCAGGGTCCTGGGATCGAGGCCCGCAAGGGAGCCTGCTTCCTCCTATCTCTCTGCCTGCCTCTGCCTATTTGTGATCTCCCTCTCTGTCAAATAAATAAAATCTTAAAAAAAAAAAAAAAATAGGTTTGTTGTCTAGTGTGGTGGGTGGTTTTTCCTTTGACCCCCTCTAATTCCCTGAACATTCTGGGCTTTGGAATGCAAATGTTTTTTGCTGTGTTCCTCCCTTCCTTAACCTGAGGCCAGTGAGCACAGGCATCTTGACTAGGAAGGAAACATAGGAGGAAGGGTTTAAGAGGGGAAAAGGAAACTCTTGGGGATTGCAGAGGGAGTCAATTACCATTTCAAAAATAATATCTGTTTCTAAAGCAAAGGTCTTTTTCCAGGGACAGAACTAAGTAACATAACTCCTTTCCCTCCTCCCAACCCATTCAATTTTTGGACTGTGGTGTTAGCCCGAAGTTGGCTTCTCCAACTCCTTTCTTCACTCATTTTTCAACTCTTCATACCTCTGAGACATCTGTTTTCATCTGCCTCATGTCCTGCTGGCTTTCTTTAGATGCATTCCATGCCTTTTTTAAGGCTTGTGACTGAGCCTGGGCACCACCTGTGGTCAGAAGAGAGTGTTTGCATAGTTGCAGGTTCTGTATTAATGATAAAAAAATCACCCAGCCCCTAGAGTCAGAGTAGCTGCAGGCTATCTTGCAGCAGCTTGCTGCCTCCCAGGAATCTCTCCTGGGCTGCCAGGAAGGGGTGTGCCCCAACAGTAACACTGCCCACTTCAAGTAAGGTCTTGCAGGAGCCAAGAAGCTTAATTTTGTGCTGGGTCAGAGTTACTTACTTCTACAATGTCTTTCATCTCCATTCATAAAGAAATTATATCATCCATAAAATCTCCTGGCTTAACTTCTGGTTTAAGGGGATACCTGCAAACTCGAGGCTCTGCTGGTTGTTGTAAGTTCCTGTCAGAGGGTTCCATCCTCACTGGGAGTGAAAGGCAGTTGGTGTGTAGGACTTTCTGAGCGGGTCCCCTTATCCTCTGCTCTCCAGCCTCCTGGATAGCCCATCCATCCACGGCACCGTGGAGCTCGTGATTGCTCTGTAACAGTGGCTTCACCTGGCCACAGAGAGGTTTGCTCTCTGCCGGCAGTGGAGCTATAGTCCTGGCTTTGAATGTAAAGCTGTTTTCCCATATGTTCCTCTCACTCTTTATCCCTTAGTGCCTGGGGTTCTTACATAAAAAATTCTGATTTTCTGGAGGACTGTGGACCTGGGCAGACTATCTCTGTTAGTGTGAAGGAAGAGGAGGCCTACCATCTGCTTTGGAACAATAATAGCTGACGAGAGATTGAACATGTAAAGGGACAGTGGTCAGACCATATATGATGATGGAATCGTGACCCACAGACTCCCCAGCAGTTGGCTCTCTAAAGTTGGGGCGTGGTCAATGCCTGCCAGATTCCCCGTTTTTGCCCCCACTTTCAGTTCCAGATCACCCAGAGAAAGTCAGATGTGCTTCCCAAACGAACCAAGAAAGATCTGCTTCTGGTTAGTTGACCTCCAGCCTCCCCACACCACCAACCTCCAATCAAATCTACCTGAAGGCTTCTCTTTTTCTCCTTCTAAACCTTTCTCACTCCCTGCCTATCTTTGAGTCTCTGCTAAATGTAGGTGATGATGTCTGTGAACTCCTTGCTATAGCAAGCCTCTCTTCGTTCTCATTCAGATGATCTTTATATACATCGCAACCCTATGATAAAATATTACTGCTGTCTCCATTGTCCAGATGAGGCAGAGAGTAAGTTATCTGTACAAGGTCCCACTGCTGCCAAGTGATGGGCCAAGATTTGAACTAGGTCTGTCTACTTCCTAAGCTCCTGGGTTGAAGTTGGTACCTTCTGCTGTCTCAGTGGGATCCCTCACTTAGGAGTGGTGCATTGACCTGCTCTAGTATCAGTAGGAGCTGAGATTTGGTAGGAGATCATGTGGACTTCTTATATATGTCTACTTTGGTCCGAAGGCCAGAGACAGCTAGCTGATCACTAGTCTGGTGCTCCCTTTCCAAGATGTAGACTTACAAAGTGCCATTCGGATGGGTGTCCATTTATTTCCCAAGGCTCTTGTGCCTAGCTTGAGGCCATGTGGCTTTTTCTGGTTAATAGAATGTGAACCTAAATCATGTGGGTGATTTTGGGAAGAAGTTCATAAGTTTCTGATAGGTCATGGAGTATTCTCTCACTATTTGTCCATGGAAATTCTGGAGAACCATCTTGCATGTTTAGGACAGAAGTTGGAAGGAAACTGAATCCCTGAGTTTGTAACTTAACAGGAGCGCCACCCAGGAGGGCTGCCAGCTCGTGATATCCCCAGTGGACTTGGCATAAATCAGAAGTAAATGCTCATTCTGTTAAGTTTGAGGTTTTGGTGTTCTTTCACCAGTTAGCTTACCCTGATTAATATTCTTCTATTTAAAAATACTTCTGGCAGAGGGTGGGGTTAGGCCCCCAGATCATTTTCTGTAAAAATTAAATTTCACCTGGATAATTAAAATGTACATGCTGATGTTTTTAAAGAAAGTATTTGTAGGCCTTTTAGCTTGTAGAGCTAGAGACGCAGGCACAGTAGACTGTTGTACGAGGAGCTGCCACTGAATGCAATTGATTGCAGCCACACCGGGAGCAGGAGAGACAAGGTAAATAAATTATGAATTCCGGGGGAAAGGAGCTTGCAGTAGCTGCTGTTTCATTTCCCTCTTAACCCCCTGTGACTGTGAACACGCTTATAGATATATTTTATTAATCATTGTTTTGATGTATTTGGATTTTGCAAGTGGCTATTGTAGCTAAGGGATTTCTGGACACCCCTCTAGCTAATCAGATTAGGGACATGAGTGCCCTGGTGACAAAGCAGGGTATGCAGGGCAAGACGAATGGAAAAGCTCTCCCTTCCCCACACTTGTAACTAGCTCTTTGTTTACAGTAACAGCTTTAGACCTCTTTCCAACTGCGCTGTCCTTACTTCTGTCTACCGATGATGGACTTGAGTCTGAAAATGACCTGAGAGAAACTTAATAACTGGATATCTTTGAAGGGACATCATCAGAATAAAACACTTCCAAATTCACTTCATGCTGCTTGAAGAGAGAGTATTGATAGTACTGATAGGGTATATTGAAAGAACCATAGCTGCCAGAACTCCAAAGCACCTGCCCATTTTATAAAGGAGACAAGGCATGGCATACATATCTTTAATGGTATAGCAGGCTGAATCTCAAGAGGGTAAGAAAGGCTTTGCGTGAGCTCCAGACATACCCACACTAGTGTGTGTGTTCATGAAAACTCCTGGTTTATTTCTATTATTCCTTCACTGAGCATTGGTAACTACAGTCTCAAACTTTGGTTCTTTTCAAGGACATTTTACCCTGAAGTCTGACCCCAGTGCTGCATCACCCCAGCTCCCAGGGAACCTGGTGAGATTTTTCATTCTGATAGTCCTTCCTAGACAGAAATCTTACAGTATTGCCTTTTGCTATGGAAATCTCCTTTTTAGTTTTCTAGGCTTTTCTGCTCTGTCTTCTTTTACCACTCGTCTGTTTTGTTCCCTGTTGTACCTCCAGCGCCGGAGCACCCTGCCTGGCAGGCAGAGTCCTACTCAGTATTTGTGGAATATATACAAGTATGAGCAAGGTGAGTGGGGAAGACAGGAATTGGGGAAGCCTCAACATTTAAACGTAAGATGGGAATTGGGATAACGTGAAGGTTGGGGAAGTTGTAACTATGTGAAGAAGAGCAAGAGTATTCCAGGTGGGGAAGGGAGCAACCGGGGGCTAAATCTAGGAGTCAGGAAGCAGTTCAGTATGTTTTTAGAACAGTAAGTAGACAGTTGGGGGAGACAGTGTGGTGAAATGGAAGATGTGTTTCATGGCGGAGAACTTCTTTCGAATGCCAAGCATGAATGTAAGTGTGGAAAATTTTTCGTTGGAAGTTTCAGGGCAGCCTCGTTTTAACTAGAAGTGGTTGTAAAATGTCTTTTATGGACTAGTTTCACGGGTTTAAGCAACAGGCTTTAGTTCCTCTTAGCTTGTGTGGTGCTTCTGCATTAAACTTTCTTTAATGCCGCACTCCTAAAACTAGCATGTGAGACCGTTTGTTGGTTTCATGTTCCCAAGGAAAAGAGAAGACCTTGATTTGTAACTCAGCTATTGTCCTTTCCCAGCCCCAGGATGCAAGATTTCCTGGGACGGCTGTGGTGACATCAGACACAGTGCTGGTGGTTCCTCGTGGACCAGAGGTTTAGCCGGTGTGTCCAGTGCTGGGGAGTGCTGGGCGGGCTGAGTTGGATGTGGGATGCATCGCAAACCGTACAGCCAGCTGGAGCAACTCTAATCTGTTTGGGGACTCACATGCTTTATGGTCCCATCTGCCTCCTGCCCACAGACTCCAGGTTGTCAGAGAAAAACAAGCTGGTCATTGGTCACTCTCCCATAAAGCTTCTATATTTAAAGCAAGTGTCTTCCTCTTTGACTCATCTCCTTCTTGTATAGAAGCAAGGGGTTTAGGTGGTCTGACTACCTTCAGCTCAGCTCTCTTGGCTCATTTAGAGAGACGAATCAATCAGAACACTGAATTCCACCTGTTTTCTGGCAGCAATAATAACTGTCATTACTAATACTTATTTAGTCATTACTAAGTGCTTAGAACCACAACAATAAATACATTGCCTATGTTATTTAACTTTTTCTCCAAGAACCCAAGTATTTCTCTAATCCCCATTTGACAGATCAGGACACTATGACCAGAAATTTTTTTTTTTTTACTTTAAATTTATTTTATTTTTCCAGTGTTCCAAGATTCATTGCCCGTGCCCCACACCCAGTGCTCCATGCAATAGGTGCCCTCAGTACCCACCACCAGGCTCACCCATCCTCCTACCCCCCTCCCTCCAAGACTCTCAGTTTGTTTCTGAGTCCAAAATCTCTTATGTTTCATTTCCCTCCCCAAATTACCATACTTCCCATTTACTTTCCTTCTCCTACTATCTTCTATATTGCCCCTTACGCACCACAAGTAAGTGAAACCATGTGATACTTGACTTTCTCTACTTGGCTTATTTCGCTCAGCATAATGTCTTCCAGTCCAGTCCATGTTGCTACAAAAGTTGGATATTCATCCTTTCTGATGGAGGCGTAGTATTCCATTGTATATATGTACCACATCTTCTTTATCCATTCATCTGTTGAAGGGCACCTGGGCTCTTTCCACAGTTTGGCAATTGTGGCCATTGCTGCAATGAACATATGAGAAAGATTTAAGACCATCTCCAACATACAGCCAGCAAGTGACGCCATTATCTCTTTATTTCTGCAAAAACATAATATATTTTGATCAAAAATATAGTCAGTAGCTAATGTTGGCTTTGGCCTCCATTTTCAAAGGGAACAGTCTTCATATTTAGGCCGAAATCTTCACAGTTTTCTGTCTGACCTCCAGATGAGATAATCACAAACTTTAGGTGAGATCTTCGCAGGAATCATTCCGGTGAAACTAGGAACGCTACCAGGAGTGCAGTGATCTTAATACTCACTTACCCATTGGCCTGGACTTTGATGCTAGTGTACCATTTACTAGCTGTGTGTCAGAAACCTGTTTTCCCATCTGTAAAAATTGGGATAATACTTGCTTCTTAAAGGGTATGAGGCTTCTTTAGGGGTCGTGTGTAAACTCCTTAGTACTGTGCCTGGCCCTTGTAGGAGCTCTGTAGATGCTAGTAAGAATTCCTTCCTTGGAGCATCACAGGCTTGGGATGGGACACTTAGAGGGTGGAGGTCTCCATGTTCCAGATGGTGGCTGCATTTTCTGATTTATAGAGAAGATGCAGTTAGAATTAAGGTTTTGTAGTTGAAAATGTTGGTGAAAAAATCTGTTTTTTAAAGCCGGGAATGGATGTGAGCCAGTCTGTGTTTAGAAAGACAGTGCTGGCCACCGGGGCTCCAGGAGGACATCAGGCGGGAGACCACGGCCAGTCCTGCCTCAGGGTCTGTTCTGTCCAGTGCAGCTTTATGCGGCGATGGGAGTGTTTTCTGTCGTTGCCATCTGATAAGAAGCCGCTGGCCACACATGCCTGTTGAACACTTGAAACGGTGCCGGGGTGATGGAGGAACTAACTGGACCTGTCCTCTTACTCCATTTTGATGAGTTCAAATTCCGGTAGCCGTATATGGCTAATGGCTACCGCATCGGACAGTGTAAGTCTAGACCGGTGGTGTCCAGTCTCCGGGAGGAACGCGACTCTGTACGCACCTTGAATTGAGCGCAGTGAGATCTGTGTCAGACTTCAAACCTGTGGAGCCAGAAGATAACCAGTTTGTGGTGCTTTAAGCCACTGAGTGTTAGACAGTTTGTCGTGACAGCGCTGGGAGAGTCATCGAGTTCAAGCCGTGTCACTAAAGGGGCTTTGAATAGACATTACTTCAGGCCAAGAGTCACCAACTAAGACAGTCCTGGCTCTTGTTTTGTTTTCATTTTGAAAGCTTATTCTTGTTCTGACCGTCTAGTCTTCGGTCATTACACAAAATTTGGAGAAAACACAGAACATTATGAAAAGGAAGAAAGCATGTGTCCATGTCTCCCTTTCCTGCGGCAGATACTAATACAATTTGGATGTATTCACTTCTGGTTTCTCAGGCATGTACTAACGGTGGCGATAATAATGAGCTTAGAGTTATTGAATGATTAGTGTGCCAGGCCCTGTTCTATAGGCTTTATTAACACCAACTCATTTAATCCTACTACAATCTGTCAGATGGGCCGTCTTCCCATTGCACAGATAAAGCAACGGAGGTAAAAAGCTATACTGCTTGTATATCTATTCTACGACAGGGCAGAGGAGCCTGTCTCAGGCACAAAGTTTCTCAGGACAGTTCAATCGTGTCCTCTACTGCTTACATTCTAAATTTATTATTTTTAAGCTTAATTTTTTCACTTTTCCCTTTAAAATAAAGTTTTTCTCATGTTAGTAATGACACCTCAGCGCAAATATGGGGAGCACAAGTATCACCTTTCTGGAGCCACAATGATGCCAAAACAGTTGCAAGGAGCTCCTTTATCATTAAAAAGAAGCATGTTGAAATAGAAGTCCGTTTCCTTAAAGGTGAAATTAGCATGATGCTGTATGACAAACAGAGATAGGTGTGAGGGCAAGTGCCAGATAAATTTGCGAAGTCATTTACTTGGATCTTGGGAGTTAGTTTTCCTTTAAAATAATGTGATATCATTATTGGATCTTCACCAGCACCCCTCTTCCCACGTGCCTATTTTTCATGTAATGTAGTGGAATGACTGAATGTTGTCAGTGCTTTGAGGCTTATCCTAAAAACTTATACATGAGAGAAGGAAAATGTTCCTCAGCACTTAGAGCTGCAAGGTTAGTATAAAATTGATCAGAGCGGAGATACACAAAGTTATCTTTAAAAAGCCCATCTAGGGCCCAGGTCTATAAGATGTTAACCAAGAAAGAAAGCCATAAGACTGAGTCCTGTAAGAACTAAGAAAGCAGTGCCTCCAGGAGCCATTGGACAGGGTCCAAGGTAGCGCTACATGGTGGAAGAGTTTAGCTAATGACCCCTGAAGAGGCTGGCCCCTTTGAAGAGAGATGCATCAGGTTAGCTTTGGTGTTCCAGTTAACATCAGCTGATTCTCTTGGGGGTTTAGGGGATGGAATGGGGAGGGGGCTGGGGGTCTCTTTGCATATTCAAAGAAAGTTTTTTTACTTGTGTTATGTTGGTCACCATGCAGTATCATTAGATTTTGATACAGTGTTCCATGATTCATTGTTTGCATATGACACCCAGTGCTATAAAATTTGGCTTCTCAATAGGTCTGCCCGTAGGAGGAGGCTTCTGTGGTCGTGCCGCACAAGCATTCCTGTCCTGCCACAACTCCATTTATCTTTGTCAATCAAAATGTAGGTATCGCAGTTCTAGAAATGTTTCCTGAGTTTGTTTGATTAATTCAATTGTACCCCTTAGCTATGGATCCATTCTGGGCAAGCTGACAAAAATCAGATCTTCGAAAGAGCCGATGAAGCTAATGGTCAGTCCTGGAAACAGAGACTCACCAGGGAGCCTGGCTGTCGTGCTTGCTTCACCTCCTTTGACATGATCGTTGGCCAAGGGTAGGCCCCTCTCATTATTTAAGCAACGCCAGTGTGTATTTGTAATAATACAATAGGAAAAATAAAGTTGTGATCTTAGTAATTACTAACACAGAATGGTAAGGTCAAACAAGAACAGTTTAATTAGAGTAAAATGTAGGTGCTCCTTCTGCTAATAATGACAAATAACATTAATTGGGACTTAAAAATACATCAAGCATTGCATTATGCACTTTATATGAATCCTTTCATTTAATCCCAGCAACCACGTGAGGAAGACACATTATTATGTACAATTTACCATTGAGGAAATTGAGGGCTCTGGAGGTCAGATGCTTCATCCAGCCATCCGGTGAACGTAGAGCCAGGATGATGGTCCAAGCAGTACGAGTTTTTGGCCAAACTCTTAACCATAATGCTATGTGAAGGAGCTGAGCAGAGGCTCAGGGAAGGTGCTAAGGAGGACCTTCATATCGGCTTCAGGAGTTGACGCCTCCGGTTCGCAGTTCCACTCGCTTCCTTTTGATCCAAGCATGTTGTTACCTTTTCATACTGACCAGTCAGGGTTCGGCTCCACTCTTGGCTCACCACTGAAGCAGGAGAGAAGAGAATCTTCTAAGAAAACTAGAAACGCATTGGAAGGGGCTGGGGCACAGTGGTGCGGAAGGGGTCAAAGATAATAAATGTGTATGGAAAAGATTGTCAGATAAAAAGAATTAAGCTGTGAACATTGACAGAAGAAAAGAGGGAAGGCCGGTTTGATGTCCAATCATCATCTTTTTGAGGGAGGAAAAGAAGAGTGGATCAGATACCAGTCACTAGAAGAATCTTTTGTTTCTGTCTGGAGAGGAGGTGAGGGGTAAGGGAAGCATACGCAGCTGGACATCAGTCTGCATGTTCCCCGGTTTGTAACTGGAAGTTCTTGCTATTGCCTTTGAGCTGTGGAACTGTTTTATTGCTTTTATAAACTACTAGCTATCTTCTTTTAGAGGGAAATAACAGATGGTCATGCTGCAACTGAGCTTTTTATCTGAATCTTCAAAACCTTTTTGTGCACAATTTATGAGGTTCAGTTCTTTGCAAATTCAGTGCTTTCTTGTAGCTTTTCCTTTTGAGATGAGCCACAAGAGCCTCATTTTCGCTGGGCATTGCCTATTAGTGGCAAAACTCCTTTCTTATTTAATCAGCTTCTCCAAAGGAATAAGGCTGAGTCCAGATACGTTCTATTTATGAGGGTGAAGATATTTTGGCGGTCTGACTAAAAATAACACACAGAATTTGCCACCTGGGTCTCCCTTCCATATTCATCTTATATTTTTATGCATGTTGCTCATAGAGTTCAAGTGAACAGGTCAGCCCCTGTGAGCATGGAAGGAATTTGCCTGGGTCAGGTGTTTGTGGCTGGGGACAGGCCCTGCCGCCATGCTGCTCTCTGGCTATGTGTGTTTGATGAGGCTGGTCTAACCCTGAATTCTGGCCCCTCTTGTCTCAATGTACAGAGGATTCTTGCTCTCAGTCTCTGTTGGGGGAGGGGGATAAGATCGTATGGCCTATGAAAAAACCCTAGGAAATGATAGATTTTTTTTCCTAATTGCTAAAAATCTGCAAGGTAGTTGGATACACACTAGACTCAGAAAACAAACAACCAAACCCAACCCAGAGTTAAGCATATTCATAGTTCATTTTGTTCTACAGGCTTATTTCCCAAATCACTTGGAATTAATACTGCTCTGATTTATTATTCAAATCCCCCAGTCTACCGGAGAGACTCTCAGCCAGTTTTGGTGCCACCTTGGCACACTCTGAGAGTTCAGCACGCCAGTGTGGTTTAGGGCCAGGAGCACGGGCTCTGGAGTCAGAGTCAGCCTGTAAGTCTGGGGTCTGCCACTCACACACTCCGTGACATTGGGCTAATGATTAAGATTCTTTAAGCTCCTCAGTTTCCCTCTCCTGCAAAAGAGAAATAACAACTATTTTTCAAGGTGTTTATGAAGTTGAAAAATCCTATACATACACATAAAGAAACCCACCCATATGCATGTATATTGCATAGTATGTACTGTATGTGTGTATGTGTAAAGTGCTGATGTATAGGACAAGTACAGTAAGTGACGTCTGTATTGGTCTTCAGTGGCACTTTGTCCCTCTGTCTTCGGGAAGGAAGAAATACTAGTCTCAGTGTTATTTATTGTTTGCTTTAAGGAAGAAGGCTTAAATCTCTGGTTAGAAAAAAAAACAACAACAAACTTTTTTGGAGATTCTGTATACCATATTTATTTTTGGAGAGTCATGAAGGCTCTGAAAAGTCCTGCAATAAAGAAACCTATTACAATTTTTATATGCTGAATGTTCACAAAACTTATTTGATTACTAAAGCCATTTTTTTCCAGTTAAACCTATTAATATCCTGTGGATTTACTGCTCTGCAAACACACTTTAGGAAATTCTGATCAGGTAGGTAACCACAGTCTTGAATGTAGAAATGTGTATTTAAATCCTTATTCTGCACTTCCTGGCTCTATGCCTCTGGCAAAGCACTGAGCTTGGCCATCTCCCACTATTCGTTAAGACTTAACTCAGATATTACTGATTCCAGGACCATCAGATAACTGGGTAAGAAATAGTTATGAGCATAACATGGTCATAATTGCTGCCATGCAGAGCAGGACTGGAAGCAGGGAGAAGGAAAAGTCAATTATACTGGTAATTGTCTTCATTTAAAATGAAGTTCTTCACTTGCCTCACACTGTTCCTGACCCTGCTCATAATGCCCTGACCATGTGTCTGCCTTCCTATATATAATAATAATATATGTACCATACTGTAATAATTTACTTAATATGTCTCCACAAAAAGACTGAAAGCTCCTGGTGGGTCGGACCTTGCACAGTAACCCTTATGTGCGCGGTACTCCACTCACTAGTGGCTCAAAGTTGGTGGTTTCCAATGAATGCATCTCAGACTGGAGAGTGCTTTCTCTAGAGATCTGCTTCTTCACGCCCTTCATGCTTCTGCTTACATATCATAATGAGGGACCCCTTTCCTATGAGATGGCATCCCCCTCACCACCAATACCTCAGTATTCATCCCCGTGTTGGGTAGTTTTTCTTCTTGGCACTTAGCATGATCTGACATCTTTATTGTGCCTCTCTCTCTCTCTCTCTTTTTTTTTTAAGATTTTATTTATTTGACAGAGAGAAACACAGCCAGAGAGGGAACACAAGCAGGGGGAGTGAGAGAAGGAGAAGCAGGCTTTCTACCGAGCAGGGAGCCTGATGCGGGGCTCGATCCTGGGTCTCCAGGATCATGACCTGAGCAGAAGGCAGTCGCTTAACCAACTGAGCCACCCAGGCACCCCTATTGTGCCTCTCTCTTGACTTCCACCTTGGGTGAGCTAAGTCATGGTCCCTTGATTCATTGCTACATCTCCAGGCCCTCCTAGCATACCAGGTACATAATATTGGCTGATGAATAAATGTATTATTTTTCCTTTGTTGCCTCTTCGGGCAAATGGCAATAATGCAGCATACCTTATCCGCCAATATGATTCAGTAGGAATGTATATGTATTGGCACTTAATACTCTGCTTTGCCCATTGGTGGTACTGGATAGATGATTGTTAAATAAATCTGAATCTAGGTGAATATGAATGGTGAGGGTTTTCTGGGTCTAATGATAACTTCTGTGCCAGAGTTTTCTGATACCAAGAATCAAATGCTAGATGGTGTGAGGTTATTTATTGAGTGGCACTTCCACAAGCAAAATATTAATGAAAGAACAGCCATACTGTTTTGTTTTTTGTTTTGTTTTTTTTTTTTAAAACAGTGTATTTTCAGTCAGAGGCCGAGATAATGGTTTTTTTTATCATCTGCTTCTACGTATTGTAGGAGAACGAAGGGAACACCTGGGGTATTACGGTCCCAGTGTCTGGGCTTGAATTCTGATTCTGCCCTTTTCTATTGGGGAGTGATTTCAGACAAGTCACTTGCCCTGTTTCGAGCCTTTTCTTCTTTGTATAAGAAGAAGATTATTGTAGACAGATGTATCTCAGATCTGAGAATCTCGTGTGCTCATTTTATGAAACAGTGAAAGGTGTTCTTTTTACTACTCTTACTGTCACCATTGCTGCTGCCAATACCTCCACGAATATCAAGTCACATCTCCCAGGAATTTTTAAGCCACGCTGGATGGAAAAAAAATGCTACCACTGTCTATTTCTCATAACCTTGTAGCAGATCTCAAAGTCCAGAGGGAAGCTGGGACCTGGATAAATGGTGTGAAATGATCGTGTGAGGAGATAGAACCCAGAAAGTCTCTGATGCCGTCAGTAAGCTGTCAGGAACTTGCACATGAAGAAGTGGCAATGATGCACACTGTTGGTCTGTTCGTGGGTCATTGTGGCTTCCTTTCAGTGTGTTTTTCAGAAGGTAACAACAGCTTACATCAGTCAGTCTCAGTCTCTTGAGCTGAGACTCTGACAAGAAAGAGTGTAGAGGTGTGACCTCAGTGCTCCTTGGGCCGGGGAGTCCATAAGACAATGGAACCCGGGCCACAAGTCCGAAGAGTTGTTCCTAAAAGTGAACTGGGATTGTTTAAGGTTATTTAAAGATTATACCACGAGAAAGGTGTGTGTGTTTGTGCTGTAGTTTCCTGAGGACTGGAAAAGAGCTAGTGGCTTCCCTTGGGTGTCCTTCCTTACCCAACTCCCATTTTTTTACTATTCCTTCGTTTCTTTTTGGAGCGATCACGGCAAATTTTGTGTGTGCGCCTGCGCGAATATGTGTGTGCGTGTGTGTTCTCAGTAGCACTAGAAAGAAAAGATAGCCCTCCTTAAAATAGAATTACTGGGAACATATCTCCTTAAAAGAAGCTGAGATAACAGATTTCATTAAAACTGTGCTTTAATGGAATTGAAGGGAACTCTGTCATTAAGATGTGTTTGCAGAAGGTAAGTAGAAAGTGATTTTAATTATTGAATGTTTCTAAATATATCCACCCACTCCTCCCCAACCAAGTAAGGCACACCTGTAGTTCCAGGAGAAACTAATGTCATAGTATCAGGAGAAAATAGTAGCACTGAAGGGTGGCTGGAGATACCCAACTGACCATGATGTGGCAAAGCCTCTTCCTAATTTACCAAAGCAGAAACAAATACAGAAATTTCTACTTGGTTAGTGGAATTATATTTTGAAATATAACTGTGCTTCATACTTTGTGCCAAATTTACCTTGTTCCCTTTCAGGCGGTAGTGAAGTTTCCATGTTCCCTCCCCAGTATGCAGAACGATAGAATATCAGTGGTCCAGTTTGGGATTTCATAATTGAATTTTTCCATCTTGAGACACAGGTATTGCAGCAAACAGTCTCAGAGGCTTTGCTTTTGGATATCCTGCTTTCTAGGAAATCAACACCAGGAGGTAGGGGATCTTACAGAGAAGCTACGACCAGCATGGTTTGAGGCAGTAGGGTTAGAATAGCTGCAGGAGGTGCCTTTGCAGATACGGGGCGGCCTCAGACTGTTCCCACCCCTTCGCAGCCTGGAGTGCAGGGCAACAGAAGTCTGCCTGAGTGGCCTGCAGTGGCGCAGATGTGGCCCAGGAACTTGGAGCTAGAGAAGCTTCACAGCTGGAACATGGAAGATGATGGTAGACACCGTGTAGGAACATGCATGTCTTAGCAGATGGATGGCTGTAGCATCAGCTCCGGTAATTAGACCTCCTTTAAAAAAACTGTCCTCAGGGCACCTGGGTGGCTCAGTTGCTTAAGCCTCTGATTCTTGATTTCAACTCAGGTCTTGATCTCAATGTCATGAATTGGGCTCCAAGCTGGGTGTGGAGCCTACTTAAAAAAAAATTAATTAATTAAAAAGAATAAAAATAAGAAAATAAAAATTCATCATATGAATGTGTGAGAATTGTAGCATTATTTGGGAAATAATGGAAGATGATTAGGTAAGTTAAGATGGTAGAACCTTGAGTGCTAGGCATGAGATTTTGACTTAATACATGTAACAAATAGGAATAATTGCAGCTTCTCTGGAAGGGGATGGACAAGGCAAAAATGTTTATTATGTTGGAAGAATAGAAAAAATATTAGGTGGAATAAAGACATTTACATATTTAAGGGTATATAGTCTGGGTCTTAACGAATTTTTTTTAAAAGATTTTATTTATTTATTTATTTATTTGATAGCACAAGCAAGGGGAAGGACAGGCAGGAGGAGAGGGAGATGCAGGCCTCCTCCTGAGAAGGGAACCTAACTCTGGGGGCTAGATCCCAGGACCCTGGGATCATGAACGACCCAAAGGGTCTTACTCATTTTTAAACCCCTAGTGCTTCCGGGTACAAAGTCTGGAACACAGTTAGTGCTTAATAAATGTTTGTTGGATGAGAAAAAGAGAACAGCTCTCTTTTCTCCTGGAAATCCAAGAGGATTCTGCTGGTTTAGGGTAGATATTGAGGAAGGAGTTTGGTTTTTGGTTTTTGGTGGGATATCATTAATACCATTACCCCTTGAAATAGAAACTGCAGGACAGTGTGTAGCGTAGCATCTTGAGAGGTCTCTGTGGTTTAGCCTTAGTGTCAGAGCTCACTTTGCCTTACCTTTCAGCACTGACTTAGCTCTACTGTACATGTGAAGAGCACTAAGAACCCACCACTAGCCATAGAAAAGCATGGAGGAGACTGAATGCCTATTGCCAAGTGAAAAGAGTCAGCCTACTTGTGCTGTATGATGCCAACTACGAGTCCATGGAAAAGGCACATCTATAAAGACTATAAAAAAAAATATTAGGGTTTGGGGGAAGGAAGGAGGGTTAAATATTTGGGGCACAGGATTTTGAGGGCAGTTAAATTATCTGTATAACACCACGATGGTGCTGTGTGATGATCCATATTTGTCAAAACCTGTAGAACTGTACAGCACAGAGTGAACTCTGATGTACACTGTGGACTGCATTTAATAATATGTCTATTGGCTCATCAGTTGTAACAAATGTATTACACTAATACAAGATATTAATAATAGGGAAAACTGGGAGGGGGCAGAGGAGATGTAGGAGAATTCTCTGTACTTTCTGCTCAGTTTTTCCATAAACCTAACACTGCTCTAAAAAATGGCCAATTAGTAGTTTTTTAAAACCTTGTAAATCATCAAGACCTAGAGAAATGAGGCTTCTTTTAATTTGGGGAGAGCATTTCTTACTTTACTAAAATGTCAGAACTGGTATACCTCTCTTTCTTTCCTGGTAGAAAGGATTGGGAGGAATTGTGCAAAGAACCATTATTCTCTTTTATCAGACAAAAATAAAAGTGAATTGCAGCAATCAGTTCCTTTCTGCGTACTCCAAACTAGAAGATGAAGGAGAAAAAAAAGATCCTTCTTTGACTTTTCTCCCTGGAAATTGATGGCTTATGTTCTTGGCAGTTAAAGCAATAGACATGTGAGCAGGCGTATGGAAATCAAAGGGCAGAATGTAGTTGAGTCCAGTCCTCATTCAACATGTTACAAAAGTAGGGTCCAGTATCTGCGAGAGACAATCACAGATCGCTTCTCCATAACTTCGACATGCCTCCTACGCCAGCATTTCCCTGGGGTTTGTCTCAGGTTTCTCTCATTTCTGGGCACATGTTGGCTCTTTTGGTGTCACCCTAGCCTGCATTAGGGTGCCAAATGGTATCTCCAGTTCGTATTTGATTCTTACCCAGCTATTAGGGCGGACCTAGCCTTCTGTTGAATTTTTCTAACTTGGTCGGAAATTGAGCAGATGGATTTGAATTCCTAATTTTCTTCAAAAATGTGCCAAGCACTTGTTCCTTTGTTCCTTATTTTCCCCTTGACCAATTCCTTGTGGCTTCGCATTTTTCCTCTTTAAAGACATCCTTCTGATTAGTCTTGTCTGTCTGTGTTTGCGGCATCACGTTGGTAGCTAAGTTCTTTAAAATCCACGTCCCTTCTGTTTTGGTAAATGAACCATCTAGTTTCATATACCTCGTGTATATTTCCACTGAAATATTACCACTGAAGCCACTGAAACTCATACTAAAATGCTAAAATACAATTCATGCTTCTTGTGAGTGCTTAAGAAAAGGAAAGAAAAAAATTCATCTAGTGTATTGAGTATTGAGTATTGTGAACTAGTGAATTTACAGATTGCTTTTAAGATAAATGATCTTCATTTAGTCTCAGTGAATGCCCCCCACCTACCCTTTTCTCAAGAAGTAGGCTTATAGGGGCACCTGGGTGGCTCAATTGTTGGGTGTCTGCCTTTGGCTCAGGTCATGGTCCTGGAGTCCCAGGATCGAGTCCCACATTGGGCTCTCTGCTTGGCGGGAAGCCTGCTTCTCCCTCTCTCACTCCCCCTGCTTGTGTTCCCTCTCTCGCTGTGTTTATCTCTGTTAAATAAATAAATAAATAAATAAATAAATAAATAAATAAATAAATAAATAAATAAATAAATAAAATCTTAAAAAAGGAGAGAGAGAGAGAGAGAAAGGCTCATAGTCCCGTTTTGCAGAATATGGTAGTTGTGACTATAGAAATAGATACATTAGATATGCCCAGGGTTATGCCTGGTAAGCAGTAGAGTCAGGAGGCAACTTCAGATTTATTTTACTCTATCATCTACCTTTCTTGTTATTAAAAGAGATTGACCTTGCAATCTGAAGGATTAAAGTTTGAGCTTTCCTTTTGGGGAGTGGGGACATGCAGGACAGTTACATAAGTTACTTAAAGCCTAGTTTCTTTGTCTGTAAAATGGGAATGGGATGAACTTACTTTCAGTATTGCTCTGAGAATTCAAAGAGATAATGAAAGCAAGTTCCTTGCATCGAGCCTGGTGTGCAGTAATTTGCAGTGCCAATTTTTTTTTATATTAAAGCTATTTTTTATCGATATCATTCATCTTGGGACAGAAAAGTAAACTGTGCTAAATCAAGACTTACAAAGTATGTGTGACGAGATCTGTGCCCTTGACCAGTCCATAGGAGCCCAGTGACTGAAGCCAGCTCTTAACATGTAATCCTTTGCTGACGTCTACAGTCCCATTGCCCAGTCCAGAAAGTTATTTGTAGACCTGACTGTTTTTGCTTCTTTTCTTAGAGGCTATATTTTTCTAGTGTGCAGCTACCTATGCAATTGAATGCCAGACCTTCTTCTTCTGTCAGCACACCTGTCTGGAATCTTGCTGCTAGACTGAAGTGATCTATTTCCCAGACTTAGTGAGACTCTTTCTGGATGAAAGGTCAGACGTCCACATCTGTAGCTCCCACGCTCCTCCACAGCTGCCTGTGCAAATAACAGTGCTCCTTCGCATGGCTTTGCCATCTTCCTCCCGCCTCCCTTGCTGCCACTCAGATTTTAAAGCCTTACCTTGGCCAGTGCTTACTTGTCTTTGCCACAGGTGTTAGGACTTGACATGCAGACCCCAGATTATCAAATTGGAGCAAAGAAAAATAATAATAAGCAACACAAGCCACCATTGACATTGAACTGCATAACAAATGGTTTATATATTATTTTAAATTAAATATATCTTGAAATTTCTTCTTGTTCCTCCAGTGTAGGGTTACATCCAGTGTAGGGTTGCATTTCTTTCTGTTTTAAAACATCCATTTCACTGTTGGAAATTCTGCCTTGTTTCCAGGAAACAGAATCCAGGTTGGTGTAGAACAGTTCACTAACACTAATACAGGTAGGGGGAGTGGGCTATAGTGTCCTATATCTGGGTACTTTGTTGCTGTCAGTATACACAGAACCCGTATCTCAATGTCTGCTGTGTATGAAACAAATTAGCCAGACAGAAAAGGTCCAGGAGTGCAGGTGGTGCAGCGTTTAGAGCATGAAAAAGGAAACATAAGGATGCTACCCTGCAGCCCAGTGGGAAGCCAGCTTCAAGTTCTAATACAACTGGGAAGTTTTAGTTCCCACCAATGAGCTAGCAAGCGAAGCTCTCTCAGCTAGCAACCTCTGTGGCACAAACAACACAGGGTAGCTGAATAGAGAATGCCTAGACAGGAGGATGAGACAGAATGGCATTTTCCAAATGGATTTGATGGAAAGCAAAGTCTCCTTAGTGATATAAACCACGCGTGTTGTTGATTTAAATGGGAACTTTTGTTCCTTGCAAACAGAGACAGATAAGTAGTTTTGTAGTTAGAAATCTGAGCTCTGAAACAATGAAACAACATCCTAGTGGGCTCTGTGGCGAGATGAGAACAGATTGGGAGTGCAAAAAACCAATAGCCATCTGAACTGGACCAGGCAGGTGCTCTTTTTAGATACATTGGCCTAAAGTTTCCTCCTCCTCTTACCAAGGAGGAGTTGGAAGTTGGTTCTAGAATCTTACTGTATGAAAATTGAATTTTGCTGTATATTAGCTATATATACACTAGTTATCATGAATGGCAAATAAAACCCCCCAAGTGGAAGTACTGTTCTGACTTTGGGGCTAGATGGCCATTTGGACCAGCTTGCTCTGGCTGACCCCGGCAGTCAAGGGCTTACAGAAGGCAACACCAGGTGCCTGGAAATGTTGGTGCCATGGGACTCATCAGAGTGAACTTCTGTTTTCTGTACTGTGTGTCACAGTAGCATTGTAAAGAATATGAAAGAATCTCTTCCTTGGAAGAATGTATAATCTAGTGGAAGGACAGACACTTTAGAATATAACAAATACACAAAATTATTTTACTTATGTTTTATTATCAAAGCACTACATGTGCATGGTATAAAGCAGGAAAAACATGATAGTAACAGAATAGACTATAATTTTAAAAGAGTTCCTTGACTTGCCAGGTCCTCCTTCCAGTCTGACTTCTTTTAACTACTTTTATTTTTAGTTCTTTTGGTAGTTATGATATCAGCACTAAGAGAAATACATGTTCACTACTTTATTAATAAACATTATATATTATTTATTGCTCCCTATAGCAGTAAGATTTAGCTCACCTCCCTACTTCCTCCTATCTAAATTTATAATTGTACTCTTGTGTTTATTTTTTCTACTGATTACTTTTATAATTAATCAAAACTGTAATTTTCTATTCCATCAACTTTTTTTTTCCTATTTCCTCAACTTTTGATGAAATCCCCTTTCTTTCATTATCTCTCCTTCCATCCTCCTTCATCCCTTGCGCAACTCCATTGTCAGAATCTGAATTTTACACTGAAAGGCTGATAATTTACTTTCTGTTCTGTAAGGACATACAAATTTCCCTTGCTTCATCCTCAAATTATTTAAATAGCGATATAAACTTCTTTACAGGGAGGTGCAGTCATATTCCACATTATTCTAGTTCTTTCAGAGACCTAAGAAATCAGTAAAGGTAAAATAGATGGAGGACCGTCCATGGAAGCATTAGGCGTGAGTCTTGGAAAATGCAGATGACTCAGGTGGGCAGGGAGGTCAGAGGTGTGGAGGGGACAGAAAACCAGGATGTGTAATATGAGTCTGGGGTGGTCAAGGTGATAGACAAGTGACAGGGCTATATGGAGAAAATTATTTCTTGAAGCAAAATGGTAGATAAAGTTGGAAAGGTAGTTTCAAACCAGATGGTTGGCTATGAGCCTCAGGCTGTCTGCTTCCCAAAAGTTGTAGCCTACACTTTCCCTGCCTCCACTTCCTGCTCGCTCTCTCTCTGCAACCTCTTTCAATCTGGTGTAAGCCCACACAGCTCTATTAAAATTGCTCTCAAAGACCACCAGAAACTTATCTAACCCACAGCCTCCTTTATGTCTGTGGGAACTGATACAGTTGGCCATCAGCTGCTTCTTGGTATTTTCTCTTCTCTTTCTCCTGTGGCACTGAATTCTTCATATTCCTCTATTCCTATTACAGTTATTCCATTATCTCTTTCAACATGTTTTCTCTATGGGTTGTTGGGTTTCTGCATTTGACTCTTGTCTGTTTCTCTTGATGGCTGTTTTATCTACTTCTTTCTACACTGTGATTTGACTGCTGGCTTCTAGCTTTGACTCTCTTCCCATGTTCCAGATTTATCACGTTTCCATCTGAGATCAAAACTTTTTACGCTCAGCACGGGCCACACTTACCATATTCCCTTCCACGCTAGATTTTCTTCGTGTCATCTTTGTCCTCCTCGGTTTTACCGTTATCCTTCATATCAGCTGCCTTCAACCCCTCATGATAGCTCTTGATTTCAACCCCCACCTAGCCCTCAGGCTCAGTCACAGGGTTCTGTCGATTTTCTACATATGTCATTTCTCCTTACCTTACATTCCTAGTGTTGCACTCCTGCCAGGGCTTCTCCCTTTTTGTCTTATCTGTATTGAGGCGAATGCTTTCCTAAATATTTACTAATGTCTTCTCTTTTCAACCAGCCCTTCCTAATAATGCCAGAATCGGACAGGTCAGATCATTTTATCCCTTGCTCAGAATCCTCTTTGGCAGAATAAAGGCCTAATGCCTTTACCTAGCTTGGCCATCCCAGTTCATCCAGTCAGTCTTTCCAGCACTAACTTCCATGATTTGCCCCCATTAAAACCTGTAGTCAGGGAGATTTCTAGTCCCCCAAGCTGCCTTTTTTTTTTTTTTTTTTTTTTTTTTTTTTTTTTTTGCTTCTCTGCCTGATTTCTGATTTGAGCTCTTGATGTCTTTCCCACAAAACTCATTTCAGTTGCTAATTAAGTCACAGAAAGGCTTTCCTGTGTATTACCACTTCCCTTCTTGACTGTCCTTCTGTTGGGGTAAAATGATTTCTTTTTCCTCCATTTTATCTTATATGACAGGAATCTTAGGATAAGACAGTGGCTTAATTTTCTATCATCAACCCCCTTGTTTAGAGTGGAGGTCATGAGAAAGTCATGAGAAAGACATAACTTTTGAGGTCAGAAAACTCATGAAAGCATGATTCCTATTAACCATTTTATCTTCAGCAATCCGCTGAACCTTTTCAGCTTCTGTTAAATGGGGATAAATTTGTATCTCCAGTTCTGTGAGTACTAGTGTTCTGTGAGTTGATATCTGTTTCTCTTCCTTTTCAAAGAGTTTATAGTTCTTTCTCTGAAACACTGTCCACCAGCCTGTTTTCTTACTGCAAGACGAATATGACCCACTAATTCTGGTTGACAGAAAAGATTATGAAAATGATTTATATTTATCTAAATAACTACTCTCCTTGAAAGGATCATATTCCTAAAGAATAGGAGTATTTGTCAAGTACAATAAAGTCCTTAGAACCACTGAGGCAAGCCCAGAAGTTCCCAACTGCCTCAATGTCCCTTTCAAACCCAGGCAGTCTCCTGGCCTATGTAACCAGGAAGTGGGACAGGTCTTTAGGGTCTCTAGGGGATAGGGTGTAGAAAAGGCCTTCCCACTAGATGTCCCCCCTGACCACCAGAGGTCACTCCATGCAGCATCCGTGAACCATAGTCATGGAACAATATGGCAGAGACTTTGGAGCCCTAGGTTTCAATCTTTGCTTAATGTTTTACGTTAGCCAAGTTACCCAGCATTTCAGGACATAAAAAATGGATCATGTCTACTCTGCATAATTGTTAAGATTAAATGAGGTCATGTAAGTGAGAGCACCTAGCTCTAGTTACTGGCATGGTGTTGAGACTCTATGAGGTGCCACTTTCCCTTCCTTCTTCCCATCTTCCCATCCCTGTGCTCCAGCACTGAGTTTACTCTCTTGGTCTGGGTCAGCAGAGGCTTCCTATAAGGTGACTGTTGATCAGAGCAGGACAGCATCCTAGGTCCCCAAACCTCCTGGGGTTGTCACTCTAAATATAGCATGTGGATGAACAAGGAAATGCAACCAGTCAGCAGCTCCTAGTGGCTTCACAAAAGCAGTTATTGGCAGAGAGCCCACAGTTTGAGAATGTAGAGACAAGAATAGTACTCAAGGCTAGTTCGGGGCTCTTTTTTCCAGTTTCTGCTGCCACTGCACATGTGGGCATGATCGGAGATTAACTCTTCCCTCCTTTCTGCTGCACAGCCATGGCCTTTCTTAAGTAGGAGCTGAATTTCAGTTGCTTCTGGAAAAATTATTTTCCTATGCTTAATAAAGTGTCATGTTAAACTTATCTTATGTACCATACCTTTGTTTACCATTCCTGTATTACAAATATTGATTTCAGGCTTTTCAAGTTGATTACCAGGCTGACCTTGTGTATCCACTCGAATGGGTTTTGTATAAATCACTACCAAACTGAGACTTAGGCCTTTTGAAAAAAGCACAGACTGTACAGACTATGTTTTGGCATACACTTGCTTAGATTTTCTTCTGGTTACTTTTAGGCATGATTACTGCCTTGTCATGCTTTCCCTGACCACATAGCTTTATTGTAGCTGATTGCATAGACCTAAGATAGCACATTTCATTTGGTCTGTTTCAGTGGCCACTTTATAGCCTGGGGGAGGTATCTGTTCCCTTACCCCGATGGCTAGTGGCAGTTGATATAGGTCATTGACTTGTTGTATTCATGTCTGGTCTATACATCTGAAAACAATATTTGCCTTCTGGAGGCTAACAAGAATAGAGCCAGAGTATTTGGAAAAAGAAATTTCTCCATGAATCTTATGGAAACATATGCATCAGAAGCACAAAAGATCGAGTGTTCTTTTCTTCATCAAGTAGAGTTTGGTTCCAGATAGTAGCTGGTTCCTCTTAAGTGAGCTTGAGCAAAATGGAACTACATGAGTTGAGATAGCTTGGAGGAGTCAAGCTTTTAGCTGAAGAGGCAACTTCCATGTATCAGGAGCAAAGACAAGAGGGATTCATGAGTGGCAACTGTAATTAAAAACTTGGATTTAGTAAGCATTTACTGTGTACCAAATGATTTATGTACATCGTTCTACTTGACCCTCAAAAAAGTCATCATAAACCCTATTTCACAGATGAAAAAACTGAAATTTAGAATAAATTACTTGACCAAGGTTATTGTGAACAAGGTCATAAATTTGAGGCTCCATTAAAGTTATTGTATAAGTCATTTTACTAGTTAAAAATAGGAGTGTATCTTAATTCACTTCTTAGAAGTAGAGTCAGTCAGTCACATTGATTCAGTACTCACCGTTCTGCCCTAGTCCCTGATCAGGTTGAGTTGGATTTGCTTCCAAAAAGACTTTTCTTACTATTAAGTCTGGTCTGCCAGCATATCCCCTCCACCCTCCACCATACACACCATGTCCCTCTGTACTTGAGCCTTTCCCACACTGCCCCGCAATTGCCTGTGTGTGTGACGGCCCCTTTAGATGGTGAGCACCTAAAGGTGGAGTGGGAATTGGGTCCTATTCATCTGTCTCTCTTAATACTGGGCACAAGCCCTATATCATAGCTGTTCAGTCTTAAATGTTTGAGTACACAAAGAACCAGCCAACTAAGTCATATGATGAATGAATTCCAGAGTATTTAAGTACAGAGGGGACCAGTAGGAATTTAGCACAGAGTATTAGGAGACAGAAATTTCTCCTTGAATTGTGTAGAATTATATGGTCCTACAGATGTCCATACAGAACAGAAAAGATCATTGAGTTTTTTGGTGTGTATGTGTTTTTTTTTTTAAACTATTTATTTATTTATTTGAGACAGAACATGAGTGGAGGGAGGGAGAGGGAGAAGCAGACTGCCCACTGAGCAGGGAAATAGACATGGGACTCGATCTGAGGACTCTGGGATCATGACCTGAGCTGAAGACTGACGCTTAACCAACTGAGCCACCCAGGTGCCCCCACTGAGTTTTGTTGTTTTTTTTCCCCCCCACGGATTTTTATGGTAATATATGAATACAAAGTTCACTTTTGTGTCATTCTTTATCTGCCACCTCTAAGGGAACGTTGCTATATAGCACCAATCACGAAGCGTTCTTTGTATGCTAGGAGATACCAGGACATATAGGGGATTACTGGTTCTTTTCAGGATGTGTACTAGGATGCTGCCTTTGTCTCTTCTGGCTGCACTGATGGAAGATGGCTTAAAAACAGCAGAAAGTTATTGCTCACAGTTCTGGAGGCTGGAAGTCTAAGATCAAGGTGCCAGTGTGGTTGGTCTCTAGTGAGGGCCCACTTCTGGGTTGCAGGCTGCCAACTTTTTCGTATATCCTCACATGGCACAGGAGGCAGGGGAGTTCTCTGGGCCTCTTTCATAGGGGCACTAATCCCATTCATAAGGGCTTTACCCCTTGTGACCTAATCATCTCCCAGAGATCCAGTTCATAAAACCATCACCTTGGGCAGACAGGATTTCAACATATGAAGTTTGGAGGGACACAAACCTTCAGATCATAGCAGTATTTTTCAAAGCACTATCTAAAATGATTAAAATCACTCGTGTCTGTCTAAAAGGAACCTAAACAAAAGTGTCCTCCTATGGGTTTACACAACTGTTCTTGGAATTAGGGGATTAAATATCAACATAAACGTTGCCGGATTCAGCTCTGTGTGGGTCTGTTTCTTCAGCTGCAAAACTGTATGGAAGACGTTGCAGGGATGGCAAGTGGAGCCTTTTTGTGGTACTCTACTCCAGAGTAGAGTGGGGAAGGTTTCATTCAGTCCAGCCATTTATCCTTTCTTTTTTTTTTTTTAAAGATTTTATTTATTTGACAGAGAGAAACACAGCCAGAGAGGGAACACAAGCAGGGGGAGTGAGAGAGGGAGAAGCAGGCTTCCCGCCGAGCAGGGAGCCCGATGTGGGACTTGATCCCGGGTGTCCGGGATCATGACCTGAGCTGAAGGCAGTGGCTTAACCAACTGAGCCACCCAGGCGCCCCCCCCCTTTTTTTTTTAATATTTCATTTATCTTTCAGTGTCTGCATCCTGTCTGTCACCTTGGCTTTAGAAGCAGATATGGGGGCCTCAGGAAATGGAATATCAAGAAATCATTTATGATAGTGAAGTATGACTTTATTTTCAATATCATTTTGCCAGGTGCCTGCTACTGTGCTGTGGGAACAGAACACACACCAATCCACTCCTGATGTATACCTATTTGCACATTGGATTGGATTTAGGATGTTTCATTATCAGTAAGGGTTCAGGGTTTGAAGTATGGACCCCATGAGGGCAACATGTTCAGGATCAAGATCAACTACCTTGCCAAGAGGCCACAGGAAGAACTTCTCAAGTTCCTTAATGGTCTTGTTGTAGAATCTACCATGGTCTGTGTGTAGACAAGCACCATGTAAAGTAAAGAACCTTCAGTGTTCATCGTTCTTTTTGCTGTCTTTACAAAGGCTGAATGGTTAGAGAAGAAGACTGTGTCCTATGGATGGGTCTGTCTAATTCTTGCACTTCTGCTTTCCAGTTTCATAGCTGGAGCTAGAGACGTCTGCCCTTAAGGCTTTTTGGGAAAGTCGCCTACTATTCCATGCATTTATACTCTTGACTCAGCTAGATTGTGAGTTCCATGAAGGTGACAGCTCATCCTTGATGGCTTATTTATTTTCCCTACCTATTGTGATATATGAATATAAAGAGGTGCTCAATAAATGTGACCAAATGAGCAAGATATTTGGAAGCACATTATCAGTAGAGATGCAGTCAATATGACCTCTGTTCTGTCGTGAGAAACAAGACGAGGAATTTATGTTTCTCCAGATGCTCTGGTTTAGGGCAGTTTTGCCCTGTCCTGTCCTCCATTCCCTTCTCTTCCTAAAATTTCCTTTTCTCTCCACTCCCCTTCTCTCCCCTTTCCTTTCCCTCATCTTTTCTTGCCTTCCCCGCCCCTTTTTCTATCTTTTCCTTTTTCAGAAAAGATATTTGAGTTGATTGGGGAAGATTTCTTAAGGGGATGAGTGTTGAGGGTGTAGAACTAGCAAGCTGCAGTTCGTGGCTACCATGTGGTTTGCCTCTCAACCTTTGAGTCTAAAGTTTTGTTGTTTGTAAAATGTGGATATGACATCTCTCTTAGAGATTTGGTAGCAAGAATTAAAGATTTGAAAAGTGCTTGCGGTTATTAGTAATTGGCATCAAAGGAACTCAACAAATGGTCTAAATTACATTGTTGCTGAAAAAGTTGGAATGGAAATTTACAAGCCATTTTGCTGCTAAACTGGATACTATGTTAGTCATTCTACCAAAAACTCTTAGAAAATGGAGTACCACAAAAAGGCTTTAATTCCCATCCTAAGAATATCTTCCATATACTTTCACAGCTAAGAGCCCTCTGTATTTTTTGGTATGCAAGTAAGTCAGTCTATAACCATCTATTTTCTCAGGTTCTTCATTAAGTGTTTAAGTGTGTGTGTGTGTGTGTGTGTGTGTGTGTGTGTGTGTGTAATTACTTTTTTGTAAATAAGTGTTTGCAAGGCACGGTATTTAAACCCCCAGTATTGAGTGTCTGGGGGTGGATGTATGGGTGAATGATAAATGTGAAAGTTACTGTGAACTATCAGCCGGATCCTTAACCTACAGTTAGAAACCAACAATTGATAGAGAACAAAGGCCTTACCTGTTTGACATGCTTTAAGCCAGTGAAGGGTAAATATGACAATGAAAGCACCGAGCACAATTATTCAGAAGGAAAACAAATTTCTCAAGCTTCATTTTCTTGATTACCATTTTTCAGATGATGTGACTTTGACACAGGATATTTCTACTTGGTGCACATCCTAAAATATCTTGCACTAATATAGCCTTTCATTACAATTTTTTAAAGATTTGATTCATCAGAAGGAGGTTTGTTGTAAGAGAAGGACATGGAATTCAGCCACAGGGCGACCTGAGTCTGAAATATAGCTACACCGTTAACTGACAATGAGATTTTGTGGTATAATAAAAAAAAAAATTTGGGTTTTGTCCACTGTCTCTTAGAACGCTTGGAATTTACTGTCTTTTGTATGCTAATGAGGTACCTCCTGGGGGAGGGGAGACCCTACACAGTCATGTGATTGGAAGGCTAAAACTTCCACCTAGGCCCGTGACTAACTGGGTGGGGACAGGGGCTGGAGGTTCGGTTCAGTTATCAATGGCTGGTGATTTAATCAGCCATGTACACATAATGAAAACTCCATAAAAACCCCTGGATGATGGGTTCAGGGAGCTCCTGGGTTGGTAAACACAGTGATGAACCAGAAAGATAGCACACCTGGAGTGGGCGTGAAAGCCCTGCACCACCTTCCCTGGCTGCCCACACCTTGTCCCAGGTTATCCCTTCCATTGGGCTGTCCTTGAGTGGTATCTTTTTTCTTTTTTTTTTTTTTAAGATTTTACTTATTTGTCAGAGAGAGAGCATAAGCAGGGGGAGTGGCGGGCTGAGGGAGAAGCAGACTCCCTGCCAAGCCCAGTGTGGGACTTGATCTCAGATAGTGGGATTGTGACCTGAACTTAACCCACTGAGCCACCCAGGCATCCCTTGAGTGGTATTCTTCAACTAGAGTGTTTTCCTGAATTCTGGGAGTTGTGCTAGGGAATTACCAAACTAATTTGAATAAGTAAGGGGAACTCTTGGATTTGCAATTGGCCTGGCAGAAATATGGGTAGCCCAGGTCCGCCATTTGTTGCTGACTTCTGAAGCAGCGGCAGCCTTGTGGGACTGAACCCATTAGCTCTGGGGTCTGTGCTAAATTTGGGTAGTTTGCATTAGAACCAAATTAATTGTTGGACACCTGATGGATGTCGGAGAATTAGGGAAGTGATCTGGAAAAACCACATGGCTTTGGTAAGAAAAAAAAAGTACACGGATCTTAAGGAAGTTTTCTTTACGATGAACTGTTCTGTAATCTGTCTAAAAATGCAGGGAGGGGACACGATAAGACCTCAGAGGGTGGTTAGGAGGTATATAGCTCTAAATGACGTACAGGTTAACTCCCCTCCCTCATTTTTCTACTTCATTTTTAAGGGTGTGCCAGCCATCTGTGCAGTACTGTTTAGAATGGGATGAAGAACATGGCAAATAAATAACTTAATGATGGCTCTAAATGACCTAGTGACGAGATGGAAAGGAAAATACCAGGAGCTCTGAATGAAATGAAAAAATAGTGAGTTATCTTTTGAAGTATATTAATAGTTTAATAACAAAATCATCCAAACATTAAATAGCTTGATAACCTCAAGGAAGAGCTCTCATATTATTATCCCCGTCTTGTTGAACCTTGTTTCCCTTTTTCTAATGACATGAATGAAATTGTGGAGGGCTCGGTCACCTGGCAGATATATTCAGAGAGAGATCTTGTGTGGCCTGATCAGTGAGGATTTCAAAAAATTTTTTTAGGCGTAGAGCTGTGGACGAGAACCAAGAAGGTGAATTTTCCCGTTGGCAGTTTTAATTCATGTGTTGACACCACAGTTGGTTGTAGACTCCAACTCGGGGATGGCCAGAGCCCTTCCATACTACTGTCTCTTTGTAAGGACTAAACACTAGGACAGAGTGTCCAGAGGGGGACAGCGCCATCGTCTACGTGAGAAGTGGAGGGGGAGGGCAGTGGAAGGTGGGCCAGGTTAGGAGGAGTCTGAGGGCCTGTCCTGTTTGACTGAAAGAGCAGGCGTGGTAACTTGTTGATTTGTTGAAAGTTCTGTCATGGGTAGGGAGAGACAAATTCTTGTCACTCTAGAAAATAGTATTAAAAGCAGTAGTTTATAGTACTGAGAGGTAAAATACAGTTCCAACTAGGAAAGACTTATCTGATAAGTAGAGGAATTCAGAAGTTGAATAGGCTACCTTATAGAGTATAGAAAGGTCCTCACTGCTAAAAATTTCAGGCACTGTCTGCACGATATAGTGAAAAGGAGGTTTAAACAGACACTCCCCCAATTCCCACTTCATAAATCCTCCAAATTATTTTTAAATATCAAACGAAAGAAATACGTTCACAATTCTGCTAACTTGGACAAATCACATTTAAGTCTTTATCCTGTCTTAGGTCCCCTTCCAAAGAGAGGAATGCTGACATGTACACGGGGTTGTGTGTACCCCTCGAGACATGTGTATTTTCAGGTGTCTTGATTGACCTCTCCGTGGAACTACTCACTACCTCTGATTCACCAAATCAGAGCCCTCAAAAGTGCCAGTCAGTGAGTGATCTTACCTAAAGAACAGTGCAGTGAAAAATATGTTTTCTTGGATATCTTATACTGTTTTCAGTATATACTTCTCTTATCATTTGGGCTTTAAGAAGATTGAGGAGGGGCCAGTATTTCTTGAGACAGACACTGCTAGATGCCTAGCTCTTCATTTCGACTGACTTCCTTGCTAACAGAATCCAGATCCTATGCCCAGCTCCAGGAAAGAGAGTCACTTTCCCAGGCTCCCTTGCAAGTAGGGGAGGTCAGGCAAAATGCTAATGATGTTTAGCTGGAAGTCAGCGGGGGGCTTTTCAAGGCCGATCCATGCCATCCTTAAACATGGATTCATGACTAGAGCAAATACAGCTGCCTTGAGACTATAAAGAGAAGGCTGAGAGAATTTTAGAGACCTCAACCCTGGCATTGTTGAGCCATTAAACAAGGTGCAACAACTACCTTGCTCCAGACTTCTTGAGATCATATCTGCATTTGTGTTTTCTGCTACTTGCAATGGAAATTACTCCTAATTGGCCATTTCCCTATGGCCATTACTCGCCAGTCAACAAATAATACTAGAGCTTTGGCTGTGTACCATGCAAAATGCTAGTCACCGGATACACAGGTGAATGAAACATGGGTCTTCCTTCAAATAGACCTCAGCCTCAGTCCGAAAGTCCAAAAGAACCTTAGGCAGCAGCCTAGTAGGAAAAATCAGATGCTCTGTTTCTTCTTTTCATTTCTTTCCTAGAGTCTAGAGTGTGAGATGTATCCACTGGAGTGATGGGAAGCTAGTTGTGTCAGGAAGAGTGCCCCGGGGTGACCTGACACCTGACCTGGGCTCTTCGCCTGCTTCTCCGAGGCTGCGGTACTGACGTGCCGGTGGCTGTTGTATTTGGTGATATGGCCTTTGAGAGAGAAGCACTGGGAGTCGTGTTTATGGGGATCTGATGGGAATGTTAAATAGCATTAATTCTCTGAGTACTCTATTTTGCTGTATTTGTTGAAAAGGTGCATTACCACTGTAAGCTGGGAATGAGATATTCAGAGATTTCTATTTAAAAACCACGAGAATGCTCTCTGTGAGATGTGTTTTTGAATTGACAATTTACTCCGAATACCTTTATGACCGTGTATGAGTATTTTCAGGGAAGATAACACATGTATTCTTTGTGTGTGTGTGTGTGTGTGTATGTGTGTGTGTGTGTGTGTGTGTGTGTATACATATACACACTATATGCCTAAGTAACCTCTGTAAAATAAAAATTGTAAGAGAAATCCTGAAAAGGAAGTGCACCAAGTGATCATCTTATACCACTGAATATTGGGATTCGGTATGATCAAGATCTTCTTGCTACATTCCTGACTTCCTTCTAGTTTTATTGTCGGGAATTATATCCTGGGCCGTGACAAATGAATTGACACAGAAACAGCACAACCATTTTTTAATGTGTTTTTATAAATAGACCAGTATAATTATCATTAAGCGTCGTAAGCAGATACTGCTAAAAAGAACAGTTTTATTTACTCAGATTGAAGTTGGATTTTATTACAATATATAGCGTAATAAGTTAGATCACATTCTCAAGGGAATGAGATAATGACAACACTAAAGCCATTATATTTATCATATCTACATGATGTGTGTCTCGGCATTAGTACCTATCTATTAAGTACATGGTATCACATACCCAGAGCTTTGGGATCAGTAACCTAAAAGTGTCAATACCTTGCTTTTGGAACGTTGAAAGGGAGAAGAGACTATATTCTCACTTATTCTTTTCATGTAATAGATGATTGTAGAATGTTCTGTGGAGTCTTTTCCCTGAATGAGGATATTTGATTCTTGAATCCATAAAGCCACCATAAGAAGATCATATATATATAATATAAAGGAGATATTTTATTTATTTATTTGACAGAGAGAAACACAGAGAAACACAGCCAGAGAGGGAACACAAGCAGGGGGAGTAAGAAAGGGAGAAGCAGGCTTCCCGCCGAGCGGGGAGCCCGATGCAGGGGCTGGATCCCAGAACTACAGGTCATGACCTGAGCAGAAGGCAGACGCATAACAACTATCTGTTAGCCACCCAGGTACCCCAGTCATATATTTTAGAGTTTGAAGCGGTGCGGAACTACAGACTTAGGGACAAAAGTATCTTATTTAGTTATTTTTTTAGCAGTCATTCTACTTTCACCTGAGGTACAGAGATAATTAGCGAGGGTTCCCGCATGCCTTGAACAAGATGCTGAGTGGTTCCACCGGAGGAGAAGCCCATGAGCTTGGTTCCTGGGAAACCGAGGGAGGAAGAGCGCACCTTGTTAAGGCTGAAAGTATCAGGTAGGTGGAGTCATGGGTGACCTTGGCTTGAGTAGATTTGCCAGAAGGGTGGGGACAGAAATCCGCTCGTGGAGGAGAGGCAAGGAGAAAGAAGGCAAGCGTAGGACTTGGCGGTTTTCTCCTTCAAGGGTGAATAGGGGTGCTGGGACCAGAATTCAAGTCTCCTGCCTCTTGGATTATTACTCACTCTACTAGAGCATGCTGAGAGTCGTTGAGTGCAGAATTCCATCCATGTCCAAGGTTTAGTAATACCCCGCTTTCCATTCCTCAGCCGGGGCGGCATGTTGGAGCTTTGTGACCCTTTGTTCGAGCTCACTCACCCCAGAACCTGACCTGGGCCAGGCTCGAGTGCAGCAGGCTCCTGTCTTTGGGCATGGAAGGGCTCAGTGGAAGCAGGGGCTCTGGCTTTATGTACATATGTGTTTATGGCCAGAGTCATCTCCTTTCAACCCCAACTGGTATTTTATTTTCTCTAAAAATAAACCCGAGGGCTCCTGGGTGGCTCAGTGGGTTAAAGCCTCTGCCTTCGGCTCAGGTCATGATGTCAGGGTCCTGGGATCGAGGCCTGCATCGGGCTCTCTGCTCAGCAGGGAGCCTGCTTTCTCCTCTCTGCCTACTTGTGATCTCTCTCTGTCAAATAAATGAATAAAATCTTTAAAAAGTAAAAAATAAATAAACCCGAGATGTCTTTGCTTCCCCTCCTGTGCAGGACCCACTTGCCAATGGCATGGCAGTGCCCGTCGTCTCTCGGTCGAACTTTGGAGAGTTTTGCTAATTAGTCACAATTAGGCCAGGCGCGGCTAGGCACGTCCACAAAAGCTCTGCTCCTCCATTGCTGTCAAACTGTCTCTCTAAAGTCCAGATTCCCTGATTATTTCGTAGTTCCTTTACTCTCTTGCCTCCAAATATTAGCCCTCCTCTGGATCCTTTCCGTTGTGCACACAAACATTGTTTTGCTTTGTTAACAGTCCCCCCCACCCAACGTTCCCCTGTTTATCAAAGTGCTGTTCAGCCAGAATTAAAAACCTTCATCTTTGTCAGGATATTGTTTCCCCAAATCGCTTTTCACTGAAGGCCAGTCTTCCCCCAAAAGCCTCATTTTCATGGGACCAGGAAGGAGGCTTGCCATCCTCCGAGATTCCCAAAGAACTCCCTACCCATTAACCATCCTCCTTCATTTATAACTCCTCCTACTTTGAAGGTCAAGCCTCCCAGTTCTGTCCCATCAGCCCTTCTCTTTCACTGTGACCCACCAGCTTGCTCTCTCTCCCATGGAAACTTGGAGGCGTAGGGACGGAGTTTTCTTCTTTTTGGTGCTAACTCCCTGAGTACCAGTGTGTCCCTCGCTACTGAATAAACCAAGGCATGAGAGCGTTCATTTCAGGTGGCCTCTTTGGCATTTTTCATTTCCATTTGGAGCAAGACTGTGAAGAGGGAAGCGTGTGCTTTCAAAAGCAGCGGTATGCCGAGTAGCAGCTCCCAGGTCACTTTCTCTCTAAAACAACTCGGGGGCTCCAGGGAAATAGGAGACTTTTTAAATAACTCCAGTGCTATTCAGGCAGGATCTTAAACTCTTGGACCACAATGAGGAAAAGAAGCTGTTTGTTTCAGGTTGCTCCCGGGGCTCAGGTAGACCGCTCGCATATGACAGCAGGTTTTAAAAAGAGCCAGAATATTCCAGCTAATCAGGGAATAGCTTGTCGGCAAGTGAAAAAAAAAAAAAAAGCTTTCAATAATAATAATAATATTAATAAAGAAAAGCCAGAGAGTTCCAGGAGGCTCTGATTATAACAAAGCACAAATAAGTTACAATTTTTGGTGAAAGGAACTCAAAATAGTTTCCTCCCTGGTTTCCTCGGCTTGTGAGTCTGCCTTTTTTCTCTGGCAGCTTAGTTTTATCTGTGTTGTGTCAGATTTGACCTGTGAGGGAAGATCTTTGCTTTTTATTTCTGCCAGCTGCACGAGTTTCTTGCTGGGCATTGCTTTTGCCTCATCCCTTTTAATGGTTGACCAAAGAGATAAGTGCCGGGGGTGAAGCAGGGAACCGTCTTATTCAGAAACCAGAATAATTCCAAGAGTCCATTGAATGGAGAGGCTGGTCTAAGAGTCTGCTTTGGACCTTCCTTATCTTGGCTTTTATTAGGGTTTGGGGGGTGGGGGAGGGGAGGGGAAGCAAGGAGGAGACAGAATGTTTTTTTTCCCTTGGATATTGAATTTATCCCTCAGGTACGTGCCCCAATTGTAGAAAAAAATCAGCTATTTAAAATGTCCTATGCAGACCATCTTAATCTCTGAGTTCTAATTTTAGCTCTGGTTTAATTCATGAGTTACAGCTAGAAAGAGACTTAGGGATCCTCACAGAGCTGACCCTCTCCATTTTACAGATGAGCAGATTGAGGCCCCAAGAGAATATATCAACTTGCTTAAGGCAGAGTGCTCTTATTGGTGCCCTCTTTGTAGCATTTACCCTCCAAAAACAAACTCAAATACCTTAAGATCGATCCCTCGTAAATGTTAAAATTCTTTTATCTTTACTAAAAGCCTTAAAATTTTTATAGATTAATTTTTCTGGGAAGTCAGTGTACCGTCTAGTTCTGATCTCTTATTTCACATCACTCTTATTAAATAAGGGACATGGTTTCCTGGGGACAGTTAATACTCAGAAGGTGCGTGTGACTCGTTCAAGATAAAAAGGAATTGAGAACAAAAGCTGGAAGTGACTTAGAAACCAAATCTATATTTAACAGAAGAAGTGACTTTCCAGAGTGTACCCAGCAGGGAGGAGGCTTTAGATGTGGGGAATCACTATTCTTAATCACACTATCATGTAGGTCATTGAAGGTGATGACCTATTTGACTCGAGAGAAACCTGAGCCAGTTTATTTCCTTATCCCAGTCCTCCTGCTTCCTGGTCATCTCAAGGCTCAAGTGCACCATGCATCTTTCTGCTTTTAAATGATTTCACTAATCTGACTTATTATTTCTATTTGCCATCCTGTAGTACATGAACAAACAAACAGATAAAAGAAAGGCCAGTCTCTGACCCATCTCTGTTGCTCATGACGTTAGTCGCTTCTTCACTTCATCTTCCATTGAACAGGAAACAGGGTCTCTGTCAACCATTTAGTCGTCGCCGGACTTGGCCAGGACTGAGTGCGGGCGACAGAACATGACGTTGTACTTTTCTTGACATTCCTCGAAAGACTATATTTCTTTAATCTTTCTACTTGACTCCATTTCTTAACTTGGGACCTTAAAAGCCAATATTTTGGTGTCTTTATTTTATAATTCCTCTTAACTTCCCCTTGGTCCGAATGGAGAACGTCATGGGATTCAAGCCAGTTGGGGTTAAGATGCAAACATCAGTTGTAGGACTTGGAAGAACTTGTAATTTTAGGTAGAAAGCAACAGGAAAAGCTCGCTGTAGAAAAAAAATAACAACAGTCCCAGAAAAGTGATATAATGATTTGATATTTGTGAAACTGTAGCACTAGAAATGGACATTCTGCTCGAAGAGAAGGGTATTGGCCAACAAGTAGGGGTGGTGTATAATTCTTAATTTTTCACTTTAATTGTCATTTCCTCTAGCATCTAAGTCAGAGTAGTAATATGCTGGTGGGGGTTTCTGTTGAGAGAACCATTTAGGTTTTTTTTTTTCTACCCCATTCTTGTATGAAAAGGTCACTCCTTACCACTAGAAGTGAGACTATTTAAATGGCATGCTCTTGTTTTCAGTAGTATATCTATGATCTTTCCGAATGATTCATGAAAAGTAAAACATTAGCATTATGGGATGGGGATTTTTCTTTCTTTCCTTTTTAAGGAGTTTTAAGGAGCTGTGGCTCCCGATTCTGTCGTGTGGCTTTGGGTGGGTAATTACTACAGAATACTGCAGACCTTTCTTCTCCCCAGAGGGTGATTGATTTTAACCTTTCTCCTCTGCCAAACCTTTGTTCTGTGCATGACATTTCAACCCCCACCACTTCCTATGTTCTATTTTGCTAAAGAAAATTGCATTTTCTATTTCTGGATAAAGCATGGTTGTTTGTGTCAGTCAATTTAACACAATACACCAGTTCTTATTTGTGCAGAGGAAGCACTAATAAGATTCTAGCAGGAGATGGGTCCTGAGCCCATGACCAAGCCTCCTGTTGGGCCCGGAAGACGGAAGCCACAATAATCCATTACTGACGAAGCTACTTAATGGTGATATAGCACCTTTTTGTCTCAGAGACCTCTAGGTAGGATGAAGTCCTGTTTCCTGCCCTATGTACTCCTCCTCCAAATGATCCGTGAACATAAAAGAAAATGGTCGTGTGGCACAGTGGGAAGGACAGGCGTTCTGGAGAGTCTGACCTACCTTCTGATCCCTGCTTTGCCATATGTCAGCTCTGAGGCATTAAACATATTACATATCCTTTCTGAGCCTCTGGTTCCTCATTGAAGACGGGAATACAGAGATGCTTTCTACCTTGCAGGGTTGGTGGGGGAATGAATACAAAACTCTTAGCACAGTGCATGTTCCCTGAGAGGTACTCAGTGAGTAGCTATTAGAATGTGATCGCTCCTATAGGGAAGAACATACTGCGTTTTGATGAAGTCAGCTCTTGCTCTTATGAGTTGTCTTGTGGTTAAAACATGGTTATAGACCTGCCACCCTTTTGTTCTATAGAGTAGATCAACTGTGGGAAAAGTTTAAAATAGTCGATTTCACTGCCATTTATGCTGTAATTCTTTTGGCATTTGATGAATGCCTGCTGGATGCCCTGCATTGTTCTAGGTGCCCAAGTTAAGAAGTAAAAGAGCTAAAAGGCAGTCTGATGGAAAGGAGAGAGCACAGCACCTGCTGTAGGTAGACATGGCTCTACATTCTGGCTCCGTAGCTACTGTGTGATTTCAGCAGGTGTCTTAACTTCTCTGAGCCTACTTTCTGATCTCTAAAATGTGGATGATAACACAGTGCTCATGTGATAATAGATATAAAGCAGTTATAATCAGGGATGACACTCAAAGTGTTTCCTAACCAGCACGGTGGGGACATTGACAAGTGGGAAAGCACCAGCTCTAGAAAACCTGTAAACTGGTCCACAACAGCTTCTCTGTGGGTATGAACCCTGCTCTAAGTCCTGCTAGAATGGGGCCAAGAACGTGGTAGACATGAGCCCAGCTTTTAGTTTAGGGGGTGGGAGCTGTATTGTTTATGTTTTTTATTTTCTGTAAAATATGATGGTTTGTTTTTTTTTTTAAGATTTTATTTATTTGACAGAGAGAAACACAGCTAGAGAGGGAACACAAGCAGGGGGAGTGAGAGAGGGAGAAGCAGGCTTCCCGCCGAGCAGGGAGCCCGATGTGGGACTCGATCCCGGGTCTCTGGGATCATGTCCTGAGCCGAAGGCAGTTGCTCAACCAACTGAGCCACCCAGGCGCCCCAAAATATGATGTTTTGACACCTTTAAACCATTCTGGCTTTCTTGTTGGCTAGTCCTTCAGGGACTAGCCAGCTCTTAGAGATGGCGAAGGGTCTAGCCTCTGGGAGCATGCCTCTGAGCAGCAAACTAACCAATCCAGAGCCATACCTCCTTCATCTGCTGTGTACACCAGGAGGCCATAGCCCTCGGCCCTTACCCTCTCAGAGCCTGGACAGGCGGCCAGATGCCACCTGAGTAGCCTAAAGCCAGAGAACATGATTCAAACCAGCCAGTCCTGAAATGTTTATCCCGCCCTGCCTTGCATTACCTGGGGAAACGCCAGCACAGGCTCTGCCCCTGTCTAAAACCTGGCATGTCCCTGTGACCCCGTGTGGGGTGTAGTGCCTCCTGTTTCTAGGACCCGTGAGTGCCAGACATCGTGTTTTCTGAGCCTCTCCTGTGTCTCCTCTCAAGGCCGCGCTTCCGTCACACACAGCACAGTGCATGGAAGTGGACAGGGAGACGCGTGCCGGTTGCCGTGTCTGAAGAGACTCCATACAAGAATGGAGAGCACAGTGTAGGGAGCCCCCAAGTCTAGCTCAGGAGGATCCAGGAATGATTAGGAAAGAATAGAAAATATCTGAACGAAGTGAAGGATGCACACAAGAGTGTGTGAGGCTGAGATAGCCCCACGTGGGGGGAAAAGCACGCACCCCAGCCCAACAGTGCTCATGGGTATGATGGGTTTCAGCATGTGTAGGGAATGGTGGGCTGGGAGAGGGCTTCCGGCGCTGGGCAAAGACTAAAACTAGAACACACATCCAGGCTGGAGCTGAAAGGACCTTCCAGGCCATGCTGCTGGCTCTGAGAACAAGGTCGAAATAGGAAAACCCGGGATAGAGAAAGCCCAGTGAGCAGTATGGCTGTGTTGGTCTCTAAGATCTCGGACGACCTGAGCAGCAGAGGGGCGTCCCGGGCATGGAGATATGCTGGCCACGGAACGAGTGGAACTGCATCAGTGACTGGGCGCAGGGGTGAGGGGAGGAAGCTGCTGAAGACAACTCCTTGGTCTTTCGCTTGAGTGGCAAGTACATGCAGGGATCCCAGAAGAGGGACAGGTTTTAGGGCAAAGTGCTTCTCTGTTGTTTGGGCAGTGGCATCATTCCTCTGCCTACCGGGTCAAGTAAGGCTTGCACTTCTTAATTCTGGGTTTTTTTGTTGTTGTTGTTGTTTTTTTTTTTTTGGTCTCACAGCTGTAAATATTTCATGCCAGTGGCCATGTTTCTGTTTTATTTTGGGAATGGCACTTTAACTGGTTTTTCAGTTTAAACGACTCAGGAACTGAAGGGCCATTTTTGTCTTCAGGGATATGTTTGGTGCCGAAGATGGTAGACAGTTGGGTGTGGGTGAGGACAGATAGCGCCTGAGGTCTTGCGGCTTAGAAGTAACATCTTGTCGTTTGAGGATAACACTGCCAAAGGTGCGTGGGTGTATCTTTGAAGAAACAAAACAAAAAAAGCATGACCAGCAATCTGATCTGTGCTAGTTGTCTATAAAAATCATTATTTTAGTTATTGCTTTAACTCTTAGGGAACCGCCTTACTAGCCTCATTGATGGCTCTGTTGTTCAAAGTGAACTGCCCCCCACTGCGTTCTGGGGGGGGGGTGGGCCAGCCTGGCAGTTGCATTTCTTTCTTTCTTTCTTTCTTTCTTTCTTTCTTTCTTTCTTTCTTTCTTTCTTCCTTTCTTTTCTTTCTTTCTTTCTTTCTTTCTTTCTTTCTTTCTTTCTTTCTTTCGCACTGTCCTGTTACGCCGATTCATTTAGAATTTTGCTTTTGAGCTTCCTCTCCCCACCATCCTTGCCTGCAGCTGGGACTCACCCGCCCCCGGGGTGATGGAGCACAGCAAGCCTCTGGTCCCCATGTTCCAGCGGGCACACTTCAGAGCCAGGACGGCGGCACGGAAGCCAGGCCTTCCCATCTCCGTGAGGCTCTGTGGCACTGTGACGATTTCAACGGGACAATGGATTATCAGATGATGCCTTTCTTACTATAAAAGGGGCCTCTCCAACTTGTTGGTTCTAAAGAGGTTTCTAATGTCTGGAATTTTCCTGGAAGCATGCTTTTCAGGTGTCTTAAGTTTCCAGTTTTTTAAAAAACCCACTGAGAACCAGGCTCTTTACATCCTTCCTCTCATTTACTGCTATAACCACCACGGGCTACATGCCTGAGCTCTTACGTGGGATAAGCCCCATGCTCGGCACTTTACTTGGATCACCTGAGCTCCTCTTCACAACAATGCCATGAAGCAGGACATGGGTACCTTGTCCTCGGATGGGGACTCTGTCACTGGTTCGGGCTCACTCAGCTCTGAGTGGTCAAGAGTCGAACTATGACCGTTGCCACTGAGGAATGTGCACTCTCAGCTATCCCATTCTATAGCCCTGCAGGATAAATAAGTACAAATGCTATCAATCTTTTTTTATTTTTTTTTTATTTTTATTAATTTTTATTTTTTCCACAACCCAGCCACCCTTTCCCTCCTTAAAATGAGACTGAGGCTTAGAAATAGGTGTAGAATCTAGGACCCAGGTCCCTCTGACTTTAAAGCCGCATTGCTCTCTGAGGCGCCAGGTGCCTCTGGTCAGCCCTTGTGAACAAAGCATTAATTTCAGTGAATTATTTTATTGCCACCTGACCTGAATCCTAGGATCTTCAGGGTGAGCTCATGAAGGTGGTATTGCTTTATGGTGAGGTAGCACATCTGGTCTCACACCTGACCGCGCCATTCTTTCTCACTGTCAAGGGTAAAAACTACATCAAGCGAGAATATTTGCATCATAAAGTATTAACTGTTAAATCCCAGGGTCATTTTGGGCTGGTGACATGCAACATTACAGACTCTTCGCTGTGTACTAAGCACCATTAAGGCCGAGATGTGGGAGGATTTCTACCCCTTTCTTTGGAGTTGACAATCTTCAGAGAACTATAGGACAGCTATTTATTTTTGTATTTATGCAAATTATATATGCATATACAATGTTAAAACATAAAAACAACATATGGTTTAGAAGAATTTCCATCAGTGCTCTGTATCTCCCAATACAGAAATAGCATGGCTGCTAATAACACAGGCTCCTGAGCGGATAGAGATCACTGCTTCAACCACATGCAGAGTATGGGAAGCGGGGGTGGGGTGGGGGGTGTCTTCTGGGGATGGGTGCTATGGCTGACTCCCATTCTAGTTTGCTAGCTTCATTCATCCTTTTTTTTTTTTTTAAGATTTTATTTATTTATTGAGAGAGAGAATGAGAGAGAGTATGAGAGGGGAACAAGTCAGAGGGAGAAGCAGACCCCCTGCTGAGCAGGGAGCCTGATGCGGGACTCTAGGATCCTGGGACTCTAGGATCATGCCCCGAGCTGAAGGCAGTCGCTCAACCAGCTGAGCCACCCAGGCGCCCCCGTTGCTAGCTTCATTCATAAAGTGGAGAAACCTAGGAAGAGCAAAACTCCCTTGCAGGACCCAGCCTGTCCTTTTGGGTTGAAACCAGCCGAAAGCACCAATCTGTTTTGTAGAGCAGATTTGACACAGTGGACAGAATTTGAGGCTCAGGCTTCTAAATCAGAAGCGGAGGACAACATAGAACCAGCTCCTAATGAGCCTAATCACCTCTCTTGCTAATCAGGCAGAAGGGATAAAGCATTAAAGGAAACTGAAGAGGGAAGATAAGGAAGAAAGGAACAGAGAGTTCTTGGGTTCCATCTACTTGCCAGGGTCGTGCCCTCCTACTGGCTTCTCAACAATGAGGTAGAGCAGATATTGTGCTTAATTCTGTTTTGTAGGTGGGAAAAGTAGGTTTCAAAGTTTAAGGGGTTGACCTAAGATCATGCAGCCAAAGGGTGGTCTATCAGAATCTGTGTCCAGCTTTTTCTGATGCCAGGGGAAAGCTAGTTCTTTCTCTAGCCTAGTGAAAAGCTTTCCCGAAAGACTCCAGATCACTGCCAAATGGCATTTGTAGTCTGGGGTACACCCCGCTTTGATATTTGGCGGAAACTGCATGGCCAGAGCATGACTGGTGACTCTTGAGTTCTCTCTTTTCCCAGGCTGCTGGGCAGTAAGCACAGTCCTTGCTTTCCACACCGGGCTTCGTCTGGTCTTCATACCATCCTGCAGCCCTGAGGCCTGTGGTGTGGGAGGCAGTTAATTTCCCCAATATTCTCTAATTTTTGGCATGGACTGAGTGCAGCCGGAGAGACTAAGCCAGGATCGTATCAAGGACTTATGCCCGTATCTATGTGGGGGGATGTGCAGTTGCCATAGCAGCAGTCAGTCTGCTAAATAACTGGTAACATAAACTGATTCAAAGGCAAAGACTGATTTGGGGCAGGGGATGGCTCTCCATCAAAGACGACTTCTCTGTGACTTCTGAGGATTTTTTAGCTTTTATGGGTGGCCCTAGAAATGCAGAGTGAGTGGATGCACAGATGCAAGAAGGGTGTGTGCCCCTCAAGAGGTGAGAGCCTGTGCTGTTCTCTGGCACTTAGACGGGGACAGTCCATGAAACATGCCATAACACTGCCTTTGTGCTGTATCTCGGGTCCCAGGGCCCGAAGTCCAATAACAGAAATAATAGCCTCCGTTTCTTGAGTTCTCTCCATGTCGTGGGATGCTTCTCTTTCTTGGTCTTTCTCAAAAGGACAGGATGTTTCTTCTTGGCCATCTACATGGAAAGGATTGTGGTGTTCTGATTCTGTTTTGTATACTGTGCAGTGCTGCTAATTATTTTTAATCCAGCATGGAAACTAGGTCTTATGGCAAGAGGACTTGGCATTCCCAGAGATAGCACGGACCAGTTTGAGTGATTCGGGTTGTCATGCCAAAAGGGGGAAAAATAAAAGCTGAGTTTTCTTTTCCTTTGATTTTTAAAACAGTACCAGGTAGTCTGTTGTCCATTCTGATGTAGCTTTTGGGTAAACTTGGCTAGGGAAAAAGCAAGCGTTTCTGGTCTATAGGAAGAGGTAGCATGTTGTAAAGCAGAAAACACTGGCTTGATCGTCTGTGCTGACTTCTGGGCCCTACCACTTTCTAGCTGTGATCTTGGGCATTTCACTTCTATTTTTTTGGCCTCAGTTGTCAACAGTATAAAATAGAGACAGCCACAGTGATGGTGATGATGGTGATGGTCATACCACTTAACTCTCGGTTACCGAGAATACGTTTTGGAGTGAGACAGAGGTAAAAATTGTCTCAAAATCTAAACAAATAAAGATGCCTGCAGATTCCTTTGCATCAGGGCTCCTATTCCCTCATTCAAGTCTCTCGATTTTTGTATTTTTGGTACTTTGTGTAGAAGCTCAGAATTAAATGTTTAACAGAGTGTGCGGCGTGTGGCTCTGGTTTAGTGACCATTAGTTTCCTGTTGAAACAAAGCCTGAAAATTATTAGATAATCCTTCACCTTCAGATCTTGTTTTTAGTCAGTAGACTCAGTACTGCTGAAGAGTTTGGGCCCCAGGAGCCCGGAAGAAGGAGATTCGGGCTCCCCTTCATATTTCCTGTTCCCTCTTTCAGATTCTGTGACTGCAAGTCAGGGTGCGAGACCGGCGCAGTGGGCAGCATCCCCTTCTGGGACCTTAACTTGCCAGAGCGCTCAGCCGCCGAGCTGGGGCAGGAATGCTGGAGATGGACCGTGCACCCTGTGCAGTCGGACTCAGCCGAGCCGGCTGGAGCACACCTCTAGGAGCTGAGCAGGTGAGTTCAATTGGGAGATCCTACTGTTTTTTAGCCTCTCGGTGGAAAGGACAGTGATTTCTGGTGAAAACGTAGTCTTCAAGCCAGCTCTTTTCACGCAGACTGTCAAGGGTTATAAACATTTACAGGCAGGGCTGGGCTGCATTTTGAGCTTGTGACCCGGAGCTGGAAGTTCTGCCCATCCCTTCTAATCATTCTTCCCCGTGAGGTGGTATTTTTGCATTGACCTAGAGCCCATCTCCTGGTTTTTCTGTGCGTGGCACTGCTGTAATTTGTGGCTTCGAAATAAGCGCTCAATTTTTTTCCTGTGTGTGAACATTGATTTTTTTCTTTTTAAACCTGGAAGGCAAAGGGAACCTGTGCCTGCTATCTGAATATCTCTAATTAGGCTCCTTGTGCAAATCTACCAGTTGACTTTATTAGATTGGATCCAGTTCTGCAATTGTTGGAGGGAAAAGGAGATTTCTTTGCCTCCCTAGTTATCTTTGGTACGCTGTCTAAATTCAGAGAGATTTCCCAAATTCGAGATCTTACAGCAGGCAAGCGTTGCCAAGAGCCTGAAAGCAGGATTTAATCATAGCACAGGTAAATGATCTCTGCCATGAGAAAATCAGAGCAGTAAATGAAACGTGAGTCTGCTTCCCTGGGAGGTCATGTGTGTTGTAGCACCACACCAACCTGCTCCTCGGATTGTAGTTACAGTTGAGGCTGATGTTCAAGCCTTCCTTTTTTTTTTTGTTTTGTTTTCCTCTTTATATTCCACTGAGCTTTGTTTACTTCAGCTTCTCAGCGTTCTACCAATTAAGCCCAGAATTGCCAGTTAAAACAAAATACATATGAAAGAGAGGAGGCGGTGAGGAAGTGGACAAAAGCAATGAAGAATAAAGTTGAAAATTGTTCCTTTCTTCCTCTCTGCATCATTCTCCTGGCACCCTGTTAGTACAGGAGAGATGGAGGCTTGCATGATGGAGAACCAGTAACTTACCAGGTTGGAATCCCTGGGCAGTCTTGAGTACTGTCATGTCCCCGTTCTCTGTGGTTTCACTGTCCATCATTCTGTTTCCCATGGTTTTGCTTTTCTTGGTTTCAGCCCCCCACCTCCACAACTATGGTCAGGAAGCAGATGATCCTTCTCCTGAGACACCACCAGGAGAGGTCGGTGGTAGCCTGATGTGGTGTCGTGGTGCCCACATCATTCCCCACAGAGCATTTCATCATCTCACATCAGCACAAGAAGAAGGGTACCTGCAGGACAAGAAGATGTTTTGAGAGACCACATTTACATCACCTTTATTACAGTATTTTGTTGGAACTGTTGTTTGTTTGTTTGTTTGTTTTTACTAGCTATTATCAGTCTCTTACTGTGCCTAATTTATAAATTTGGCTTTATCATAGGTAGGTACATACAGGAAATAACATGGTGAATATAAGGTTCTATACTAGCCTTGGTGTTGGGCATGCACTGGGGTTCTTGCGAGGTATATCCCATGGATACCGGAGGGGTGTGGGGGGGTAGGGGGCTTTTATAAAACTTTGCGGGAGGCACAGTTTGTTGCACAAGCCCATCTTCCTTCCATCTTACGTTGTGCTGCTCAAGTTCCAGGGCACACTAGGGGTCCTCCACGTGCAGCATTACCGGATACTGTTTCGAGAGGTTTACTGTATGCCGGCCACCGTTCTAAGAGCTTTCGATGGGACATCCCATCATTATCTTATAAAAACCCTACAAGGAAACTCATGCTATCTTCATTTACAGATGAGTAAGCAACAGGAAAGTTGCTTAAAGAAAGATGAGTAAGCAACAGGCAACAACAGGAAAGTATAGTACTTACCTGAAGGTCACACAGCCACCATGTGGGGATAGGATTCAAATCCAGACAGTCGGACTTGCGAACATTCTGGCATTACTGTCTAATTATTAACATATTCTGTGTTAGTGGATTAAAGCCTCTGCCTTCGGCTCAGGTCGTGATCTCAGGGTCTTTAAGCTTAATCTGGAAAAATGATTATGAATTTTGGAGGCAGATGAGGTAGGCAAAGGGCGCACCTTACAGATTATTCATAAGCCCTAGGGGACTGGTCGGGATACCCATATAATGGAGGATGGGTCAGCAGAGGATAGATAGTGGTTGAAGAGGGAAGCAGGAATGAATCATGGAGAGTGAGCCCCCCTCAAGAGGTTTTTTTGTTTTTGTTTTTATTTTTAAAGATTTTATTTATTTATTTATTTGACAGAGAGCAACACAGCCAGAGAGGGAACACAAGCAGGGGGAGTGAAAGAGGGAGATGAAGGCCTCCCACTGAGCAGGGAGCTTGATGCAGGGCTTGATCTCAGGATCATGACCTGAGCCGAAGGCAGTTGCTTAACCAACTGAGCCACCCAGGCGCCATCCCCACGCCCCCCAGCCCCAAGAGGTTTTGATTGTGTTCTGTAGACGTTGGTACACGGATGAAGCATTTGGGCGAACGATGTGATCTCAACTCTCAGAAACTCACAAACTCGGGATGGGCATGTCAGGTATCCATTGGGCTACTCTTATTCATCTTCCCTTCTGTCCTCTTCCTATTTTACAACCTGATTCCTTTTAAGTGCCTTGGCCTCTGGAAGGTCATTCAAAAACTTGTCTCAGTGTGTCCAGTGGAACCATTTCAGACATCTGCCATGAACCCATTCATGCTCTCAGCTTTGTAGCCTACTCTGGAGGACCTGGTTTCCTTTCTGCTTTGTGTGTGTATCACTTAGGTTTGATCAGCTGCCTTAAAAACCACACCCAGTGCTCAGTCCCTTAAGGCGCTTGATCCCTCCCATGTTAGTCTAAAGCAGACAAGGGCAGAGTGAGGGGAGGAGTGGGAGGGATGTCTGTGGTCCATGCAGTTAGTTGTTCATGGTCCTAGGCTTCCCTGGGAATTCCATTCATGTTTCACTGGCCAAAACTCAATCTCAAGGCCAAACCTGATCTCGTGAAGGCTGGGAATGTGGAGAGGGAAGGTGGCCTCCAGAAGAAATGAAATGTGGTTTGGTGAACATCGAGTTACAGCATACAGGGATAGAAATGTAGTTATGGAAATCCTTTGGTTCTAAGGGAGGCATCTCCAGGTCTACAAGTCAGGCTTTCTGGTTTAGGGATAGCCCATGCTCAGAGCTATTTAATAATTTATGAAATTGGGCTAATTCTGTTTGGGCTGATAGTCTAGCATATGTGCCCAGACTTTCTATTTCTGCTTTTTTATCCAGAATTTATTTTTCATCTTTGTCCCTACGTGGTAAAGCTCTTACAGAGTAAAAGTGTTTATGCTTTCTCCTTTCCCTCTAATGGAGAAGTGGTGATTGTGAATCAGCCTGCAAGTTGTAAAGGCAAAATTGAATATTCTATCAAAATAGTTTCCTCTATTAATTTAGTGCCATCTTAGGAGGTAAATCAGAAGCTGCCGAAAGGCTGAAAAACTGTAAGACAGTGTGCTCAGACTACATTTATAATAGAAGAAACTGCAAAAATGATCTTCAGTTTGATTTCATTTATCTTTATGAAGTGTGACTCTGTTGTGCTTTTTGTTCTAATCTCCGTATATAACATTTGTTGTTTTCACCCTGTCCCCCACCAAATAGATCAGTCTGTCATATAAGGCCTATTCTCTTCTGTTCTGTCACCTCCACACCTGCCTTATTTAATTCTATGCAATCGGGAATGTGTTATGGAGAACATAATTAGCACTGCCAGCAGACCAGCCATGAGACGTTGCACACGCGCACACAATGTGTGTGTGTGTGTCTGTGTGTGTGTGTGTGTGTGTGTGTGTGTGTGTGTAAGATGGAATACTGTGTTTTGTGCTAGACCAGCTCATGGGTCCTCAGTATGGCTGGGGAAGAACATTCTTTGGGTGTTTTCTCTCCCTGACAATGAAGGCCACTGGGGTAACTAGAAAGGGACTTGGGGATGGTAGATAGCATGACTGCCTCACCCAGAGTAGTTGAGAAGGCAACACAACTTCCCTATTGCTATTAAAAAAACTGATCCTTTCTGTTTGCATAAACACGGGCCTAGTATAATGGCAGGGGCCCACTGACATAAGCAAGGAAAGGAAGATGGCCTCAGGATCATCTGAAAGAACAGGCACGAGAAGATCAACAGACAGAAGACTCTATGAAAAGTGTTTAGTAATTTAAGAAGTAGTTATTGGTGCCTTCCATGTGTCAAGCAATATACCAGGTGCTAAGGACACAGTGGTGAACAAGCCAGAGTCCCTCTCCTCATGAAGCTTCCCCTCTAGTGCAGGAAGACAACGAGAGGGCAAGCAAATAAGTATGTGATGTAATTTCAGGTGGAGCTAAGCCTATGAAGACAAATGTAGTGGCATAAGTGGCCGCTGGATATGGTGGATCGCCAATCCCATTTGCTCTTCCTCATGAGCACAAAGATAGGCTGTGTTTTTCAACTTCCCTTGCAATCCAAGCTGCAACTATCTGACTGCGTTCTAACCATTGAAATCTGGAAAGAAGTGATGTGTGCCCCTTCCAGGCCTGACCCATGGAAACCTCTCACTTGTGGTCCTCTGGCTTTTGGCTGGCTTGGAAAAAGACAGCACCTCAAGCAACCCTAGGCATCCTTTGTTAAAAAATAGTGGAACCGTAGGATGGGATACCTGAATCGCTGCATGGAAGAGAGCTTCCCTGCTGGAATGCCTCCCGTATTCGTTGTTACATGAGTGAGAAATCAACTTGAATTTTGTTAAGCCAGTGGCTCCCATAAGCAGCAGTGTCAGCATCACCTGAGATCTTAATATAAATGTGAATTCTTGGGCCATACCCCAGACATACTGAATCAGAAACTTGGAGCCATCCATGTTGTAACAAGTCCTCCAAAGGATTCTGATGCATGCCAAAGTTTAGAACTGTTCTAAACCACGGAGCTCCTGGGGTTTATGTGTTGCATGAGCTAGCATTATCTTAACTAATGGTAATTCAAGTGGTGGGATGAGGTTAACAATTTAAAATGGAGTGATCGTGGAAAGCAGTTCTGTGGGCATGACAATTAAGGGAAGGAGGAGCCACAAGGAAATGTGGGGAAGATCATTTTAAGCACAGAAAGCAGTTGTAGTGAACTTGAGGAGGGAACAAGTCTGGTGTAGTTGCAGAACAAAAAGGAGATTGATACGGTCAGAGAAGAATGATTATGGGTAAAGGGCAGGAGATGAGATCAGACTGGAAAGCAGGGACCCTATCACATTGGGTCTAAGAGGCCATGGATAAGCTTCAGATCTCTTATAAGTGTAATGTGATTTATTTATTCAACCAACTTTTTTTTTATTGTGGTAAAATATATACAACATAAAGTTTATCATTTTAAACCATTTTAAGCGTACGATTTAGTGTATTAAGTGCATCAACCATCATCACTGTTAGTTTCCAGAACTTTTTCATCATCCCAAACAGAAACTGTAGCCAGTAAACAGTAATTCCCCCTTCCTGTTCCCTTCCAGCCCCTGGTAAATGCTCTCCTACTTACTGCCTATATGAATTTGCCGATTCTCAGCTCCTCATGTAAGTAGAATTGCACACTATTTGTCCTTTGTGTCGGCTTATTTCACTTAGCATTCGTGTTTCAAGGTTCTTCCGTGTTGTAGCATGTGTCAGAATTTCCTTCCTCTTTATGGCTGAATAAGATTCCATTGTAGGGCTGTATCACATTCTGTTGGGTCCCCCCAACCTTCGGCTATTGTGAATAATGCCGCTGTGAACATCAGTGCCCAGTAACCCGCATGGAATTCTGCTTTCAGTTCTTCTGAGCCAACAAAATTTGTCAGTGCTCTATGGCCATGTCCCGAGAGCGAGGAGAGGCATAGGGCCTGACCTAGGCAAGGCACTCATTCCAGTCAATAGTCAAGTAAAGATCAGCTGGGATCTCTTGGAGTGATAAGGTATGCTCACGCCACACACCTAGGAGGATTGCCAACTAATGTCTGGGACAGTTTCCTAGAGGAGGCAGCGCTGACTCAGTCTGAAAGAAAAAATAGAGGCAGGTGAAGAAGAGAGGGAGGGTGTTCTAGGTAGAGGGCAGAGCACAGAAGCAGAGGCCCACGTGTGTGATCTGCTGGAGAAACCCAAGCTGGCTCAGGGCACATGAGGCACTGAGGGTAAAGCGGGGGAGGTGGTAGGAGGTGAGGCCAAGGAGATAAGCCAGGGCCTGGCAAGAGATGTTAAGGAGCCTGACACTAATCCCTTAGGGCAGTGGTTCTTAATCCTGACTGCACTTGAGAATTGCTCAACAGCTTTCAGAAACGTCCAATGTGGAGCGTGAATTCCACCCCCGTACTTTCGGGCTTAATTGGTCTGGGCTGGGGCCGGGACGCGGGCATTTCTGACATTTCCCCAGGTAATTCCAGGGTGCAGCCCGGGCTGAGAGGTATTGCCTCAGGCAAGGGGAAAGCTTTCGGAAGGTTTTAAGCAAGGGAGTAAGGAGATCAGATTCTTTCTTAACCACCTGCACATATTTCAGTGTAAAGTGAATTTTATGGCTGATGAGGCCTCCTTGGGGAGAGAGGCCCTTCTCTGTTCTCTGAGACTCAGTTTGTTCCACTAAACTTCACTGAAATGAAGATAGTCCTTACATACTTCAAGGGCTATTGTAAAGATTGCATTTCATCCCTGCTCAGAGCAGATGGGGAGTTTCAGTCCTCTGGTCAAAGGTGACAGGTGACTGAGGAACAGTAGGCGGGGGCCCTTGATTTATTTGCAGGGTCCCGGTGGCCACGGCCACGGCCATGGCACTGTGTTCGCCTGAGAAAGAAGGAAGCAGCCTTCCGTTGAGGTGGCTGAGGCTCCCGAGCGGAGCGTGGGCTGGGGGTCGGCGGAGCCTCTGGCCGTGGCACTCTGCTGGGATCAGTCTCGTTTCCTTAACAGGAGACTTCCTGATGAGTGAGATGAATTTACAGTTTGTTTGACTGGAATGAAAAGTTAAAGCTGATGCAGCTGTGCGTGATAAGGATGAGGGAGCGCGAGCGAGGCGACACCTGCCTGCTGACTTCATCGCAGGCTCCATGCTGGGGCTGCAGATCGCAGCGCAGAGCCCTTCACCTGCTCCCTTCCACCCCTTCCCAGGAGCGACGTGCCTGACTGTGTTCAAATAACAAAGAGTAAGAAACCTGGTTCTGAGTTGTATCTTTTCTTAGGGAACAACAGCCCTTAATTTTGGTGGGGGGGAGGTAGGTGTATCTTTTTTTTCTTCACGTTTACTCTCCCCTCCCCCCCGACCCCCAGGGCCTGAATCATGTCTGTGGTCATTTTGTGCTTTGAGCCCATTAGGTGGACAAAAAAAGTGTGTTTGGTTGCCTGAGAGTCAGTTGGAGTTGACTGTGCTAGGAAGGGGGGGGAGTGGGGATGACCCGAGGAGCCTTGAGACCAAGAGAGAAATGGAGGGGGACAGTGGGTCTCTGTGTTTCGCTTCTCAGAATGCAAGTTAACAGAAAGGTCTGGCCACTGTCCTATGTGTGGGAGCCCATCATATGTTAAAGTCACTCCCAGAGGGGTGAAAGCCCAGGCCTCTCCCACCCCACTGATATTAGAGCCAAGCTTGATATGAGGTTGGGCACCCAGAAACCCCAGCACATCCAGAAGCATCTGCCAAGTCTTGCTTGCATATCCTTGACGTTCTGCTTTCTGGGGTCACACGGACAACTGAAATCATTGCTCACCTCTGCTCTCTCCCGTTTCTGTAGGCAGTTGAGTAGTTGATGTCAGTGTCGGGCTGGGGAGGAGGGGGCTTCTAGATCCAGTGGCCTCAGTGTTTAAGGGCGCAGTGTTTCTGTTCTCTCCAGATCAGAAATCTCACCTTGTTAGCTGGATTTATTTTTAGGTTGGGTACCGTTCTTTCCCAATAAGATGGTTCTCTGTTATTTTAAAATAACACCCCAGGGTTAATAGTGCATTCAGGGCAAGTGTTTGAGCCTATGGCCGTCTCTGGGACAGTCCCAGGGCCTTGGCCCAGCAGGGGGCCCCGTGATCCCTAAGCTCAGTAACAGGGCCTGGCCATGCATGCCTGCTCAGATGATGGGCCATCTGTGCCCTGCCTTGCGCCAACTCATAAAGTCCCTCTCCTGACAAATTAAAGGTGAGGAAGCCTCAGGTTCCTAGCTCCTTGTGAATGTGGAAATCAGTCCCTTTGAAGTCAAGTGAAGGTGAGGAAATAAGAGAAAGTGTACCTGACACGTCTCATCAATTCCTTCATTGAACCCTTGTGAGGGAGGGATTTGTATCGGTATTTTACAGCTGAAGGAACGAAAGTGTCAGATGACTGAATAACCTGCACAAGATCACACAGCTAGACGGGCATGATGCTGGGCTCTTTGCCTGGGTTTCTCAAAATGTCAGGTATTGCTATTTGGCTATGACAGTCCTTTATTATCTGCTCTGTGCCTTGTAAGGTGTGTGGCAGGATCCCTGGCTTGTATTCTCGGTAACAGTAGTACCCTATCCCCTCTGCCCCAAAGGTGTAACAACCAATACTGTCCCGAGACATTGCCATTCATGGGCAGTTGGTGGGCAAAATCATCCTATCCCCAGGTGAGAACCACCGCCCTATGTTAATATGTATATTTGTCAGTTCTTTTTTTTTTTTCTTTTTTTAAAGATTTTATTTATTTGACAGAGAGAAACACAGCCAGAGAGGGAACGCAAGCAGGGGGAGTGAGAGAGGGAGAAGCAGGGGGAGTGAGAGAGGGAGAAGCAGGCCTCCTGCCGAGCAGGGAGCCCGATGTGGGGCTCGATCCTGGGTCTCTGGGATCATGACCTGAGCCGAAGGCAGTCGCCCAACCAACTGAGCCACTCAGGCGCCCCTATTTGTCAGTTCTTAAAACCACCCTGTATATCAGGTACCATTTCCTCTTCATTTTTCAGATCCATGTTCAAAACCCACAGAACGTGTGAGTTGACCAAGTTCACACAGCTTGGGTGAGCAGGTTGGGAATGCATAGCATCTCAGTCTTCTTTCTCCCTAGGTCCAGAGTGCTGGATCCTGTATTCCGACCAGGCAAGTGTAACACCAAAGTCTTTTGTTCTTTGCCACTTTATGGCATTTGGAAAGTTTAGTCTTTGCGGAAATAGACCAAAGAGCTTGTGAAAATTCATATGCATGAGAGATTCGAATCCAGCAGACCTGTGGTGGGGGGAGGTGCGGGGATGTGTGTTATAGAACACACCCACAGCAATTCGGGGGTGCTGTGGTTCAGGGAGCCTGAATTGAGGTACTTGGCTGTGTTTGAAGTGACCCTAAGATAAGAACTGAGGAAAAAGAATGGAGATGATCAGTGGAAGGGGTTTGGGATGAGACCTTGTGTAATTGCCAGACTCGGAGGGTGGTGAATAGAGTGGAGTACCAAGTGACCGGCGGTGCTGGCTGGGATAAGGGATATCTTCCAGACCTTGAGATGATACACCCAGTGCCTCAAATCCTATCCGCCCCCTAATGTTGAATCCCAAGGTTGAGTGGGCTGCCTCGTTTGGAAGCCGTGCATCCTGAAATTCTAAAAATGGTTACAGTTAAACAAAAACAGCTGTGTCAATTTCCAATTTCCGCTCTATTCAGATTCACACTCTGCCTCCTCTCTTCTCTCAGAGGCTCTGGGAGGGACACAGGCACATGCGCGCGCAAGCGCGCGCGCGCGCACACACACTGTCGCCTTTCTCTCACTCACACTTGACTTCATTTCTCCATGGAGAGGGAACGTTTCTAGTTTTCCAAAAAGGAATCACAATCAAGAGAAGCCACAAGAGCCCAGACTACAATAAAATGCTACAATATGCTTTCAAGCTGGAGCAACTAAAAAGCTGGGAAGGGAAGGCGGCAGCATAATGCCTATTTTTATCTTCAACTATAATCTACCCACTTGTGGTTTCATAGCTGTCAGAAGGCAGAAAAGGACACGTAATCAGCCCACCGTTCTCTGCTCGCATCCTCCATCCGTGTGACACAGATGTGGATATGTGTGCACATACACGGATATTTTAAAGCAACTGTCAGAGGGTTCAACTGAACCCATACCTGAGGCCAAGCTTTTTTTTTTTTTTTTTTAAGAACCCATCCATTTGTCCATTAATTCTCGGCAACCAGAAGGTGAGAAGCAGGTGATTAAAACCCATTCTCTAGATGTCGAGGAGTAATGGTTACTACTGGATGGCCGGAAGGAACAGCGGGCTCCTCTTGAGTCTCCTTGAGCCTTGGCCAGACTGGGCCATGGGCATGGCCTGACCTCCCGGGCGCTGCTCACAAGTCTGGAGATGATCTGTCTCCTTTGTAGGCGGTGAGCACAGGCAGGTGGAAACAGCAGCCTTGGGATCACGAGGCTGCCTGTATGAGTCTGTGAGCTCTAGCACATCATTCACCTCTCTAGGACCTCAGAATCGTCATCTCAATGGACGGGATGAAAGTACCTGTCTGGCGGGTTTTGGAGAGAAGCCAGTGATGAACGCGGACACCCAGGTGTTACCACATGGCAGAGGCTAAGGAAGTGCTCCTTACTGACAGTATTATTTTGCTATTTCTGTTTTGTTTCTATTACTGCCTTAGTAGTAGTAGAAGAGGAAGTAGTATTTGGGAGTTGATCTCAGTGTCTGTTCTCTAGTCTTTGTCATGTTCGGTGGTTACTCCCCGGTATTGCTAGCATAGGTTATTGATGACATTATTCAGTCGTCCTACAGCCTTGTCACAGGCGAGTCCCAGGAGTGACCTCCTTTATCGTGTGATGGTAAGATCTTTTGAAAGTCTGATGCCCTAGCATTTTCCCTTTACTTCCTGGCAGATGACGGACTTAAAATCTTCGTGGGGAAGCTCCTTCTCTGTGAGGCTTCCTCTTTGGCTGTTACCGTGTCATCTTAGTGGAAAAGGAGGAGCTGGGAGTCAGTTCGGTGATAATTCCTCAGAGAGTCATGACACCGGGATTACACGGAGCTCGATCTGAGTGAGTGCCCGCCTGCCTTTTATTAGCCATGTGAACTTGCGATTGTTGTTGAATCTTTCAAGGGCTCAATGTCGGCATCTGTGAAATAGTACCTTTATTGGGTCAAAGTAAGGTTCAAAATGTGAAAACACTCTCTAAACTCTGCGGGGCCAGGTAACTGCTAGCTGGCTCTCGTGACCGTTAGGGGCAGCTGTGGGATGGTCCCACCTTTTCGAGAGCTGAAGTGGCAAGGATCATCTTGGCTTATTTGGGCCCCAAGCCAGTTTCTGCAAATGAAGCATCGTGATTTTCGAGTGCGCTTTTCACCCTGAGCTGTACCCGCAGCCTGCGTGCAGGGCCCATGCCGCACGCCACACGGTCCGTTCTTTGACCGAAAGCTCATTAATGCAGCTACCCCTTGCATAGAAGGGCAGCTGTTGGGTGGCATCTAGCTCGCTGAGTGGGACACACAGGTAGGGCTGCTGCGATTCAGTATTTGCAAGATGACAGATTGCTTCAGTGAAGTCTCCATGTGCTTCTCCATTAGAATGCCTCAGGTTGAGAGTGGGAAAAAAAAAAAAGCCAGGACCCACCAAAAAGCATTCACAGATTGGAAAGTGCAGTGTTTGGGGGTGTTTAGCACTTGAGCACATGCTCTGTGACTGTGCATTCAAGGCAACATGTCAGGAGAAATGAATCTGCAGCAGGCCACATATGTCAGCCAGCCGGTGGGGGCTTGTGCCTGACACCCAGGCTCGGGACTCCAAAGAAAAGGCTGCTTACCTTAAAACGCCCTCGTGGTGAGCATAAGATTGTCCAGCCTCTCCCGCTGTGGTCAGGCATTGCCGAGGAGGAGCGTGAGTGTGGGTACGGGAGAAGTAGGCAGTACCAAGGAAAAGAAATGGGAAATGGAATCCCGTGTCGTTTACTCAGAGTTAGGCACAGGGAGAGGTGCACCGCACACACGAGCACATTTAAGACAACAATGCTGCCAAGGGGGCGGAATGGATATCTGAATTTATACTGGGAGATCAAAGCTCAGAGAGGTTGTGTGGCTTCCAAGTCATCTAACAAGAGAGTCCCCCCCTGAAGAGGTCTTCGAATCTGGAGTATACTGATGTCTCTTCCCTTTTATGGAGCGCGTGCCTGTCAAAGGGGTGGGGTCGATTTCCTTTTTGGACACATATACCAGCACTCAAGTACCTGGCTGTCCTCCTCAGCGCAGAAACTCTGACAGGTGCTATTCCATTACCAGTGTTCACGTTCAGACCTTGTTGGGTTCCTGCTTGGGAACGTTCTTCCTTCTTCTGAAGAGTCTCAACAGTTATATCCTCTCGCAGGTGGGTTTGACAAGTGATGGAGAGCGTGATGAGGATTCTGTCATGCGATTCTAGGGAGGCAGGAGATGAGCTAAGGTCAAGGGCAGTGGTGGTAGAGTCAAGGGCACGCGTGAGAGAGAAGAAAAAGGACACAGTGAGCACTGTAATAAGAGAGGGGAGGCGAGGAGCATTTCCAGCTTGGGAAGTGGTGTGGACAGTAGTGCAGCTTCCTCACTGAAGATAGGAGGAAAAGGAATGGTTTCCTTGAGGGCATGTGGGGTCGGCTTGGAAAGGGGTCAGACAGAACGTGCTCCATTTAAGACTACAGGCATGCTGCTATAGGCTTGGAAGTCAGGAGGGAGTTCAGAGCTGCTGTTAGGGTTTGCATTTGGTTAGTAAGTGATCAGAGGAACCATGTGAGATGCATAGTGTTCTCTGTCAGCCAGGCTGGGCAAAGAGATGCCCAGATGGCTGGTAAAGCATTATTTCTGGGTTCCTTTGTGAAGGTGTTTCCAGCTGAGATTAGCATTTGAATTAGTAGACTGAGACACTCATCCATGTGGGTGGGCATCGTCTAATCTCTTGAGGTCCTGAATGGAACAAGAAGGTGGGGAAAGGGCGAATTCTCTTTCTCTCTCCCTCTTTCTTCCTGACCTGGGACTTCCATCTTCTCCTGTCTTCAGGCATTAGAGGTCCTGGTTTTCTGGCCTTCAGATTCCAGGACTTACACCACCTCTTGTACCTCCACCATGCATTGTCCCCCTACAGGTTCTTAGGCTTGTAGCTTCAGACAGGGAGTAGCATATCAGCAATCCAGGTCTCAAACCCTCAGACTCTGGCTGCATTACACGACAGGCTTCCCTGGGTCTCTGGCTTGCAGACCGTGGAACGTGGGGCTTCTCAGTCTCCGTCATCACATGAGACACTTCCCATAATAAATCTCCTCTTATCTATATCTGTATCTATCCTGTTGGTTCTGTTTCTCTGGAAAACCCTGACTAATACACCATGAGAGCAGATAGGATGGGAAGAGCAAACGGTAAAGGGAAAAGAATACTGAAACTTAATGTTGTTTAAAGGGTAAAGAAGAGGAGGGATGTTAGTGAAGAAGAGGAGGGATGTTAGTGACTCCTAGTAGCATCACCCCTCTTTCAAGCATATCCTTGCAGACAGCCAGATTGAAATTGACGTAAATGTGTGAGAAGAGGAAGGGGAACGTGATCATATTGTTAAGGCCAATCATCTCCTCCAGGCTTGGTCTTATGAAGATCATCAAAGACGGTGGGCTGATGCCAAGTGACAAGTCAGTTGCTGACAGGCCTGTGTGCACGACACAGACATGTGCATGGTGTACCCGCTGGCCACAGAGATGACTTGGGTTACACTGGCTGAACTCTGTTTTTTGTTTTGTTTTGTCTTTTTTAAGATTTTATTTATTTTAGATTGAGAGAGCGCCCACATGTGCAAGCAAGGAGAGGACAGAGGGAGTGGGACCAGAAATGCCCTGCTGAGCACAGAGGAGGGCTTAGTCCCATAACCCTAAGATCACGACCTGACCCCGAGTCAGGTGCGTAAACGACTGAACCACCAGGTGCCCCTGAACTCTGCTTTGGAGGATAAAATTTAGGAGAGAAAAGTTCAAGCAAATATTCCATCCTGCTTTGCTTAGCTCCTAACTGGCCTCGGCGTGTGGAAGGAAGGAAGGAAGAAGGCGGTGGAGGGCAACAGGAGCAAGACATCAACCGTGACAGCTGGTCCCCCTTTGCGGCCTGCTGTCACCAAGGCAGCGGCTTGGAGAGTTCTTCCTTACGCTGAATTCACCGTCTCTTCCTTGGATGGGGATGTCATCTGCCTTAATGCTGTGGATTCTGTATGTCATCAGGGGCTGGTGCCAGAGGAGCTCAGACGGGAAAGACAAAGGCAGAGCGAGACCTCAGCTCTTACACACCTATGCACGCTTGGGCAAGTGACTTCTGTTCTCTGCACCTTTCTTTCCTCCAGGTAAAATGAAGGCTTTGGAGTGGTTCCTCGTTTGTCCCCACTGAGATGTCAGGCAATACGTGTGAGGCTTCCTAGAGCATGTTCACACACGCATGTATACAGACCGCTCCATACATCTGTTTCACAAATACCCCGTTCTCGCATGAAGTTACCCAAACAAGGGCACGATAAGGCTGTGGTCTTTTTATCCATTGAGCCACAAAAGATCTTACCTCCATCTGTTTCCCACATTTTCCTGGGGTCCCCCAGGCTCACAACTCTTGGGGGAAGGAGTTCTCCTTCTTAGTTGTTGCGTCTTTCCAGGAAAATTTGAATATTTTTTTTTCCTTTAAAGATTCTATTATTTATTTGTCAGAGAGAGAGAACACAAGCAGGGGTGTGGCAGGCAGAGCAGGCAGAGGGAGAAGCAGGCTCCCTGCTGAGCAAGGAGCCCGATGGGGGGACTCAGTCCCAGGACTCTGGAATCATGACCTGAACCGAAGGCAGACACTTAACTGACTGAGCCACCCAGGCATCCCCAGGAGAACTGAAAATCTGATGCAGCCCTTCAGGCTGCCTGCCATCAATGTAGACATCTGGGTAAGTAATAAGATTTGTGCCAAAACCCTGGAAGAGCCAGGCCACAGGCTCCTGCATTCCCAGGGTCTTGCTGGAGTCTCCACAGACCTAAGCATATGCCTCCACAGCGTCGCTCTGTGGACTTGATCTTATTAACCATCCCGCATCATTTCCAACCTCCGACTCCTTCTTACACTCTCTTTCAGCTACCCTGGCCTCCTTGCTGTTCCTATGCCAAGCATACTCCCACCTCAGGGCCTTGGGGCCTCCAATGTATTCTGCATGGAGTAATAGCTACTCTTGTCCAGTATCGCATAGTAGCGCCTTCATTTCTCTTAGGCCTCTGCTTACATGTGACTTTCCTAGAGAAGCCTTTGCCGAAGACCCCATATGAAATACCAACCTAAGTATCTTTTTTTCACATTGGCCTTATTTTCTTCATGGTATACCTGACATCATTCTGTTTGTTTCTTAGCTATCTCTGCATGCTAGGATGTGGGCTCGAGGGGCCAGGGGTATTGTTCATCGCTCTGTCCTCAGCATCTGGAACAGTAGCTGGCCCAGGGCAAGTGGGTAATACACGTTTTTTGAATGAATGAAAGTCTAAACGAGCAAGTTGGGTGCATGTGTGACTCCAAGAGTTGTCTCTCTTGGTGATACGTTCTTTCACCTCATTTGTGTCATAATTGAGAAAGAAAAGAGTCCCATTTTCATGGAATTTATATTCTAGTGGTAGACGCACTACATTCTTGGGGCATATGGGAGGTGCAGTCTGGTTAAGCGTTCAACTCTTGATTTCGGTTCAGGTCGTGATCTTAGGGGTCATGAGATCGAGCCCCACATCAGTCTCCACACTCAGCATGGAGTCTGCTTGAGATTCTCCCTCTCCCTCTATACCCCAGCCCCCCAAATAAATAGTAAATCTTTTTTTTAGAAAGCACATACAGTCTTTACATTTCAGATGACGGTAAGTACTTTATAGAAAACAAAGTAGAGAAACAGGAAGGCGTGGCTGGGTTGGAATGATAGAAATTCTCTTACATGGTGACGAAAGGCCTCTGGGCAGGGGAGGAACTGAAGGAATGGGTGTAAAGCTGCGTAGTTGGAATAGGTTTACTGTATTTGAGCAGCCCTGAAGCAGTGTGGCTGGAGCTTAGTGCCTGGGAAGGAAGGCACTGGACGTCTAGATGGGAGGCTGGAGGTTCAGTCACTTAGGATCTCGCCAGCCACAGTAGAAGGGTTAGACTTTATTATGAGGGTCATGAGAAGTCATCCCTGGAATCAGATTGGCAGGTCAGAGGTGATTCCCATTGCAGAATACTCAGCATCTACCTTGCCTTCAAGTCCACTGAACTCACCACGGCTTTTCAGTCTGGTCACCTAATCAAGAGCCCCACTCTCGGAGAATTTCTTTCCTGAGGATGCATGATGTCCTTTTCCATCATCTGATTCTAGTTACAACAAGACAGTCCGTCACACGAGTTTTTCAATAAATATTTTTGACATTAACCTGGGAAGAGTCAAGGTCCCAATCCTCATTTCTCCCTTAATATCAGGAACTAAGGAAAGAAGTGGTACTCCAGTGTCTGTACTGCAGACCATGCCCTTGAACTGTTAAAAATGTTAGTTCGTGCTCATATAAAATGTTCTTTGTTTTTCTGGCTCTCTCTGGCTCTCTCAGCTCGAAATGTCTGTACGTCTTTTCCTTTTCTGATAGAAAACCCTTTTTACTTCCTGCATTGGGTTTCTAGTGTAAGATTGCTTACATTTCCACGATTTCAAGCCACAGACAAGAACTTGCTACACAGGAATTCTAGAGATGTAGTTTATGGGACCTCAGCTTTGGAAACATCCTTAAAGATTTCCACCTTTCAATTCTGTTTCTAGTAGGAACAGGTTACTGGGTAACTGGATGGCAAGTTACTAGCATTTCGCTTACTTCTTAAAATCTTGTTAGGCCTCAACTTTCATACTCTTTCAGGTGGGTCATCCAAATCCATTGCCTTATCACCAACTGCCCAGTAGAATGTGGGGCTAAGGTGGCATGGCATTGATCCGGAACAGGGGCAACTCTTTCAGAGTCTACAGGGGGAAATCACCAATTTAGAGAAAATAGTTTCCTTAAAAATCTTCTCCCAAAACTCATTCTTAAACTCTGATGCCCGCTACCACTTTTCTAGTAGGAAACGCTAGCAGATGACCAAAGAAATGAACAAACAGCAAATGAATATTAATGGGAAAATGCTGAGCAGTTGATCATGCCTGGTTTGACAGCTTGTTTCTTTGTGGACATGTGGGCTCCCGGTTCTACATATAGAATTTTTCTCCTAGTAAAATTGTGCGTGCTTCAGCCGATGAAGCTTTCACTACGGTGATATTTTAAGGTGGTTGGCAGAGCAGGGCGTTCTGCAAAGAGCATTCTTTATTCCGGGTTCTCCTCTTTCATAACTTTGAGAACCATTCCGTTTCCGGGATCAGCTGAGGTCTGTCTCTTAGGAAGTCCCCAAATCAGATTCTGCCTCTTAGCCACCAGAATGTGGAACTTTATAATGTTTTTGCCAGTTTGTACAAGGGTATGTGAGGGTGTGGCTACTTCACAGAGTCCAGGGGAGGCAGTCCGTGTTCATTTGCTCATGTGTTCAGCAAACATGACCTCCACTGTGTTATGCTGAGTCGCTTGTTGTCAGCTTGAAATCACCTCTGTGCACCCCTGAGGTCTTGTGGAGGAGAAGCTAGGAACCGTATGTGCCAGGGTCCCCTTCCCCATGTGGTTCCAAGTTGGAGTTTGCCAGTGAGAACTACCCGGGGGAGATTTAGGAGATGGGGAGAAAAGGAGGCCATGTAGGCAGTTTAGGCAGATGCACAGACAGGTGGCGGACTCAAGCCTTACAGAAGCTTCTGGCAAGCTCCTGTGAGTTACCTGCTTTGCGCTGTAGCCAGTGGAGGTAGTGTGACTATTTCTGAGTCCTTGATTGAGTGTCGCCAGCTGATCAAGGCTGCGGGGGCTTCCTGGAGGTTCTTGACTTTTGCACCAGCAGCTTCGGAACAACCTGTTCTCACTGTTGCAGGCAGAGATCTCAGCGATGCTTATCAGTTCTTTGCCAGTCGTTCCAATGATAATGCAAGCTTCGGAACACCCATATTCAAACCCTTCCTGTTTGGAACACTCAGAGGTTGGAAGTTTAGAAACTGGAATGTGGGTTTGGTCCTGGCAGTCATTTTGACTGCCGCTGACTTCCACCATCCCACAGGATATCATCACATGGGTCGGAGTCATCCTTCCACCAGCCTAATAATCCCTTTTGACAGCGCCATCTTTGTGAAAGATAGTCTCTCTCTGTCACGTAAATCTTGAAGGACTGGAGAAGACTCTAATCTGCTCATATTTGACATCCTTGGACTTATCAGACCCTCCTTTAACCTGTTTACATTTTCAGTATTTGGTAACAAGTGAAACAGTATTTCATTTGGGAAATAGTTCCACTTGCCTTCTTTTATTTTTCCTTATAACTATTGGCTTTCATGTCAAACTTGGCTGGTATCCCCCTAGCAATTCTTTTGAGACTCCGAATTAAATAGACGAAGCATGGGCAAATCAGACTTTGCCCTAAGAATATCCTCTCGCCCGATATCTGTTAATTCTGGGACTTACACCCTGATGCAACAGACATCCACTGCTGCCTCCAACTTCGCTCAACGTGCACTTGATTGTATAAAAATATTGTCATCTTAGCTCTTTCACAGAGAAAAAGCAGGATAGAAGTGCAAACAAAATAAATTTTAAAGTAGATGGAAGCAGACTGTGGGATTAGTTCTGTCGCTTGAATGTTAAATGGATGTAGGTAGGCTCAGAGAGCCAGCTGGATCTGTCTCCACCACCAATGAATCCTGCTGAGTGGGCCACGGTCTCTGGTGGATTGGCGTCGGGATGGGCATTAGTGTTGGCATTTACCTCCATAGTCCTTGCTCTATGGCCAACAACCCCCCTCTTCTGATCAACACACTCTTGACATGCTAAAACTTTCTATCAGTTTCTAGTCAAGTCTTGTTTTATTTCATATTTAGGGCCAGTGTTCCACTGTTAGATCACTTTTACAGCTCTACCAGTTTTAAAAATGTTGAAAAGCTTTCTTACCTAGTGGTAGTGACTGCTCTAATCTTTACTCTGACAGACTTGAGCCACATCCCATATTGGCCGCTTCCGGCACCGTGACTGTGGGCGCTTGAATCTCCTTGGGTCTTAGTGTGCTCATTTAAAAATGGGAATAATTCATAGAGCGTTTGTGAGGAGCCAATGAGGTAAACACGCATGTAAAACACATTATGCCGAATTGATAGCTAAAACCAAAACCACGAAATAAGCAACTTGCTCTTCAAATTTCATATTCTAGGCAGTGTGAAAGAAGAGGCTGAGCAGGTGCTCCTGGCCAGTGGCATTCTTTGTGTTGTGGTAGTTTTCTGTTAGTTTCTGTGATGGACCTTTTTTCTTTCTTTCTTTTTTTTTTTTTTTTTTGTATTACCATAGTGACTGAGGGCCTTCATGTGTTATGAAGGTCATGTCCCAGGAGAAAGGAAATGAGATCCAATGCTTTCCCTTACCACTTCGAGGAAGAGATGGCCAAAGAGAATGGACTTTTTATTCCTGCCCTGTGGCCTGGGACACCACTTCCTTGGAAATTGTCCTAGGCCTCCTCAGTTTCCAGTGCAGCTGAATCCTTGCCAGTTCTACGGAGACACCTACTAAGGCAGGTGTGAGGTGACCGAGTTGCCCCGTGCCCAAGCTCTCCTTCCGGTGACGAAGCCCTCCCCCAGTCCCACAGGCTCTCTTTCATGGCCACTTCTGGAAGGCAGCAGTGGGAACCGGGGCCCATTTAACAGTGAAGGTTGCGTCATGTGGTCTTCTGAGTGCCTCTTGAACGGTGAAGCTCGTTTAATGTGTAGAATATATGATTCTTATCTTTAAAGTCCATCTGACAAAGAAGAGTAACCTCAAAGTCCAGCCCAGGTTGCTTGGTAGAGGCTGCCCATCTGCTTTGCTCTCTTTGGATTCTAAGGCTACAATTAAGGCCTTGATTGATTAACAATATCTGTAATGGGTCCGGGAAGGGATAAGCACAGTGTACCTATAATGCATTTTCCTACCTTTATAGTCTCTTTGATTCTTGTTCCGACAGTAACTTTTTTTTTTTTTTTAAGGTACAAAATGGCAGAGTGAATGAACTGGAGGCGCTTTTCTTAAGAAAGCGATAGAACACAAACTAAAGAGATTCCCATTTCTAAGTGGAGTATTTTATTATTTCAGATTAGAGGGTGTATTGTGGTATGCGCAAGATGGGTTTTCTGGTGCTTATGTCGACGGGCAATGAAAAGGAAAATATGTGTTTAAATGTACATAATCAATATGCCCCAGCTTTTACCTCTGTCTGCTAAAGTAGGGTATATATGCCTAAAATTTTCAGTCTTTCTTTTTTTTTAACTTTCCTTGGGGGTATTTGCATGGTGTTCTTGCCCACAATGGGATGTATTCATTTCCTTTCCTTGCCTCAGTAGCCCTCTGCCTACGCTGATGTGCTTGGAAGCCACTTAATGGTATCTTGCTGCTAGAGGTACTCATGGGAGAGGCTGGATGTTGGTACCAAGGATACCATCTCCTGATGCTCCAGAAGTGTAAATCTTCCAGGACTGGCAGAAGTGCCCTTCAATGGGGAGATGGCCCCCACTTTCTTCTGTCTGTGTCATATTTTGTATCCTGGGCATTAAGGCAGCACTGAACTTAATGAACCCAGAACTTCTGTTTCTGCATGCCGACCCTGTCATGGAGGAGACTGATCACCCAGGGGACTGGATGAGGTCGAAGGGTCAGGCTAGGCTCTCCCATGGGTGTGCCCACTGTATTTCTTGCAAAACTACTTGTGCAAGTTTCCAATTGATGGGTCTGTCTCCAAGGGACATTAGCACTTGGACAGTTAGAATTCTTTGATGTTTTAGATTATAGATATTTTGTGATTTCAGGTTCTCCTTCTCATTCCTCTCAGCTATTTTACTTCCAAGTAAAATACGGTTTTTACATGGCATACTGGAATATTGGGTCTAGCTGAGATGTTGAGGAAAGGTTTGACGTTTAGATCAGGCAGTCTTCTTTCAGATTTCATTATATTCCGTTTTGTTAATTTGTTCCATTTGTTAACCATTTGTTTATTCATTCATGTATTCAACCTTTGTTGAGCTGCTCTAATGTCCCAGAGAATAATATTGAGTCCTGAACGGATAAATATGAGTCCTATAATCTCTGCCTTCAGAAGGCTTTCACAATTTTGCAGAAAATGGGAGATAAACGTGAACCTAAAATTCTATCAATGAGTGGAAAATGACACATGAAAGCATTTATGTCTCGAGAATAGCTCTAGGGAGGAAAAGGCTACTCTCAGGCAGATGGGGAGGGGGAGTAGATAACTTTAACTTTGCCACCCAGCCCTGGACAGCAGTCTCTCTGGGCCCGTGTTGACTTTACCAAGCTCACAGAGGCATCATTAGTGAGCACTGGACTGGCAGTACAGTTTAAAAACTAAAACAAATTTAACAACATCCTGAGCTGGAGGAAATCTGAACTGAAAACTGCAAGGAATAGCTGCCTTGGCATAAGCTGCGTGGAATCTTAAAAGGGAGCAGGTTTTGAGGCCAAGATTTATGTTCACCAGCTAATGCTTTAGAGACAGAGTTATATGTGGAAAAGCTGACTCTGTCTTTGTCCCTTATGGATGCAAATAAGAGGCACATCTGTAATCCATGCTTGCTTTCTTTATTTTGTTTGCTCCTGACCTATTCTAAAAGGTGAGCATCAGGCTAACCCAGAGTACCAAAGGTCTGTCTGCTCTCCCCAGTGCAGGACTGAAATATGGGATAAGAGGAACAAGGACCGTGAAAGTCAGTTACCACCTCACCCCTAACTGTAGGGGTTGGTTAGCTGTAAATGTCAATAGTCCTAATGAGGACTGTGGAGTAATTTGTTAAATAACTGAGTGAGCATGCCAGTCAGAAGCTCCTGGATGAGTGTGCAGCATCAATTAGAGACAAAGGAAATCGCTTGCTTTTCTCTGCATTGAGTGGGCCCTTAGAGGCTCAGAACTAGCTGATCCAGAAAAAGCAGAGAAAGCAGAAGAAAGAGTGGGGGTAGATGAGACAAGTCAGCCTCCTGGAAGTCTAAGGGATGGTAAAGAAAGAGACCCCTCGCTTACACTGGGAAAACACACAGGACCTGAGCTGAGGGTGGAAAGAAAGGCCCACGGTCCCCAGAGAACTTGACAGAGCGCGTCAGACAGCCAGACTGAGTGACCAGCCTCACCATCTGCTCCCACACGTCTCCCCTCCAACAATGGCGACTTTTGCAGACCTTCTGCCCCCACCCTCCCCCCCTACAACATGCATTTAAATGAGGCCCTGCAACTGGGGTGGGGGTGGGGGGTCGGTCCCATTGTGATCTCACAACCAGGGGAGCCAGCCTAGTGCCCAGAATGGGAGGCCTGAGGGGAGAGGTTAAAATCTCAGCTGCCCAGAGAGATGATTACGGAGCTGCTCCCAAATTAAGCTGCTTCACTGCTGGTACTTGGGCATGTGTTGGGATAATTGTGCTTGAATACTTAATGCTTGATTGACTTGGCTGTTTTGTGTTTGACCATATTTTGAAATGCGATCTCACTGTTGGGGTAGGCAATTAGCATCGAGCCCACGGGGTTGGAAAGAGTGAAACTGAGTTGCTTCTATGGTGATTTCTGCTTCTTTCCTGGATTCAGCACAGAAAGCTGAGTGTTCTGCTGGGGCTCATTTGCCTATATTTGGATCATCTGGAATTTTGATCTTAAAGAGGAAGTCTCTGATCCTGAACTCCAGTATGACTGCCAACTCTGATCTTTGAGCCTTCGTTTACAGCCGAATTCTGCTTCCATTCCAAGTGACCTTTGTCCCAGTTCAGCATGGAAGAATAGAATAGGAGAGGAGAGGTTGGGGCTCAGGAAGGGGCGATCCTTGCCAGCTCTTAGAAAGGCGAGGACAGAATGTGAGTGATAAGTTATGGCCCAGGCTCCAGAATTTCTAGATGGCAATCAGCTGAGTGGCTTCGGTGCCTGTCTTGTTCAGTTCAGGGGATGTATCTTCATCATCTTTGTATCCCCTGTGCGCAGCACAAAGCCTGGCTTTCAGTAAGCATTCGGTATTTATATTTGTGGAACAGGTATATTTAGGCTAGCACAATTTTTAGGAAAACAGAAGGGCAATTAGCCAATTTTTAAAAATCTGTTTAATTTCATTTTCGAATGGCAGCCTTGAGTACCACTTGGGCTGCGTCCCATATCACAGGTAAGAATGAGGAAAGGCAGACAGTGTATCTCACAGACTCGAGATCACCTTTGGGATATTTGAAACTACTGACTTCCCATTGTAAAGGAAGGCTAGATTTCTACTCATTTGATCCCATTAAAAGCAGCATAAGCAGGTACTGATTTATTTAAAAAGAAGAGGAAAATTAACCATGAAATAGTCAGATAACGTAATGTGTCTCACTAATTCCTTAGAGGAACGTGTCCATTCCATAAATGAATGCATCACAACCCATTTGTTGAGTTTTATGAGAAAAATAAGAACCAAGGACTGATGAAATGTATTATGGAATCGTGTGGGCTAGGTCTAAGGCCAAGAGTTGATATACGCATGTGGTCGCACTCTCTGCATTGTCTTGGACCGCTGAGGACTAAGGGGTCACTGACTTTGGCTCAGGGGTGTGAAGTTCAGCATATCTGGGATATGCAAACTCAGTTTATTTGTAAATTGACTGTGAGCATCCCTTAATCGAGTCAGGACTCCTCTGTTGGTCTCGTTGTTAACTGTTTTGAATTAAAAATGAAAACTGATTCTTGGATTTGCATTTGTTCCGTGTTCTTAACTGATGAAAGACTTTTTCTTGTCCTGGATGTTTAATCAGCTCTTTCAAAATTAGTTGTTGATAATTGTTTTTTTTTTTTTTAGATTAATTAATTTACTTTTTACTTTAAATATATTTTATTTTTTCAGTGTTCCAAGATTCATTGCTCATGCCCCACACCCAGTGCTCCGTCCTGGTGGTGGATACTTCTGTTTTTATGTCCTCATCTGTAAAATGGGGATTTTAATAATATCAACTTTGCAGAATTGTTGTGAAGATTAAATAATATATGGAAAATGCTTAAATTGTGTCTGTTACCTAGTATTTCCATAGATTTGCAATGATAATATTTACAGTTATTTAATTTGAGCACCTTCTTGTTGGTCAAGGATACAGTCTCATTCACATTTCTTTTCTGTTTAAGTATGTGGGAGTCTGCTTAAAGACTGTAGACTTCTGCAAAAGATAGTGCAGACAAATGTATTATAGTAAATACTTTTGTAAGGTCACATAATGAAGTATAATAATTCTCAGTCACTGCCCTAAATTTGAAATTCTAATTATACAATTATCATAAATTCCTAGCAGCTGGGGAGTCTGGGTTAAGTATTAACAAGGCTAAGTATTTTAGTGCCTCACTTAAGGCAGAATAGTGAATAAGCAAGTGGGGTTGAATCCTGTCTCTTTCAGTTATTAACCTCTTTGAGTCTTGAGTTTCTTGTCTTTTAATGGAGTGATAACACCTACCTCACAAAATTGGTGAAAAGATTGAGTAAGATAACATGTGTCAAGAACTTAGTTGAATGTTTGGCCTATATAGAGAGGACCTGATAAGTGAGTAAGTGATGATGATGATGGATGGTGATGATGAGGATGGTGATGATGAGGATGGTGATGATGAGGATGATGATGATGAGGATGGTGATATGGTGATGATATTGATGATACCTGTGGTCATTATCTTAGGTCACAGAAATTGGAAGGTGGGCCTTTCTTTACTCCTCATGGGGAAACAGGATTCCAAAGAAACTTACTCAGGACAGTCTGGCATCTTAGAGGGTATGCTGTGGTTTATTGCCAAGAAGACAGAGGACAGGGATTGGAATCCTCAAAGTGAATGCCAGGCTTCCAGTCCCTCCTGGAAGGCTCTGCAGAGCTGAGGAAGGCTTTGCTGCTATAGTAGGAGAGGATGATTTCCTTCTATGCCTACTCTCTGCCCTCAGTAATCAAAACTCTCATCAGAGTGAAGACCACTTAGTCCCTTCCTTCTGTGCATAAGGACTTTATTTTATTTTTTTTTAAAGATTTTTTATTTATTTATTTGACAGAAACACAGCGAGAGAGGGAACACAAGCAGGGGGAGCGAGAGAGGGAGAAGCAGGCTTCCCGCCAAGCAGGGAGCCCGATGCGGGGCTGGATCCTGGGTCTCCAGGGTCATGACCTGAGCCCAAGGCAGTCGCTTAACCAACTGAGCCACTCAGGCGCCCCAAGGACTTTATTTGCATTATTTTTAATCACCATAGAAAATCCGATCTGCAAGCTAAATGCTATCCCAGTTTACAATTGTAAAAAACATCACTTTGTCAGTGGGTAGCAGAAGCAAGGATTCCTGTGGGGTCTTTCTGACTGCTAAGCCTGAGATTTCACCATTGTTTTCTGGCACACGTTACCACCTCGGCGCCATCTCAAACTTTACCCTTAACAAAGGTCTCTAAAAACAGTTATAAAGAAACATTTTTGAGAATAATTTTTTTTTCTCAACTTGAGTTGTGTTTCTCTTTCTCCCCTACAGAGTACAAAATTATCAGAATCCACACATATACACACTTGTGAAACTGTGGTGCTAGTCACTACTCTGAGTGGTGTTACATGTAGTCTGGCTGCAAGAAAATGAAACTCTGCATCAGGAAATGGTTCCTGAACATGAACCACTGATGTTAACTACCGGTCATATGTGGTGCTTCTGTTGGTTCACAAACTCAGTAATTTTATTTTTTTACTTTTTTATATAAAAGCAGAAGCCAACAAAAGAGGGAATCTGAAAAAAAGTCTCCCAACCACAGATGGTAAATACGTATAATATTAGTTCAGGGTTCTAAAGAGGTTTCTCAGGGTTGGTCGCACAGCAAGTTAGTAATGGAATCAAGTGGGAATCCACCCTTTGGATATTCTTTCCAGCACTTTTCCTCGACGCCTCGACAGCTTGTCGGGTATTGAGGTTATAGCACAGAGAACAACTTTTTAAGAAAAACGGACTGTGGGGCGGAGGGGTTAACACACTCCCGGAATGTGTTCACTGCAGAGGGTACATCTGAGTGTGTGCTACACGGACCATGTTGCAAGAACCATTCATTGCCGCTAAACATCACCACGGGGGGGGGGGGGGGGAGGTGGAGCGGAGTGTCCGGGTGGCCTCCCTCTTTCTCGCTCATGGTCCTCTCACTCCTTTTGATAAACTTCCTAGACCTCTGGCAGCCTCTGAAATCATGGTTGTATGTTTTGTTACTGAACGGTTTATTCTGACATGAGAACTGTATTTTACAAAATTCTACAAAAACTTACCTTCTAAGAGCAATCACCTATATTTGTAAGCTCGTTCCACTATAAAAGTATCCACATATGCATTCTCTTATCTTCCTGGTTAACTCTGCCAAGTGGACCAGGTATGTGGGTTATCTACATTTTACCAGCATTAAAAGACAGAGTTGAAAGTGTTTTACAGGATTTGCCCAGAGTCACACTAGCGAGTCATCAGTGGAGTCCGATCAAACTTAGATCTTCTGAGGCTTAACAGGGCATTCATCACTGAGATGCATTTCCTCAGAGAGCATTTTCACTTCTAGAGAAGATGCCTGAGAAGATTGAAAAGTGCTTCATGTGAAGACTCTGGTCATGGAATTTCACACTTTATGGCAGAAATTAGACAAAGACAGACTTTGGGGAGGGCACCTCTTGTTTCATACCAGGGAAGCCTAAAACCTCAATGAAGGAAGGTCATCAGAAGCATTTCCTCACTGAGGTCTTATCCCACAGTAAATGTCTGAGAAATCTTTATCTTGGGAAAGGAGGAAATAAATTTTTGTCAGTGTCAAGGTTAAACAAAAATCAATGTCAAGCCAAAAATACTTTGTATTTCTCTTACTTACCATATTCTAAAGCCTCTTTATTAGAGGATTTTAAATTCTGAGGTAGATGTTAACCACACGAATGCATACAATGAACTTTATGGGAAAATTCATAACCAACTAACATGAACCACTGATGTTAACTACCGGTCATATGTAGTGCTTCTGTTGGTTCACAAACTCAGGAATCTCCTGGGTGAAATCTGTAACTGGCCCTGCTCCACCACTCCAGGTTGGTAGGTGGCAGTTTTAATAAGCAAGGAAGCTTCCACACAAGTCTTGTCTTCAGTAGCCACGGAGAAGTAGATCTCTACACCTGCCTGCAACAATCTTAAAAGTTTAGATAAGAGACCTTAACTGTGGTCAGTTCTATGGTCTCAGCAGTACCTTATTCTTTCTAAGGCTGCGTCCTTGAAACAGCTCCTAGTGGGGGAGTGGTGGGTGGATCCCACATTCCAAGGACAGGGGAGGGGCAAGGAGCCTCCAGTTATCTGGGTCCAGCTCTGAGGTCACCTGGCAGTCATGTCCTTTCAGTGACCTCTTCCAACAGCATCATGTTGGCTGTGGATCCCTTAGAAGATTCGGTTGCATAGCAATTTCTTAGGTTCTTTGGAAAATGAGGGCCAGTGCTATAAATACTCTCAGGTGGATGTGATACCCTGGTCATTACGGAGCAAGCAACTTGTGTACCTTGAGGAGGGAAAGGTGGTGTGACTTTAATTGCCAGTTATATAAAGTTAATAACATAAAAGATAACATTGTTAATAATTGTTTTCATTTTTCCTTTGGCTCAAGTGAATTTGTATTTGTTTGTAGAAGCATTTTTATGAAGCCTGCTTTAAAATTCTCGTCAGATAATTCTAATATCCGATTACTCTCAGTGTTGGTGGCTGGTGATTGTCTTTACTCATTTAAGTTGTGATTTTCCTGGTTCTTGGTATGATGAATGGGTTTTCATTGTACCTTGGACATTCTGGATATTACTTTATGAGACTTTGGATCCTATTTAATTCCCCCCCCCCCCCCCCGTAGGTAGTCTCCCTGTTGAGATGTAGCTTGAGGGCGGGATGGGTGTATATGTCTAGCTTCCTGATCCGCTCTGCCAGTACCAGAAGTAGAAGGATGACTCACACTACTTCCTTGCAGGAGCGTGGGGTGGGAGTTCAGCTCCCCATTTAGTCCTACTGACACCTTCCTGGAGAGAGTGGGGCATCAGCATGTACTGCCTCCTTTGCCTCTGTGTGGTATAGTGAGATGGTATCCTGCTGACGCCAGAAGCGGGGCGGGGAGGGGGGGGAAGGTTGGGCAGCAGGCCGATTCACCTACTATTACTACTGAGTGGGGCAGACACTGGGCATCCTTGAGTTCAAGGGAAGGGAAGAGGGGGAAAGGGCTGAGTGCTAACTAACCACTACCAACCTCCCCCACCCATACTTCCTCTTACCACCTCATGGATGCCAGGTGGGCTCAGAGGTTCAGCTCCCCACGGGGCTCCACAGACACAGGGGCGGTGGGGTACTAGATTCACTACCTGGTAGGGATGGGAGCCTTTGCAGGTCTCTGGACCTCACTGGCTATCCTGGCAGGGGAATCTCTGTGTCCCCAATTACTGGGTGGGGAGGAAAGTAGGGTGGGAGTAGAAGATCAGCTCCCTACTCAGCCCACCTAAAACCATGGGGGTGGGAGGAATGCACTTTTTCTTTTCCAATTCCCTCAAGTAAGGCAGTATGGCCAAAAAGGTTTTCTGCTGACAGGCTACTGTCCTAGTCTTTTGGCTAGAGAGAATAAGTAGGCTTTTCTTAGAGCTTTTCGGGTTTGTGTGTGGCGGGGGGTGTGTTTTGTTTTGTTTTGTTTTGTTTTGTTTTGTTTTTGGTCTGTGCATTTTGGTGGTTTCTAGTTAGAGACTTCTACAGCACCATATCTGGGATATATGGGGGAGTGGGGGTGCCATGTGGTTCCTCAAGTCCTGAGATTCCTAGGCAGTCTGTCTTCCTCCCACCTTTCAGGGTCTTTCAGCTTGTTTGTGCTATTAAGTTCATGAATTCTTACCTGTGAAAGAGAGGACCTCTGCCTGTGTAAAAGGGAGAACCGGGGCTACTCCATTTTAGAACTAGAGGTTCTATAACCATTTTAAAGAACTCTCTGACATTCAGTTTGGTCAGAATATTTGTGCAACCTTGCCAAAGGAATCCGGTGCAGGGGGGACACTCACAAAGACAAAAAGACAAATTTGAATGACTGGAATTTTCCTTCTTCCAATACTCATTATCATATTTTGCCTTCCTTTCACACACACACACACACACACACACAATTTTGTGTTGTTGTTGATCTATCATGCAACTTTATTTGTGCTCTTACCCCAACTCCAAGCTCATTCCAAATCTTACCCTCTGATGACTTGCCTTGGGTTGGATGTAAAAGTCGAGGGTATTAACTCATGTCAGTAAGTAATCCCAAGTATCTGCCTATAATTTTGCATCTGTTTGATCATGTCTTCTGGTACTGTAATTTGTCTTAGTGGCTTTGCTGGGAGCTTCAGCTCAGAACTCTGGACTATTTACTTTTGTATCTATAGCATCTGGTCTCAGTACCTGAGACTTCAAAGATTCTCAGTGACTAGTTGTTGAATATAGTGCCAATGTAAACACATGATCCATTCACCCCTGTCTCTCTTGGAAACCTTTCTTTGCATATCCTAATTTGCAGCTTCTTAATTTATTTGAGAGTGAAAAGTATGGCCTACCTGATGTTGGACCATCCCACTGTGTAACCTTGGGTAGTTCAGTATTTCAGTTATCTATTGCTATATAATAAGCCATCTCAAAACTTAATTTAAAGCAACGGTGGTTTTGCAATTTAAGTAGGGCTTGGTGGAGACAGCCTCTGTTCCATATGCCATTAACTGGAGTGTTTTGACTCACTCTGGAAATATATTTCCAAGATGGGTCACTCACATAACTAGCAAGTCGATGCTGACTGTTTGCTGGAGCTCAACCGAAACGGTAAACCAGAAGTCTTGATTTTTCCCACATGAGCATCTCCTCGTGGTTACTTCAGTTTCCTCACAACACATTGGCTGGATTCAAGAGTTAGAAGCTGCCAGTCCTAATTAATCCATGATTTGGAAGGCTCATAATATTTCTTTGTTTGCATTTTATTGGGCAAATCAATCTTAGACCCAGCCTAGCTAGAGTCAAGGGGGCAGGGAATGTGAACTCTACTTCTTTTTGGGACTTATAGCTGTACATAGAGGGAGGAGCTGAATTATTCAGGGCCATCTTTGGACAATAACTTTAACTCTCAGCCTTCACTTTTATGTGTATAATGTCAAATGGGCAACAAGAAAATATACATCCTAGAGTTGCTGTGAAAATTATAGGAGAAAATGTATGTGTCAAGTTTAGAATGGTTACTGGCACATAGTAAGTAGTGAATACATTTTAGCTACTTTAGCTAATTTTTCTTGAGAGGAATGGAGAATTGTAACAAAACAGTAAGTTAGAGAAGAGCATACCTTTTCTCTTGGAAGTAACGACATCTCATAAAGTCCAGTTAGACGATTTTAATATTTCCTTTGACAACTTCATTGAATGCATCCTCTTTGATCTGCTGCTTCCTTTTAAACAACTGATAGAGATTTAAAAAAAAAAGAAGAGTAAAAAAAAAAAAAAGAGAGAGACAGAGATCTCAAATCAGTAACCATCAAGTGAAAGGAATAACCCACAGTTTTGTTGTCTAATGACTTTTGGTGTCTTCGGTGAAATCCTTTTTCTGTTTATACTCACTTGTGGATATTTTTGTTCTTGATATCACTTTTTAGTTCCACCACATTGCATTTTGAAAAAGTAGTCCTCTCAAGAGATATAATGAAGAATATTGGAATGACAAGCCCTCTGAACCTGCTCTCGGTTTTCTGTTTGGAAGCTCTCATGTGCAGAGTTAATCCTTTAGGAAAGTCACAAATCATCAGAGGTCATCAGCTCGATAAAATCCCAGGTTTGACTAGATCACTTCCAAGTCAAGTCAGCTCTGCATTTTAGCAATTCCAACAAAGTAAATTCTTGTTACTACAGATAGGGATTGATGCAATGTGCTACTACAATTATGTAAATTCATTATTTTTAGCGGTTGAAATGTTAGCCAGGTCAAAGTGCATGGTGCCTTGGTAACTATCTTGATTTTATATAAAAAGAGCTATCAAGTTTGTGCTAGGTTCCAATAGCGCTGCTAATCTCATTCTTTTATTTTGATTCAGTGTCCATACCTGTAATTTTTCCAAGTGATTAAGACCACAAGTTATTTCTTCTACCGCTGACATTTCCTTATGTGATTATTCATCTCTTTAGTTCTTTTAACAGCCACATTTTATTAATGATCATTTATCATGCAGTAATAAACTCTGTATCATTTAGTCCTTCCGGAATTTTCTGATGCTTGATTACAGTGTAACATATTGCCTGATTAATTGCTCATCATTGCTGTTTTCAGCTTCTGCATACACTAGGTAAGGTTATTTCTTCCCTTTTTGGCTTTACTGTTCCCTGAAGTCTTTCATTTTCAACAACCTTATTAGTTGTCTTCAACTTCTCTCACTTCCTTTTTGTATTCCCCAGTAGTACAGAGTATATCTGACTCCTCGCAAATGGTTACCATTTACTCTTGTTTCAGTCTAGCACAGTGGTTCTTAGATTTTAGTGTGCCTTAGGAGCACCTAGAGGGCTTGTTAAAGCACAGACTGCTAGATCCTGCTCCTAGAATAGGTCTGGTATGGCCAGAGAGTTTGTTTTTCTAACAAGTTCCCAGGGGTTCCCCTGCTGACTGTCTAGGACCAAGCTTTGAGAACCACTAGCATACCAGGTTAGCGTGGTGGTTAAGAGCCTAGGTTCTGGGTTCAGCTGATCTGGGTTCAGACCATAGCTCTGCCACTTAACTTTCTCAACCATTTGACCTTGAGAAAGCTAAGCTTTTATAGCTGAAACTTCAGTTTCTATGTTAGTAAAGTCAGAAAAGGGCCAATGTTCTAGACTCCTTGTAAGGATGAGATGAGCTAATCCACATAAAACACTTAGTACAGTAACAAGATGTCAATGCTCAATGAATGTTAGTATTGGTATTTTTTATAAGTTTGAGGAATTAATGTTCAAGCTTAATTACCAGAATTAAGAAAATGTGCCTTTTTTTACAAATAGGCCAGTTTCCTTCGGCTCTTGATTTTCTATGCTGCTGAGAAATGCTTTTTTTTTTTTTTTTTTTTTTTTTTTTTTCTTTCAAGATTGGCCATGTAGACAGAAAGATGCAGTAGAGAGATCATGAGATTTGGAATCAGGAAAACGCCTGGGTTCTAGTCTAGACTCTGCTATTCCTGGCTTTATGACTCATAGCAATTTGCTTCATCTCCCCGATCCAAGTTTCCTGTAAATATCTTCTAAAGTAGTGACATAAATGGTAAAGATTGTTATATGGTTCAAGTGAGCTAGATCATTTGGTAGATTTTTTTTATTTTACTTTAATGTTCCATACAAGTAGTTATTGTTATTTTTATTGAGAATAAGGGTCTAGAGCAGTGTTTTTTTATTTTTATTTTTATTTTTTTTAAGATTTTATTTATTTATATGACAGAGAGAGGTCACAAGTAGGCAGAGAGGCAGGCAGAGAGAGAGGAGGAAGCAGGCTCCCTGCCGAGCAAAGAGCTAGATGCGGGCCTCGATCCCAGGACCCTAAGATCTTGACCTGAGCCGAAGGCAGAGGCTTAACCCATTGAGCCACCCAGGCTCCCTAGAACAATGTTTTATTGCACTTATTCATTAATGTTGTGGAAAGTCATGCTTCTATAGAGTGACAACTATGGAAAAAGAACTTTTCCGTTAGCATTAGGAATTGCTGAACACTTGCTTAGATGTGATTGTGTTACTTTCTTTGCTTTGTCCTTTTTTTCTAAGATTTATTTATTTATTTGACAGAGAGAGACACAGTGAAAGAGGGAACACAAGCAGGGAGAGTGAGAGAGGGAGAAGCAGGCTTCCTGCTGAGCAGGGAGCCCGATGTGGGGCTCCGTCCCAGGACCCTGGGATCATGACCTGAGCTGAAGGCAGATACTTAATGACTGAGCCACCCAGGTTCCCCTGGATCTGTTATTTTCTATTTGTGATCTAGTTAGATCTCTTTCTTCTTTTTTTTTTTTTTAAAGATTTTATTTATTTATTTATTTGACAGAGATCACAAGTAGGCAGAGAGGCAGGCAGAGAGAGAGGAGGAAGCAGGCTCATGACCTGAGCTGAAAGCAGAGGCTTTAACCCACTGAGCCACCCAGGTGCCCTAGATCTCTTTCTTATTGATTGAAATGGTGGCTCATCTTCCAGACTTTTTACCTGAAGGGAATTAACATCCAAATGACCGCATTTTAAAATGATGCTGAGGGAAAGAGAAACAGTTATGTTATATCTGATAATGATTGGACCAAAAGCACACTTAAAAAAAACTTTGTTCTCATTGTGTGAGTTGCTGAGTTTTCACAGTAGATTTTAGACAAAAATCTGGGATTTCTTTTCATTGGATACTACAGAATTCTTTCAGAAGAGAAGTTCCATTTAATCAAAAATCTTAAATGTCTGAAGATACCAAAGTGAACCGCTCAACGTTTCATGTTTTTGATGCATTTTCTTCTCGAAGGAAACAGAACGACATACAAAAAGTCACTACATATGTCCCAAAGAAGGCTGAGTCAGATGGCTGAGGGAGTTAAAGGCAGAGAGATTGTTTCTGGCTGGGGGATCAGCACCCTCCCGTTCTCAGGCCACGTGCTGAGGCCACATTAAGCCGGTGTGTCTGAGTATCATAAGGAGCCCTGAAAAGGACTCTGTGAGCCCAATTTATTGACCTTCACAAAGGATTATATTTAAACCCTCTCAGACACATGAGAATCTATCCTCCATTGGGGGAAGAAATCCTTCCCTTGAAGGAGATTCTATAACCTTCCTTATTAACTCATTTCAGTATTTACCATTCTTTGCTTCCTGCAGAGAAACCTATTTTAGCTGCCGCAGGAACATCAGGATTTGTCTGCTCTGGGTTTGCTGAACCCAGACATCTCATGTAGCCGACCATCGTCATACCTCCAGGGCCCCCGTGTCACTGCTTCATCGGTTGATTACACAATTAACTCCCAGTTCTGGGAGTCAGGATATGGTCATGGGCGAGACCACTGAGAGTCAGACAGTTTGTATGACCTTGGTGAAAGTTACATAAAACCTCTGAGCCTGTTTTCTTACCCATGCAATGTGGGTAATAAACATGTAACATACCTATCTCTTAGGGGTGTTGTGAAGATGAAATGAGAAAAATAAATGTTTTAAGTCCAGCTACATGAAACCATCAATATATGACAATTTGGACCAACAAAATAACAATTTTACATGGTTCCTACTTATAAACAGCTTAGCAAAAGGACCTGAATTCTATCAAGGATTTTTTTTAAAGATTTTATTTATTTATTTGAGAGAGAGAAACACAGCTAGAGAGGGAACACAAGTAGGGGGAGTGAGAGAGGTTCTGAGAAGCAGGCTTCCTGCAGAGCAGGGAGCCCGATGCAGGGCTGGATCCCAAGACTCTGGGATCATGAGCTGAAGGTAGATGCTTAATGACTGACCCACCCAGGCGCCCCTCTATCAAAGATTTAACATTAATAATAGTTCTTAGATAGAAACAAGAGAAAAACTTTACTAATATATTATCACTAACATAACATAAATAATGTTAATATAGTATATTACATGATGTAATATTATTATTATTATTATTATTATATTATCCTTATTATTGTCGTAGTGTGCAGTATCCAGTGTAGGTGCTAGAGGATGTTCCTGCAAACGAACCGTTATGCAATGGTGAGAACACTGATTTTTGGAGCTGTGTGCAATGCCATAAGGTGTGGAAGATGGAACATCTAAGCCAGCCTGCAGAGGTCAGGGAAGGTGCCTGAAGGGCAGTAGTGTTTGAACTGGGTTTTCTAGGGTCACTTGGAGATTTCTGGATAGACAACCTGATGAAGGATTATCAAGCAGAGCAAAGAGCATGAACCTAACCCCCAGAGGTAGGAGGGGATAATGGGCCATTTGGTGACCTGCAGTGATTCTGTGCAGCAGGAACATAACCTTGAACTTGGGCATAGAAGGACTTGAGAGTACAGAGGAGAAAGAAATGTCTTGAAAGGTAATTTTTTTTTTTTTTATCATTTTTATATGAGAGAGAGAGCACAGAGGGAGAGTGAGAGAGTGAGAGGAGAGGTAGAAGCAGGCTCCCTGCTGAGCAGGAAGTTCAATGTGTGACTCAATCCCAGGAGCCTGGGGATCATTACCTGAGGTGAAGGAGGCTGCTTAATCAACTGAGCCACCCAGGCGCCCTAAGAAAGGTAGATTTTACTCGGGGGGTGTCATGACTGGTTTTTGCCAGTTTGAAAGGTTCCTCCGGAGGTTCTGTAGAGCACGATGGGCCCGGAGCAAACACAGAACCAGGAAGGAGCTACTGAGAACTAATGCCAGCTGAATGCGGGACAACAGCAGCGTTCTTGAGACCAGTGGATGCAAATGACAGATTTATATTTTCAAGGTCCTAGTGATGACTGGGCTCAGACAAGAGGGTGACATGTATGTGGACTCCTGGGTATGTGGCTTGGACCCCCGCCCCATGGTGGGTGTTCACAGTGTTCCTTGTACAGGAGATGGGAGGAGCAGGAGAAGGAAGACTGGGGCATGCAGACGGGGTGGGAGAGAGCTGGGGAGATGGTGAGCTGGGTTTGGGCATCCTTGCAGAATTCACATGTGGAAGCCCTAATCCCCACGTGATGGTACTTGGAGGTGGGGCTTTGTGGAGGAAATAGATGAGGCCATGAGGGGAGAGCCCTCGTGATGGACTTGTACGCTTACAAGGAGGAGGTTGCCAGAGCTGCCTCTCTGGTGTGCGAGGACCCCGCAAGAAGGCAGTGTGTGCAAGGGGACCTCACGTCTCCAGAACCGTAAGAAATGTGTGTAGAGCTAGATGCAGCAACATCGACGGAGTGGCAGGCACAGCGGCTGTGCTCCTTCCATTATGGAGAAATCAGGGGTCTGCTTTTCTGGTCACCAAGGTAAGAATGGGTGGGAATCATCTCGGCTTTTCTAGGTGAGAATGATTATGGCTGTAGTCAAGTAGTTGAAGGTATTTTGTAATGACTTTGTAAAACTTCAATTTCAGAATATTCCCTGCCTTTGGGAGACTCTCCTAAGTGAGGCTTATTAAGAGCCTGAGGGACTTGAGCAGATCTGGAAGAGTAAGCCATGAAGACTTGCTCATTCCTAGAATTCATGTTGATCAGTAATATCGGCTCTGAAAATAGCTGAGAGCTAAAAATATCTTGCTGAGAGAGAAAAATTTATAGGCCCATCAGGAAAGGAAAACACGAGAAAAGGAAAATGCCACTTTTTTTTTTTTTTTTTTTTTTTTTTTTTTTTTTTTTTTTTTTTTTTTTAGCTTTCTAATGGCATCAGCTAATATAAAGCATGGATGAGTGTGGGAATAGGAAAAAGCAAAAGGCAGGGCTGCTCGAATCTTTTCAAAGAACAATCTCCCTGAGTCATAGTGACTGATTACTATGTGTAATGAAAGATAGGAATGTCAGTGGTGATGTAGTTTTCAAGCCTGCCTAAGTGGGGAAATGTTGGTGTTATTGATGAAGGAGAGGAATTTAGCATGCTGAGCCCAGTGTGGATGAAGGAAAAGGACAAGCTCAGTTTGGCAAGCGTTCACTTGAGGGAAGAAAACGGAACAGCCAAGTAGGAACGTTCAGCAGGAATCAAAGACAACACAGCAGGGACTGTAGTGAGATAACAAAGAGGAAGGTAGAGATTGGGGTGACATTTGTACGGACATTATCCAAGAAGCAGACAGAACATCCGTAGCTCAAGAAAGAACTCTGGACCCAGGCTGAATTTTCAGAAATGCTCAGAATTCAGGTTTATGGGACAGGAAGAAGAAGCAAAGGCAGAGGTGGAGGCAGAGATCAAGCAAGGAGGTGGAGTGACTTACCTTGGAAGTGGGTAGAGGCCATTTCAAGGTTTCGAGACAGGTGATCAGTATATCCTTGAGCGTGTTTCCAAGAAATATGTTGGTAAAGAAGGAGTAATAAGATGGTAGTGAGAGCCGACACCAAGATCAACTGAGATTGTCTTTCAAGGTGAAGGAGAAACACACAGGATGAGTTGAAGTCTATGGGGAGGGGAAGTTTGAGGATGCCAGAGAGAGGAAATAAATATAATGACCATATCTCTCAGATGGAATCTAGCTTTAGAGAAAAAAGGAGGACACAGATCCCTTTGAGCTGGAAAGGACAAGAAGGTTAGTAAAAATGAAGGTTGAAATAAATGTTTTTTTAAATGACAATGTTGGAGGGACACCTGGGTGGCTCAGTAGGTTAAGTGTCCTGACTCTTGATTTCAGCTCAGGTCATGATCTCAGGGTTGTGAGATCAAGCCCTGCATTGGGCTCCACACTGAGGGGGAGTCTGCTTAAGAGTCTCTCTCTCTCTCTGTCCCTCCCCCCTCAAATAAATAAATCCTTACAAAAATAAATGAAGGTGTTAGGATAAAGAAGGAAATCTTTGGAGTTGCTCATTAAAAATGGAATGGGGAGTTATTTATTAAGTAAGAATGCAGATCTCAGAAGAATCAAGAGATTTTGAGGTAGCTCCTGGTAGACATGTTAGTCATCTCTCAAAAATGAGGAAAAGACTTGAAACTAAGTGGTAAGTGCTGAATGTAAGCAGCAATCACAAAATAATTATTTGTTCAGTTCCTTCTATGTGCCAGGCATATGTACCTGGAGCCAGAATACAGGTTTACATCTCTCACTAGCAGTTCTCTGGGACCAAGGCTCAGGGGCACGGAGAGTCAAGGGAAAGGATTTTTAGAGCGGAGGAGAGGACCACACTGAAGAGCATGCTGAGCCGGCCCCTGGAGCACTGTGCCATTCCTAAAGCACTGCTCCAGACTCTCATAGTTGTTCTTCTTTTACCCCGACTGAACTTACCACCTTCAGTATGCCTCAGAAATTGCATCTGGATGTTCATAAGCTAGAGTCAGGAAAAGGAATAGTTCCAAGAAAGGGGGAAGAGAATTCTTGGAAAAATAAATAGATGGATATTTTTTATTTGTTTTTATTTTTTAAAAGATTTTAGTTATTCATTCATGAAAGACAGAGTGAGGGGAGAAGCAGACTCCCCTCTGAGCAGGGAGTCTGATGGGGGACTCGATCCCAGGACCCCAGGATAACAACCTGATCTGAAGGCAGAGCCACCAAGGTGCCCTAAATGAATAATTTTTAATAGATATCTTTGTTCTTCTCCAGAAGTTTTATTATGATTCACTAGGTGTGGCTATCTTTGTATTTATCCAGAATATTCACGAGTAGTAGAATGGTTAAGTAGGTTGTACACAGTGTTTGTATGGTGGAATACTATACAGCAAGGAAATTGAATCCACTGTAGTTATACACAACAGCATGGACGAGGCTCACAAACAGAATGTTGAGGGAAGGAAGACTTACACTAAAGAATGTATATAATTTTTTTTTTCATTAGAAAATTGAGCTGTGATGTTAGAAGTCAGGGGAGCTTCACGTTTGATTTAGGCAAGAGAGTACTGGGAGCTGGTAATGTTCTGTTTCCTGAACTATATGGTTTCCTTTGGGTGTGTTTTCCTGTGCTCATTTATTAAGCTATATACTTATGAGTTATGTGCTTTCTGTAGTATGTTACACTTAAATAAAAAGTTTTTTCCTAGGGGCGCCTGGACGGCTCAGTCATTAAGCATCTGCCTTTGGCTCAGGTCATGATCCCGAGTTCTGGGATGGAACCCTGCATCAGGGTCCCTGCTCAGTGGGGAGCCTGCTTCTCCCTCTCTCACTTCCCCTACTTCTATTCCCTCTCTAACTATGTTTCTCTCTGTCAAATATATAAATAAAATCTTTTTTAAAAAAGGCTTTTTTTCTATAAAAATACTTGTTACCAATGGGAAGAAAAAAGAAACCCATTTGAATTTATTTTGATGAAAGCAAATTGAACATCTGTTGAGTATCACTGGTATGATATTCCATCCTTTATTTTACAGACTAAGAAACAGGCATCTAGATATATTAAATACCTGATTCAAGGTCTCAGAATTATAATAGAGTTAGAATTGAAGGCTGTTCTTGAATTCCAAATCAAAATCCAGAGCTTTCCGCCAGTCTGTCATAGTATACACGTAATACACATAAATCCTTCTAGCTCCTGGACCGAAGACTGCTTTCCTCCATTAATCCATGTGGCATCTACTATGAGCCAGCCCTTGTACTAGGCTCGGAGGTCTGGTGGCTTTCACCCTGCAGCACTCAGTCACCCTGCAGCCCAGTGAGTGCTGTAATACAAAATATAAACAGGTGCTGAGGAACACATGTAGGGACCCGTGAGATCCTAGGTGGGTCCTGGGTGCCATCCTAGTGGCGTATTTATATGCGTACTAGATATTCCAAGAGACATATATCTGGTGGTGAGGTGGGTGAACTGGTGTAATAGTGTCTGGATTGAAACCCGGGCCCATCACTTACCTGCTCAGCGGTACAACCAAGCCAGATGACTTTAGATTAGTCACACAACTCCCCTGTGCTTCAGTTGTCTCAGCTGTCCAATGGGGTTCAGTTACAGGAGTCAATATATATGAATGCTTAGGAATGTGCTGGGCACAGACCACGTGTACCAAGGACAAAGAGGAGCTCAGTGGAAAAAGTCTGCCCCAGCGGATAGGAATGTTTTATTACTGACGTTGTTTAGAATTGCCAACATATGGTAGTCAGAAAACGATTTGTTTTTTGGCTTCATCATTGTTCGTAAAATCTGTATCAACTGCGCAAGTCCTTATTACTTGCATCTGAAGCAGCTCCCGCTACCCTACCCTCTACCATCTACCATCTCTCTACCATCTACATCATGAAGGCAGATGCTACATGTCCCTAGTAAGCACCATGTAAGTGCTTACTAGCATTATTGTTTAGATATGGAAGGCCACAGAGGAATTCCCCAGAAGAAGGGGGTAGGGTGGAGGCCACCCTGGGGAGGTTCCTACTGACAGAGGAACCCCACCTGCAAAGGCAAGTAGGTAAAGAGATTGTGTTCATTCAGACCGTCAGTTAATACTCAAGCCAGGAAGGGGACAGGGCTTTCCTGGAGATAGTAGTCGCATCATTGGAAAGGAAAGCAAATCATTGTGAATCTTTTCTTTGACAGGCATCATCAAAGGCCACTCACAATTTCACATGAGATCCTTCTGCCTTCAGTTCAACATTTTCCCCACTCCTCGGCATTGCACGTGGTTGCCTTTCAGCCCTAGAGAGTCAAGGATGGCTTGAAGATATTCGCCTTTGAGAGTGTAATTCTGCCAACAAGCTATTTCTATGCAGTGCTTCTTATCACACCAATGTGAGAGCCTACTTTGATGATAAGAATAATCAACTGCTTTGTCTTCTAAGGGTTCTTAATGCCAACAGTCCACACTTCTCTGTGAGTGCAATTAAATAAAGGGAGGGACAAAGCCCAGTTAAATAATTCATAAAAGCACAACTACAGAAAGAAAAATTGAGCTTGTTTTTTCCATCAGTCAGTGGCCACTGCCAAGGTAAGGGACTCCCTTACGCTGAGGACTGTTGCACAATGACAGGTCTGTCCACATCAGAAATGTAAGTCATCTTACTGAAGAGTCCCAGGAGGACTGGCTTAACCTGCTCGGGCTGCTATCACAAAATACCATAGACTATAACAAATAAGGAATCATCTCATCCCTGTTAAAATGGCTGTGATCAGTTAGAGAAGAAATAAATACTGGGGAGAATGCGGAGACAAACGACCTTGTGTATGGTTGGCAGGGATGTAAATTGGTATAGTCACTGTGGAGAACAGTAGAGACATTCTCAAGAAATTAAAAAGAGACAAACCACATGACCTGGCAATTCCTCTCTGGGTATACATCCAACAGAAATGAAAACAGGATTTAGAAGAGATACCTGCACCTCAAGTTCAGTGCAGCATCATTCATAGTAGCCAAAATAGGAAAACAGCCCAATGTGGGGAAATGCTGTTTAGCCATGAGAAAGAAGTACATTCTGCCATTTATGAGAACATGGATGGATCCTGAAGGCATTATGCAAAATGAAATAAATCAGAGCAGTAAAGACAAATACTATGTGATATCACTTATATGTGGAACGTAAGAAAGCTGAACTTACAGAAGCAGACACACTACAGAATAGTAGATACCAGGGGCTGGGGTGGGGGAAAAGAGGAGATGTTGGTCAAAAAGTACAAACTTCCAGTTATATGATGAATAGGTTCTGGGATCTAAGGTACAGTGTAGTGATTATAGGTAATAATTCTCTGTTATTTACTTGAAAGTTGCTAAAATAGTAGATCTTAAATGTTCTCACCACAAAAAAGAAATGATAATTAGGTGACATGATGCAGGTGTTAGCGAACACTATTGTGGTAATTATTTTGCAATATAGAAGTGTATCAAATCAACACATTGTACACCTCAAACTTACACAACGCTGAACAACAGTTATATCTCAGTAAAGGTGGAAAAAGATGTAGGATTTTGGTAAAATTGGTTATCATTTTGACATATTGATAAGAGAAGTTGCAGAGAGCACTATTATTCCAAATAACTGGTACAGAGTCCCTGAATCTACCCAGAACTTTTTATAACATCTAGAACATCTGGAAAGGAAGCAGACTTCCATTTGCATAATGTCATCTCCTTCTTTCTGAAAAGCACCCCTGTTCTCCAGCCATCGGATGTGGGATATTATTGCAGTGGGGGCTACTATCTGAGGATATCATGAAATCTTTGCAAGTGTGAGAAGAGATTTTTTTTGTCCTTAAAAGGTTGTATCAAAATACTGTTTTCTGGTCCAGGCTTTGGCCATTGTCGTGCCCTCTTCTGTGGTCGTGGCAGGCACTGGGATGCCTCCCCACCTTCCTGAGGCCTTAGGAATCCAACAGCTCTCAGTTCTTACCTTTGTTGCCTCGGTCCCCAGGGAGGCTACAACGGTGTTTTGTTTCAGTGGTGGAGACTCTTAGAACACTTAATCTTCGGAACAACCGGGACACCGTGGGTCTTACTAAGACCGGGTTTCTCGCTGAAGGAACAGACTCACAGACGTTACACAGCTTGACCGGGGTCTCGCTCCCAGGAAGTGGTGGATCCGGGATTTAAGCCTCATCCGGCAGCTACAAAGCTCAGATATGCTTAGGTGGCAGCAGTCAGTAGTGTCCCTGTTGAGGGAGATCAAGTTCTCTGTTTCTAATCTGGTATTGATGAGCTTAAATTGTTGGAAACCTATTTCAGAGACTGAACTAAAATATGTTTCTTTTTGTTTCTGTGGAAAATTGCCCTGTGGGTCCTATCGAGGATGTCCACTTTTTTTTTCCCCCTCCCAACAGTCACTTTCAAATTCTTGAACGAAACTCTCAAATACAGGTGGGATGGATTCATAAAGAGGTGTTCCCGAAGAAGAGCCAGAGCATTTGAATTGATGGAAATGAAAGAAACAGACATTATAAGTTATCCAATGTGATAATGATAGAATGCGTTGTTGAGGGCTTGTTGTGTCCAGTACTATGCAAGCCGCTGGCTATGCGTCACCCCAAGTCATCCTCGGGATGATTGTGCAGAAGGTGGAGATGCAAAATCATACTCAAGAGAAGTGCAGTAATCCAGGGCGTTTGAGTGGCTGTTAGTTAAGCAGCTGCCTTCGGCTTAGGTCATGATCCCTGGGCCCTTGGGTTGAGCCCTGCATTGGGCTCCTTGCTCAGCAGGGAGCCTGCTTCTCCCTCTGCCTGCTGCTCCCCTCCTGCTTGTGCTCTCTCTCTTTTTCTCTCTCTGCCAAATAAATGAATAAAATCTTAGAGAGAGAGATGTGCAGTAATCCACTTTACCCAGGTATTAAATGACAGAGGTTCGAAACGACTAATGTGATTCCAAAAAATAAGTTTTCTTCACTAGCCTCAGCCTGGGTCTTGGCTATGTAAATTAAGTTACAGAAACAGTGTAATCTGTTTTTAAGTCTGAATTCAATGGAGTACAAGGCTATGAAGGCCTTCTTGTTTTTCAGTCACCATCTTAAACATGCTCTGCCAATTTACTCCATTCTTGTCCTCTATTAACATTTTAAGAGGATTCCATTTCATTTCCATTTTAGGCCTTTTCAATCAGTACAAAGCCCAGCCCATGTAAGTCTCAGATTCCAATCTCATTTCTTTCCCTTTGTCTTGCTCAGACCCAATATCCTAAGCCAGGTAACCTGCAGTGAAGGTGTACTCATTTAATCTTTTCCCCTACCTCTTTCACAGGTGTTTCAGGCAGGAAGCAGTGAAATGGTGGTCAGGTGACCATTAACTGATGACATTGGAATCATCTTTGATAGTTGCTGCTTCTCTAGGTAACTGATCAGCTACTGATGCTCAGTAAGGCCAGCATCCACTAATGGGCCAGATTTAGGGACATGAAGGACAAGGGGAAGCAAAATTAAGGTTTGGATGACAGGAGAGATGGCACTTATGGAAGTGGGCAACTTGGAAGAAAGGGAGCTGATTCAGGATGGGCATAATCCACAGGGGCTGGTTCTACATGATGACTTAAATTGGAAAGTCAGCTCTTGCTTTATAGAACTGGTGTATTCAGCTGTTGGTTCTAAAATGAACTCAGTTCTTGTTAACTGCTATTAGAAAAGCAAGGATATATCCACACAAGGAAAAAAGGAAAATTCTCAATAGACTCAATTAAAAACTTTTGGTGAAGATGTAGTTGAAATGGTGGCCAGCTTCCTAGCCTCTGTGGGATTGTTTTCCCACTTAGTGGTTCGCTTCTCCTTGCTGTGATTTTTCGACTCCTTGGTCTCCCCTCCGCTGTCAGTCCCAATACTGCTGCCTTTGGAGTGGGATGTAGTGTGGTGTCTGTTATCGGAGAAATGACTGCACAATGTTAAAGCACCCCGAGTTTTGTAGCTGGCTATAGACGATGGCACATTTGCATTCAGGTTTTCCACGCTTACTCCCTGCTATGTCTTACCTTTGGAACATCTCTAAAAATAACAGCCTACTGGGGACACCCATGAGGGTAACTGTGACCTGTATCCCTTTATCTTTCTATGAACAAAACTACTGCAAGAAAATGGTCTGTAGACGTGGCGTCTTCTATTTCATTAGACTCTTAGTTGTCCTGTAGACTTGACATTTTCTGTGTCTATATAGCATTTATTGGTCTATTATGAGAGAGCTCTCTTTTGAACCGGTTATAAGAAAACCCAATTTGGCAAATGGTAAGTTATGTCTCTACCTGTGCCCCCCGAACGATTTGATCTCGGGCACCACAGGAAGTTGCAGAGGTTTGGAAGGAGAGCATGAACAGAAGACACCAGGAGATCGAAGAACTTAGGAATACCTTTGGAAAGAGAAGAGGCATAAGGAGGGAGGAAGGGGTACTGGCAAAGATGAAATTACTTTAGAAATATTTCTGTGCAGGTTTCTGTGTGGGAAACCTATAATACCAATCCCATTGCAAAGACTGGGTCAATAGAGTTACCTCCTGAACCCTCAATTTATAGCACCAGCATTTTCTCTAACTTTGTTACAGCTGAAGGCAGGAGTCATGTTGATACAAAACACTATTACAGCTCTTCTTGAAAAGAAGAAAAAGATTTTCACAAATGTCTCCCTTCTCATTTATTGTCAATACCATTTTTCCCCAGACTACTCTCATTCTCGGCCCACGTAGGAAATCAGAAGATAATCTAAAATTAAACGATGATGGCTCAGAGCTTAAAGCACTTAAAAGGAGAGAAGAGGAAAAAAACGCATCACATCTTGACAGGGCTGGGAATGAGGGCTGGAAAATTGCCAAGGAAGCCCAGAAGAGCTGTTGACAGCTAGGCCTTTGGTAGTGTGTGTGACCAGGGGGGACCTGTGAGACATTCTTCCTCCTCTTGCCCTGGGATGGCCTTTGAGGTACTGAAAAGCTAGGGAAGAGTTGAGAAAGAGTGGAAAGTGGGTATACACAGAGCACTAGAGGCAAAAACCAAGGTGAACATTTGACTTACTAGTTACCATGTTGTAATATAAACCTACTCAGCATTTCTTTCTGTTCCTAAAATGGCATCCTCACAGAATATGAGAATTAAAACCCGATTATATATATGCACACACATATATCTTTTACATATATATACCTATATATTTGTGTGATACACACACACACACACACACACGCACACACCATACGTATCACACACCCTACATGCACATAATTCTTAATCAGTGCAGGGGTTAACATATAAAACACTTCTTATAGTAATGGTATTAACTATTTTTATTATAGGGTATAAAGCCAGCTCTTCAGCTTACTTTAGCTTTAGTTCTACTTGCCCATATGTGATGATATGCAAATCACAAAAAGGGCCCTCCCGTTTAGCATCTTCCATTTCTTGTCAAGGTTCTCTGTTAGAAGTTCAAAAAAAAAAAAAAAAAAAAAGCCCCTAGGTGTCAGAGTCTGACAAATCAGAATTCAAATGTGTGCTCTGCCACTCATGAGCCATAAAACCTGGGACAGAAAGTTACCTTTCTGAGTCTCAGAGTTCACATCTGGATAATGGCATTATTTATTATTTCACAACATGGCTGGGAAATTTAATGAGGTGAAAAGTATGTAACAGTGCTGAGCAGATTGCCTGGCATATAAGATACACTAAATCAGGGGCTGGCAAACTTCTGCCCAAGACCAGATAGTAAATATTTTAGGCTTTGCAGGCCTAACTACTCAAGTTAGTCATCATAGCATGAAAGCAGCCAGAGACAGTATGTAGAAGAATGAGTATGGCTGTGTTCCAATAAAACTTTATTTAAAAAAGACGTGTGGGTCACTTGGGTCCTGTGATGGGTAGTTTGCAAATCCAAGCTCTGTTTCTTCCCCTTTCCACAAATTGAAATACAGGTTTTTCATGTGTGTAATGTTGGAAATAGCACCTACCAAAATTTTAGTTTATTTATCGAGCATCTGTTGTGTACAAAGGACTGAGTAAAGTGCGATGAACAGAGTGAATAAAATTTGCTTTTACCCGTCAAGGGCTTAAAGAATAACAGAAAGTGTTTAACTAATCTAAGTTGGCTCCTCCTTTTTAGCCAGGAAATGGCTTAAAAGTATTTATTTCATGGAGTTATTATGAGAATGAAATAAAACATCATCTTTAAGTGTAGATGCAGTAGGAACCATTGTGGAGAATGGTCATGGGACTGAACCTTTCTTTTTTTTTTTTTAAAGATTTTATTTACTTATTTGACAGAGAGAAACACAGCCAGAGAGAGAACACAAGCAGGGGAGTGAGAGAGGGAGAAGCAGGCTTCCCGCCGAGCAGGGAGCCCGATGTGGGGCTCGATCCCGGGACTCCCTGGGATCATGACCTGAGCCGAAATCAGTCGCTTAACCAGCTGAGCCACCCAGGCGCCCCGGGACTGAACCTTTCTGCTACGAAGAACTAGAAAGCTGGACAAAGTGTATGAATAAACTGTTTTCTCACGGTGGACAACAGAGAGCAACGGGGCTGTGATGCTTGAGATCAGGAAAACATCGTATTTCACTCCAGCTTTCTGCCTGAGACCACCATTCACACTTCAGCCCAAGTAAGTGAAGCCCTGTTGAAAATTTGAGTTGAGCCTTATATTCTTTTTTTAAAGTGTGTTTCTTTTTTAGGTAGTAGTCTCATTGGGTGGAGGCAGGAGAGAATAGAGTTTAGGGCTGCTGATGTCACAGGAAGTTACCGGTCAGGTGACTGAGGAGCAGACATAAGATGGCTTCAGAAAGCCGCAGCAGGGTCTGCTGGAGGTTTTGGGTGACTAGAAAGCTGTGTACACATAGATCAAGATTCAGGAAGGTTAGGCCTAGAACAGCTATTGGGTAACTGTGAACTGAACAGAATCTTGGAGGTTGCACAGGAGAAGAAGATGGAGTTACAACCATCCAACATGGAGGGACCTCATAAACACCCTGGACATTTGATTGACACCCCAGAAAAAGTGTATTTTAAGAGTAAGGTTACTCTAGCTCTAGAAAAATGGCTGCTCTAGAGTCATCATAAAAAAGCTTAAAACCAAGCCTTGATAGGATAAAGCTGATCTGTCAATAAATTTAAGTGCCTGCCAGAGCAAAACAAAATTAATAGTCTTAAAATTCAGACTTCTCTAACAGCATAAAATCCATAATCGAGTATACATAATATGTTTGAAGACATGTGAGGGAGTAGGAAAATGTGGCAATTAACCAGGAGAAAGAGACTCAATAGAAACAGACCCAGAAATAACACAGAGCTTGAAATTACCAGGCTTGTTGCTCTTTTGGGGGGGCCACACCCACCTCCCAGCCCCCCATCCCTGACCTCTAGCAACCACTAATCTATTTCTATGATTCTGTCATTGCAAGAATGTAATAAATGCAATTATGCAGTAGTCAGTCTTTGGGGATTGGCTTTTTTCACTCAACATAATTCCCTGAAGATACATTCAAGTTGTTGCATGTATTGATAATTTTTTTTCTTTTGTTACTGAGTGGTAATCCAAGATGTGGATGTATCACTATTTATTTCACTGTTCATCTATTGAAGGACCTCTGGATTGTATCCCCATTTTGGCTATTACCAATAAGTCTTCTGTGAACATCTGTGTACAGGGTTTTTGGTGTGGACATAAGTTTTCATTTCTCTGGGATAAATGCCCAGCAGTACAACTGCTGGTTCTATGGGAGTTTCATGTTTAGTTTTATAAGAAACAGTCAGTTGCTTTATCATTTTATAATCTCACTAACATTGTATGAGTGATCCGGTTTTTCTGCATCTTTACCAGCATTTAATGTTGTCACTATTTTTTACTTCAGTCATTCTAATAAAGTACATGAGATGCACTTTAAACATGAAGACATAGATGGGTTAAAAGAGAAAAAAAAATTGGGGCACCTGGGTGGCTCAGAGGGTTAAGCCTCTGCCGTCAGCTCAAGTCATGATATCGGGGTCCTGGGATCGAGTCCCTCATTGGGCTCTCTGCTCAGCAGGGAGCCTGCTGCCCCCTCTTTCTTTGCCTGTCTCTCTGCCTATTTGTGATCTCTCTCTCTCTGTCAAGTAAATAAATAAAATCTTAAAAAAAAAAGAAAAAAATCATTGATTATAGCAAAGATACAGTCAAGGCTAGGTAAAGTAGAGTTTGAGGAAAAGGGTATTACCAGAGATAAAGAGGAAGATTTCATAGTGATCTAATGAATTAATTATTATTCATTAAGAAGACAAAACAATCTTAAATGTGAGTGCATCTATAACAGAGCCTCAAAATGTAGAAATCAAAAAGTGTGATAGGACTGAAAGCAAAAATAGACATATCCATTATCAGAGTTGGACATTTTAACACTGCTCTCAGTAACTGATTCGATAAATAGACTAAAAGCTATAAAGATATAGATTTAAACACTACTATCAGCCAACTTGACCTAATAGGTAATTATAGCACACTATTCAACAATTGTAGGACACTTTCCTTTCAAGGGTACATGGGATATTTATCAAGGGAGACTATTTGGTGGACAATCTAAGTGTGTTTATAAATTTAACATTCCTGAAATCTTATAGAGCATAATTTAATTAGAAGTCAGTAACAAAATACACAATTCTCAAATATTTGGATAAGAAACACTTATATATAATAAATTCACGAAATGAAAAGAATTAAAGAGGTAATTAAGAAATATTTTACTAAATGGTAATATAAGCAAAGTATCAAAGTTTGTGAGGTGGAGGTAAAATATTTAGATGGAAAGTTATAATGGCAAATCTTATATTAAAGGGAAGAATGTTTTGTTTTTGTTTTTTAAGGTTTCATTTATTAGAGCACAAGTAGGGGAAGGAGCAGAGGGAGAGAAGCAAACTGCCTGCTGAGAAGGGATCCTGGGAATCATGACCCAAGCCAAAGACAGGTGCTTAACCGACTGGGCCATCCCCAGAAGAATGGTTTAAATCAGTCATCCATATTTGCACCTTAGGAAGGTAGAAAAAACAAAGGAAACTATATCCAAAGTGCACAGAAGGAAGGAAATAATAGAAATTAATGAAACAGAAGATGAGCAAATAATAGAAAAATCAGTGAACGAAAAAAATTATCAGAAAAGTTGACTAAAGTTGAGAATTTATCTTTCTCAGTTAGTTCTACAAGAGAGAGTTAATTGGACTGTTTTTGCTTTTCTAAGTAAGTTACGCAGCCAATACTATTTTACATTGATAGAAAGTTACATTGATAGAAGTTTATTTCATTTTATATTATGGATGCTTTAGAGCATTAGGGCTTAATTCTTTTGTGAAATTAGTTGAGAACAGTTTCCCCTGGCTATAGTAATAAAAATTATATTCATTTTTTTTGCTTGTTTGATTTAGAGACTTATTTACTTATTTGAGATGGAGCTGGGGGTGTGGTGCAGAGTGAGAGGGAGAGGAGAGAAATCTCAAGTGAACTCCCCATTGAGTGTGGAACCTGACATGGGGCTTGATCCTATGACCCTGAGATCACGACCTGAGCCAAAATCAAGAGTCAGACACTTAACTGACTGAACCACTTTGTACTGATAAAAATTTTAAAAGAAAATAGAAATTATAAATAACCAATGTCAGAAATGTAGAAGGGGCCATCACTACAGATGTTGTGGACATTAAAAATTAGTAAGAAAATACTATATTTATGCCATGACATGAAAAAACAGTAATACTTCAACTGTGTTGAATTTATATAAGTTAAATTTATAATTTAAAAGCTTCCTATAATTCCAGATGCAGGTTATTTAACTGGAAAACTTTAACTTATATTTAAGAAAGAAGGGTGCCTGGGTGGCTCAGTTGGTTAAAGCCTCTGCCTTCAGCTCAGGTCATGATCCCAGGGTCCTGGGATCAAGGCCCACATTGGGCTCTCTGCTCATCAGGGAGCCTGTTTCCTCTGCTCTCTCTGCCTGCTTCTCTGCCTACTTGTGATCTCTCTCTTTCTGTCAAATAAATAAATAAAAATCTTTAAAAAAGAGAGAAAGAAGTATTTCCAGTTTTACAAACACTTGTTCAGAAAAAGGAATTGGAAATGGTACTCAACTTTATGGGGTACACATAGCTTTGATATTACAGTCTGATATCATGCATTAACGTGTGTGTGTGTGTGTGTGTGTGTGTAATATGCAGAAACTTTGATAAAATATTAGAAATCGAATCTGTGTATATATATATATATATACACACATATATTTATTTATTTGGTCATAAGGTCAAAGCATGTTTCAATTGATAAGAAACATCCAGTTTTCAAATCGGATCTGGATATATATATATATATATATATATATTCAGTATATATGACAAAGTGGGATTTATCTCACAAATGTAAGGTTGTTACAACCTTTGAAGATCAATGATTTAAATCAGTTTAATAAAATTAATGAAATCAAAGTAATATATATCACATTAACAGATTAAAGAAGAAATATTGGGGCACCTGAGTGGCTCAATCATTAAACGTCTGCCTTCGGCTCAGGTCATGATCCAGGAGTCCCTGGATCGAGCCCTGCATCCAGCTCCCTGCTCAGCAGGAAGTCTGCTTCTCCCTCTGTCACTCCCTCTGCTTGTGTTCTCTCTCCAGCTGTTTCTCTCTGTCAAATAAATAAATAAAATCTTTAAAGAAGAAATATTATGTGATTACCTAAAATGCAGAAAAAACAAAATTTAACACCCATTATAATAAAAACTTTGAGCAAAGTAAGAATGGTAGGGGGGTCTCTCAATCTAACATATTTAATGGTGAAGGACTGATTGTTTTCCCCATGATTTTGGAACAAGACAAAAAAAGATACTTCTCTTACTTCTATTAAACCTTTGTGCCCAAAGTAATGGCTAGTGTAATAAAGCAAAAGTTAAAAAACACACAAAAGGAAAAATGACAATATAAATGTGTACATAGAAAATTTTATGGGATTTATTAAAAAAAGATCCTAGAACCATATATGACTTTAGCAAGACCACAGAATATAGTGTCAATAGAGAGAAATCAATTGCATCATATGTAATAGCAACACATAATTTGAAGATTGAATTTAAAAAACCCATTGCTAGCAACAGCATCAAAACATTAAGTAATTAGCTGTGAAGATGTGCAAGAACTTCTCATTGAGAACTAAAAAAAATTACTAAAGATCTACAAAACTGAAGTTCTACATAAGGGAATAAATAAACTATATTCATGGATTGGAGGACTAATTATATTAATGTGAATTTAATGTAAGATGTAAAATTCCCTAACTTTTCCTTGGGGTTTTCAGCATAATCTCAAAATCCCAAGGCTTTTTTCCTTCGAAAAATTGGCAAGCTGAATCTAAGATTATTTGGAAATACAGAGGACTTAGACTAGGAAAGATAGAAAGAAAAGGAGCGAGGGACGGAGAGAGGAAGGAAGGAGAAACAAGTTAAAAGATACGTACTACCTGCTTTTGGAAGCTATCATGAAGGCAAAGTAATGAGGAAGGTGTGATGGAGGCTAACAATAGATCTTTAAGGTTTATGAGACAGAACAGAGGCTTAGACATAGACAAATGGTTATGTAGTCAATGTGATTTTTGACACAAGGAAGATATATAAATGGCCAATAAACACCGGAAAAATTGCACATTAGTCATCAGGGGATGCAAAGTAGTATGAAAACATCATTATACTTCTGGAGTGGCTTAAATTTAAAAAGCCTGACCACACTAAATGTTGGCTAGGATGTTAAGCAGTTAGAATTCTCTTCCATTGCTAACAGGAGTACAAAATGGTACAACCGATTTGAAGACTGGCTGTTTCTTATCAATTCAAACATGCTTTGACCTTATGACCAAATAATTGCACTCCTAAGTATTTAACCAAGAGAAATGAACACATATGTCCACAAAAGACTCTTATACAAATATTCATTGCTGTTCTATTAATGCCCCAATCCAAATGGCTACCAACTAGACAATAAAAAAATTGTATCATAGCCATCAGATGAAACTGTCCTTAGCAATTTAAAGGAGGTATTTGAAGCCTGGGTATTTGTGGGATGGTAGTGAGATGGTTGCCTGCTTAGTTACCCTTCTCTTGGGTTGAGGCAATGTGGGCTGAGATGCACTGCTGTGAGTGTTCAGGAGTGATGGTGACAAAGGAAGGGCATCTTGGAGCGCAGTTTGTCATGTCCTTTGGGAATCGGTCATCACATTCCTTGATTTATTTTCTGTAATGGAGTTGTTTTCTTCTTACTAGTGGGCGAATTTCTTGAGGGTAATGACTGCCTTATTCATCTTCTTATCTTTCCTTCCTGAAGTTTATCATAAAGTGAGATGGCATTCACTGAAAAGATGCTAAAAGAGGGAGCAGATTTGCCTCTGGAGATTTTATTATCACTACTTCTTCTGAGATACAAGGTTTTGTTATTAAAAAGAACAACAAATGTAAACAACAGTTACAAAGTGAATTTTTAAAGAACTTTCTTCTCAAGAGAAGGGGATACAAGAGAAGCCCAATTTAAAAGCGGAAAGACCCTTGACTAAAAGTGACATTTAAAAACCAGATTGGAAAGATAAGAGAGAAATAGGAGAGGGAAATCAGATACCTGAGCTTTCTGAACTCAGAAAGGAAAACAGAAGAGATAGATCAAAAAGTCAAAACTCCATTAAGGGAAACAAATGGGAAGTAAAGGGAATAGGATGCCCCTGAAAGATACAGAAGCATTTTGATTCAGCTGTTGAGAACAGAGGAAGGTCAGAAGAGTAGAGGGAGAGATCATAAAAAAAACAGAGGGAGGTTACCTGAAAACGGCCCGCTGGTACTCGGGAGTGAAGCTGGGGTTGACATTTGCTTTGATCTCATTGCCCACTTAGCGATCTGCTCTCTAGATTATGCACCTCTTGATATTTACCTATAAACTGTGATACGCAGCTTAGAATAATGCCTGCCCATGAAGGAGCCATGCTACAACTCAGCCACCTTGCATTTTTCTAGCTGCTTTCATGTCCTGTCAGACTATAACACTGACCTTCAAACCACTTTGGCTTCACTGTTGAGTGTGTTCTCTCCAAAATGTGATAAATTCTGGTATCTTCCACATCTAAGGGGATTGGGGTGAGGTGTATTCTTTTGAGTATACAAGAATGAATATGAAGAAGGAAAGTAAAATAATTATTACTTTGATAGCGGAATGTATGGCTGTCTTCCTTGAATATTATCTGGCATTTGAAAGCCTCAAACTATTTACTGTGGTCTGAGAGGCAAGCTGTTTCTCTTCCTGTGCAAAATCAAAATCAGTTTAGATTTAACTTTTAAATATAAATATTCAAAGAGAGTTGATAGTTTTGAATGAAGGATGGTACATTAACATTAACAGAGAATACTTTCAGAATGAGGTTATCCTGGATTATATATGAAACATACAGATATTTCAACAAAAGCAAAAGTCACCTGAATGTGGACAAATCATTGAGGGTTTGCTTCATCCATAAAATTTGGGGTGAAGAAAATCTGGAAGAAAAGAAGAAATGATTTTATGCTGTGGGAGTTTAGTTGGTCTTTCATTTCATATTTGATGCTATAAAAAAACTATCAGAAAGGTAGTGGCTTCAAAACCCACCAATGTATTGTCTTATAGTTCTGTAGGTCAGAAGTCCAGCATGAGTCTCACTGGGCTAAAAATCAGAGATGTCTGCAGGGCACTGCTCCTTTCTGAAGGCTGGAGGGGAGGACTCATTGCCTTGCCTTTTCAGGCTACCCACACTCCTTAGGTCTTGGCGCCTTCTGCCTCCTTCTTCCAAGCCAGCAGTGGTGGGTGGAGCCCTTCTCTTCTCCCATCTCTTTGACTTCCGCTTTCTTCTTCTTTGACTGCTTTTAAGAACCCTTGTGATTACATTGGGCCCATCTGGATAATCTCTATTTTCAAGTCACTTGATGAGCAATCTTAATTCCAGCTACAACCTTAATTTCCCTTGTGATGTAATATAACATACTGACCGGGGGACTAGGGAGGGAACAACTTTGGGAGATTATTATTCTGCCTGCCACAGCTGGCTTGTGATTTCTGCCTCTGACGCAGCATACTATATGACGGCTGTCCCTCCTGAACTTGGACAGTCCCCGCTACATTTGCTTTAAAAATATGCCTGTTCTAGCCTATGTACAGAATCAACCCTGGGTGCGCATTGTAGGAAAACATTGGAGACTATTAAAATGCGCAAAGAGTTTGTGAGCTGCCTTTTCAAACTTTTTTGGTCTTTTTCCCACGAAAACTAAGTTGTGAAAACTTGGTAATCCTGCTAAGAGACTTCTGATAAATTATTTCATAATTATGTTTATAGTTGGTGTAAGTAAGGATCCAGGTGCTATGTCGTGCCATCAAAGAATCTTTAGATCTTATAAAACAGTGAACCATTCACCCACCTACCTGTTCTTCCATGCCGCTAACATTTATTGTGTGTTCAGTCTGGGCAAGCCCTGTGCTGGGCCATCGCGCTGATTACAGTGGTCCCTATACCCAGAAGCTATTATAGATGCAGATTCCATTTCTACCTGAACTCCCTCGTATCGCCAAGTGTTTCCTCCCTTACCCCACTTTTAAAAATCATTTGCTGCTGAAATTAATAGCTCTTCATTGCTTTTGCAAAACCCAATCGGGGTAGCTGGAAATCTGTTCACATATGAATTTTAGGAAGGAGACCCTCGGTTTCAGCTTATATGGATTTAATTTGCCACAGCACTGATCGGATATACTCTTTCGAGCCCTGATGGCCACTTGAAGAGATACTGACTATTGCCAGCAGTTCTCTGCAAGATGTCATGGATACATGAACTCTTAAGAAGAAAAAACAGAAAACCTATTGTAGTTAACATGATGAACCAGCCGTGTCATAAAAGAAATTCAAGCAACATTTTACCAAATGGTGCCCTCCATAAAAATGAGTTGTTTTTTTTTTTTTTTTTTTTTAAGATTTTATTTATTTGACAGAGAGAAACACAGCCAGAGAGGGAACACAAGCCGGGGGAGTGAGAGAGGGAGAAGCAGGCCTCCTGTCGAGCAGGGAGCCCGATGTGGGACTCGATCCCGGGTCTTTGGGATCATGACCTGAGCCCAAGGCAGTTGCTTAACCAACTGAGCCACCCAGGTGCCCCGAGGGTTTTTTGTTTTGTTTTGTTTTGTTTTGTTTTGTTTTGTTTTGTTTTATTCTGTCACAGGCAGCAAGAATAGCATTTGTTTGGATGACCATTTCCTTCTCTTGCTTTTTGTAGGACAGCCAAGGCCATTTTAGGATGGTGAGAGACATGTCGCCAGCACATTTGAAACGCATCGCTGGTGGACAGGGTACAGTATGATTCACACTGGAAGTTCCCTGTTTTTTGAAAGGGATGAAACCGCTTTGCCTTCAGGAGGACCGGAGGTGTTAGGAGCTTTGGCATTTTGACTGTGTTTTCCGAGACGAATATGTATGTCTGACTGCCTGGGGAGAAACCGCACACAACAGAGCCTGAAGCGAGTAACACCAGGTGATATAGTGCCCTTACCATTAGTCATATCGCATGCAGTGTAAACAGAGGGAAACGATTTGCTGCTTTCCTGGGTTCCATTATGTATATGTGTTTATTTAATCAGGACTAAATGATATTACACGAAGTTCCCCTTGCCCTCCTGAGGAATCCAGATTCAACACTTTCAGCGCTGTTCAGTGCTGGAGAGGGAAGAAAGTGTAACCATAGTGATGGAATGGAAATGATTTTCTTTGTTCAGAGGCTTCAATATCTAACAGACATTACAGTTTTCAAGGTCAAAAATATATTAGGATGAGATAAAAATTAAAGAAAAATGTGCTGGCTTAGCTACAAAAGCTAATTTAGTTTATGCATTATAAATTATGTTAAAATGACTAAAATGAGATTTCTCAGCAAGAACTAAATGTGTGGTTTCACAAAACTAATTTCCAAAGATGAACATGATTACAGAATTTAGCTTTAAAAGCTTTTCAGGCCATCAGAAAAAATAGCAAAGCTATCAATTATCAGACTTTAGTGGTGCCTCTGTCAGAAATATAATGGTATTTTTAGCATTCTGCTCAGCATTTACTAAATTAAGAATGTCTACAAACAAATCAATTAATTGGGACATTATTTAATTAAGTAAAACATGTGATCTGCCAAAGAACCTTAAGCAGACGATTATAACAAACATCCCAGTAGCCTTCTTCTCCTATTGAGGGAGATAGCAGGCCAGCAGTAAAAAGATGGAAACTGCAGGAAATGAAATGTTGATCAAACAAGCAAACATAGCCTCATGCTTTTCTGATTCATACCGCATACTTATGTAATTTTAAAAAGTGCTTGTTTTGAGAATCTGTGATTTCCTGGGAGAAGGTCACTGCCATCTGTCAGTCATTCCGGGGCTGTTAGGTGGATGTATGGCTTATGTGAGATGGACATTTTTTTTTTGGTAGCAATGCATATATAAACATAAAAGAATCTGTATTCTCACGCATTGTACACTTAAGTCCCTGGGTGCCAGGAAGTTACTGGGTTCCTGTTTTTTGCTTTCCATGAACAGTTCAGGTCCAGTGAAAGTTTATTTTGAACCCCACTCTCAGCCAGGACTTTCCCACCAACCATCCCATTCTACTTTACAGCAGACCTGTGACTTAGATATCAAGATCCCAGTTTTAAAAGGGAGTCTGAGGTTCAAGGAGCCAAAATACTTTGCCTGTGTTCATACACGTGGTAATTTCAGAGCTAAGATTTAGACCTATGCCCGTGATACTGAGTCCTGAACTAGTCCAGTGTGGACTAGCCCAGATTTAAATGCAGTCGCACAACAAGATGCTACCATGTTGGCCAACAGAGTCCTTAAAATAACACTCTCTCCAAAGATAATGAAGCAGTGGGGGAGAAGGGAGTGGAGCCATGGGTCACTGTTTGGACAAGTCAAGGTATCTAATTGCCTAATTCTGTGAGGCAACATGGAAAAGGTAAGACTGCCTATGTACCTGCAAACAGTCTGGAGTAAGGTTCTGTCCTTGGATGAAGTCATTGCAAGTACGGCCAAGAGAAGTTAAATGAAGTGAGTTGGAGAGCAATGATGTGATACCGGGAGCAGGTGGGCAGTATAGCAATGCCGTGACCTATTAGAAACTTTAAGATCAAATTCCTCTCTTTTTGTTGCTGAACATTATCTTCTCACACATGTCAGAATAATGAGCTTGCGTATTGGGGGGTATCTCATGAGCTCTATCAAACACCCTTGAAATAATTTTCAGAACTCATTTGATCTGAGCCAGTATTATTGGTCCTACCCGGGTGATTGTCCCCATCCAGGCCACTCGGCATTCTGGTGCCCTTTGTTCTTTCTTTCTTCCCTTTTCTCCTCTCAGATCTGGGTGTGTCCCTGCTACGATTATGCAGATTATGCATCTGAACTTTCTTCTCCTGCTGGGTTTTCTTTCTGAAAATTTCTCACACAAGACATGAATGTAAGTCTGCAAATCAGGGACACCTGAAAATCTGCAAGCGATCAAGAAACCAGGAAAACATGAAAGTGCTTTCAAATTCTTGTCTCCCCTAAATATTAATTTTTAAGTCAAAACTTTGTTACTTGTTAGTCTTCTCATTTTGATTACTAAGTAATAGATTAAAATTTTAATGAAATGCCATGTGAGGAATTGACAACTTTTCCACTCAGTGCTAAAAATGAAAGAACTTTACTATATCTGTCTCAAACTGGAAAGAAAGCATCTCATCGCTCTGCCCATCCGTGACGACTGAGGTGGATGTTGGCGGTCCTGGCTGGAGCTAAATGTAGGGGGGCAGATGGACTTCACTCTGCTCAGGAGAGACAGCGTGTGAGCAAAATGCTTTGCTCTAATTAGGGTAATTTTGTGTGCAGTGGGGAGAAACAACCCCTTAAATATCAGTGTGGGATTCAGTAGCAAAATATGTCTAGACATATGAAGCCTTCCACACTGAAAGAAGTTATTGAAAAATGATTCATTTTTACATCCTCCACCTGCTGCCTGATTCTTCATAATATTGATTTGTGAGAGAAAGAACTTTCCCAAATGGTAGTGCTGAGATGGGTTGCTAATAAGATACATAATTTTAAGCGCTCAGCCTTATTGAGCATCAACTATGTGTTAGATGCTGTTCAGGAAAATCAGAGTAACTGTCTTTATCTCAATTCCATTTTCATAATTTTTTTCTTTTGTCATTCATACTATTCAGAGTTTACGATCACTTAAACATGGACGATGTTTGATCTTTTTTTTTTTCAGAGCAGAAAATTATGACTTTGAAAATGTGCTTTTCATGTAAGGATACGTATTTATTATTATAAAATTAGAGTTGTTTTTCTCACTAATCTGGATACTTTAGAGACAGTGTTTTAGATATTCTCTTGCATCTATTTTGTTTGTTTGTTTTTGTTTTTTTTGTTTTTGTTTTTTTTTTTTTTTTTTTTTTTTTTTTTTTTTTTTTTTTTTTTTTTTTTTTTTTTTTTTTTTTTTTTTTACCTATAATTACAAGGATAAGTAAGGTCTAAGAGTGCTTAAACAAATACTTTGTTTTTCTCAACCATTGAGGAGTCAGAATGTAGTTGGCTACTCTTCTTCGTGCAGCTTGATGTCAGGGGCAGCATCTCTGTGATTTTCTTTACCTTTTCCTGATAGTCACAATATGGTTGCTGCTGCTCCAGACATCATGCTTATATTCATGTAGAAAGTACCAGGGCAGGTGTCGTGATAGAGATGTGTGCTTCTTTTATCATACAGCAAAGCTTTCCAGATACTTCAGCAAACTTCAGCTTACAGAAATCATTTAGCTAAAACCCAGACATCTGGCCATTCCTGGCTTCAAAGAATGTGAGACAGTGTGTATTTAGGTCTTTGGGAGTGGATCTCATGCTACCTGTCCAATAGTGCCTTACATCTCTTGCAACCAAATTTATATTTTGTTTTGTTTTTTAAAATATTTTGTTTATTTGACAGAGAGAAGCACAGCTAGAGAGGGAACACAAGCATGGAGAGTGAGAGAGGGAGAAGCAGGCTTCCCACTGAACAGGGAGCCCGATGTGAGGCTCCATCCCAGGATTCCAGGATCATGACCTGAGCCAAAGGCAGACACCTAATGACTGAGCCACCCAGGCATCCCCCAAATTTATATTTTAACGAATAGGATTGATGCTGTGACTGAGTGAAATAATGTATAACTTGAGGTTTTGTTGTATAGGAAAAGAAAATGAACTTAAAAATCATATCATCTGGATTTAAATCTTACCTCTGTAGTTCCCATGTTATGATCCTAAGCAAGCTACTTACTTCTACAAACATCAATTTCCTTGTCTATAAAGGGAGAGAAAAATTCCTCTCTGGAGGTGTGCTGAGGATGAAATGAATAAGATGTCTTAGAGTATCAAGTACAGATTTGAACAGAAATTCACAAATTCATGTATTCATTATTTCTTTCATTCATATAATTAGTTGGCCAAAATAAACTGTAATTCAAAGACACAATGAAGAAGAGATCACTGTTGGTCAGGTCTGTGTCCGTGAGGCCAAAGATACAATAGTTGCTCATTTCAGGGTCTTGTTCCTGAAGAGGGTGTGTGTGTGTTTCTGTGTGTGTGTGTGTGTGTGTGTGTGTGTATACTCCAGCCTCTAGATGGCAATGAGGCAGGGAAGGAGGGAAAAGAAAATGAGCTCTTATTGACCATCGCCTACATGCCTCTCTTAACCTCACGTTGTTTTTTACCTGATGAAGCAGACATTCCTTTTCTCCCATGTGAAGCCAAGCTGTTAAGCTACGAGCAGAATGGCTTTGACCTCTCATCTTTCTAAGTTGCACATATTACACCATTTTTCCATCTTATTTGGCCTTTTATTTCCCGGGAAACCCATCATCAGTTCCTGGAGATTGGGCAAAACACAAAGACAGTTTTGTTAAATACTGCTCAGGGTCGCACACCAAATCCTTCCTTACTTTCAACGTCCAACTGATTTTCCACAAATAGCTTGGTACCTAATTATCTCTCTCCTAAGAGTATATTTCTTTCCTATCGACTTCATCCATCCAGTTCCTATCAGAAAAAATAGCCATTACTCAAGACTAATTTGGAATCTGAACTTCAGGAACTGTCGTCCACTTCTTCAAGTGTTGCCCCCTCTCCGAAGTTGGCTGTGCCATCTTTGCTGGTCTGTCCCGATGTCGCCAACATGGCATATCCATATTCACTGTGACCGAATTCCCAGGCATGTTGTCTGGAAACCTTGCCACACGCAGGTCATGAACACTGTCATGGGCAGTCATTTCTAAATATGAACTTGTGGACATAAATATGTCTTCTGGAAAGGAAGTACAATCTCTTCTGTCTTTTGCTCATCCCTCTATCCATCTCTTCCTCCATCCTTGATTGTCTCTGCTTCTTTCCTTCTCCCTTTCTGCCTCTGCCTATCCCTCATATCCGAATAATCTGCCAGAGAGGGGCACTCTGAGGGATGACTAGTAATCTGTATGTAACGCATTGATGTGTTGCAGACTGCGAAAGGATCCCTCCTGAACAATGGTACATGCAATCAAACGAGTCATTAAATTGTTGCTAGACACGCTCTGACCAGCTTTTGTAAAAGATCAAAATAGGCATGATGATTAAAGCTTCGTACAATTGTTGACTTTCCTCTAGAGGGAGCTGGTGGTCAGGCTAGGGAAAACAAACAGTGATCTTGGTCAAAAACTAGTGAGAAAGCTCTAAATGTAGGCAGCATCACAAGACTCGGTGGTGCTGAGCAATTCATCCCAAACCTGTGGAATTTGAAAATATTGGAAACTTCCAGGAAGATACCAGGGAAACAACTGCTGTGCACCTCATCTAAATGCTATTTTCTCATGCTGCAGTGCTCACATCCTGACGTTGGTCCTGGAAATATTCAAAAATTTTATGAACTTTCAGCCACCCATTTATTTATCTAACTCCCATTAAAATTTGCTGAGCTTATATTATGTACCAAAGGTTGTGCCTGGTATTGGGTGTGCAGAATTAAATGGGTATTTTCCCTAACCTCAAGGAACTTCCAATCTAATGGAGAAAATGTGTATAGAAACAGATAGTCACAATTTAGTGCAAAAGTGCTAATTTGAGGATACATATGTGACATGACTAGTAGAGAAGAAAGCATACATGATAGTAGGGAAGATTAGCATGAGGAATTGATCAGCCTACTTAGGGCATCTCAGAAAACTAGCGGACAGGTTGATAAGGCAAGAAAGAGGGCCACGCGAAATTCTTGGGTCAGGAGCTCCCAGCACCAACCATGTAACTTCTTTGTCTGATATACAAGGCTCACCATTGAACAGTTGGCTCTCAGTTTCCATTGGTGGTTCCCAGAATGCATCTTGTGATTTTATATGTTTGTGTCATTGATATACTGCTTCTCCCACTTGATATCCTCTCTTCTTTCCTTCTGCCCTCCTATCCACTTGATATCTCGAATGTACCACCCTAGGATTTGGGATTGACTTCATTCTTCATTGGGTGTCAGCTCAGTTGTTACCTATTCAGGGATATCTTCCCTTCTCACTCAGTCTCAAGTGGCAACCCCATCCACATTCATTATCACATCATTCTTTGTTATTTTCATCATGACACTTTTCTGTATTTTCAAAATCTGAATTTCTAGTTCATTTATTTCTTTATTATCTGATTAGATAATTACCTTGATTAGCAAGTAAATGCCATGACACAGGGGCTTGGACAAGTCGCAGTCACTGGTGTGTTTTATGGTCTAGAATCAAGTCTGGTGTATAACAGGTGCTTACTAAGTATTTGTTGACTTGATGAAATAATTAGTGAGAAGACCAGTTTTTTCCACTAGGAGGCATGCCTCTTGAGAGAAGGGCTCATCAATTTTCCTGTGTATTCTACATACTTGGCATACTCCCTGACACATAGTAGATCCTCAATAAATATTTATTGACTGAAAGAATGGGGGCCAAGAGAGTTCTTTCCATCACCAGTGAATTCAGTCATTTCCTCCCAATACAATTAAAGATTATTCGACACTACTTGGCACACATGTTATGATTCCTGCTAAAAAATCAAATCAATACATAGAAGATCATTTTGGGCAAATCTATTTTGATGAGACATTTTTATTGTTAATAATTTTATTAGACAATTTTACCTTCGTATCTGGAGAGAGGTCATTTAGTATCAGATTTCTCGGTGAAGGAAGTTTCAGTGTTCTGACCTCCTTTCTCCAAATGCTCAAGGGGAGAGTGGGTGGTGAGGAAGTCATTTTCTCTCTAAAACAACACCAGGGTCTGAAACCTTCACTTATAGAACGTAGTAAAAATAAATAAATAAATAAATAAATAAATAAATAAATAAATAAATATATGTATGTATGTTTGTATGTCCTGTGGCACTGTTACCTCCTGAGACAGAACTTTTCTGACCGCTCAGTTTAAGTGGTTACCCTCTGCCATTGGCTCAACTCCTTTCCCCCCCATAACAGCATCACTGATGTTTCATTATGACTTATCTTCTTCTCCACACACACCCCAAGCCTGCTGTTTTCTAATCTTCAAGACGGCAGGCATATGTCTTATTTCCACTCTTGCAACTCGAGCTCCTAGCACAGGGCTAGATTTAGAGAGGTCAGTGAACATTGGTTGAAGAGGTAATGCTCCTGTATGAGGCACACCCATTAGTGACATTGACCCTCAGGCCACAGTACATATAGAAATGTAGTAGTTTGTGATTTATGCATAATTTCCTGCGCATAGATGTAACTCCACATTTTTTTCACTGATTGAGCAGTTTGGTGAATTGAGACACCATGCTTAGCAAATCATTTGGCTATAATGTCCGGTTTATAAAGGAATGGAGGGAGAGCATGGTTCTTTAAGACTGAATGTCTTGGGAAGATGAAGTATGTGACAGACTCTGAAAAGTATGTGTGTTGATAACTTGTGGCTTACTGTTTGGGATTTCTTGATCACCTGAATTCTTCATGCATACTTCTCCGTCTCTCAGCATGTGGTTCGTGACTCAGTGATATAGGCATCCTCTCAATCCTGCTGAATCAGAATCTGTATTTTAATGCAATTCTTAGGTGATGTGCAGAGTACGTTCAAGTCTGAGAAGCATTTGTTGATGATTGGATTAACTTCCTGCTTTCCCCCTGTTATTGCCACCAGATTAGCTTTTCCATCACCAGCCACGTTCTTCTGCCTCAGTGGTCATGAAAAATTGAGTTTCTTAGTGTCTTAAAGGTCTTAGTTCTCTGGACAACACTAAGTCCTCTGGAATGCCCTTGAGGCTTCCAGGTACAGAAGAACTCTCCTGAATGTGTACCAGATCTTTCATGAGCCCCTGCATTGGTGCTTTGGTGACATAAAGTATAATTAAGGAGAAAAATTGTAACACCAATTATAGCACATGTGTTAACATTTCCATGATGTTTTCTTCTCTTTTCAGAGCGCTTAATTTGTGATAGTCATTGTGTCCCCTAAAAACTCAAGGAAGGGAGTGAAACTGGTGTTTTTGTTTTTGTTTTTTTTAAGATTTTATTTATTTGACAGAGAGAAACAGAGCCAGAGAGGGAACACAAGCAGGGGGAGTGAGAGAGGGAGAAGCAGGCCTTCTGCCGAGCAGAGAGCCCAACATGGGACTCGATTCCAGGTCTCCGGGACCATGACCTGAGCCGAAGGCAGTCGCTTAACCAACTGAGCCACCCAGGCGCCCCGAAACTGGTGTTATTATACCTCTTTTGCAGGTGAAGAACTGAGGCTCATAGTGAGGAGTCGAGCTTCCAGACAGCATACCTGGCACATCTTTTGACTCCCATTCTACTCACGCCGCACAAACCAAATCGAGGAAAAAATGAACAGGGGGCATGGCATGTAATGATGCTCTCATGACAAAACATGGCGGCTGTTTTAAAGATTTGTCAAGTCATTGCGGGGGGGGAGGGCAATTCTGAGCTTTAAGGCCCCAAGACTATGTCTTCATGCTTTGAGTGCTTTTCATCCTAAAATAGGAAAAAAACTCAGCTGAGAAAAATACCTGAAATAAGAGATGCCATCAGAAAGCCCCTGAAAGCAGTGTCACCAACATTGTGACAGGTTTGCTTGGGTTAAATTCCTCAGCCACGGTATTCTGCTGTTGTCTTTGAAAATGTTCAAGGAGGGCCGACTTTGTGTTTGCATCTCTTCAATTCATGGACGCCAGTGAGTTTTAGTTCAAATGGGATTGGTTTGGAATGAGGTGTTTTATGCGGGCTTTGGAATAAATCCTCAGGATAGCTCTAAGGCAGCTGTAGTCTTTAGTGATGAGGCCGACTATTGAGTGGAAAGCAAGGCATTTTAAATTCCTACTTGGAATAAGCACAAGATGAATTGTTCTTATTTTTAAAAAAATTCCCTTTCTCAAGGAGAGATCGATTGGGCACCTTTGGAAAGGACTAAATGTTTTATGTTTTCTTCAGAACCGTGGCTACTTTTTTGTGTCAGATCTAATGAAGCTCTTCCCATGTGTGGGAAGGGGCTCCTGACTGACTGCTCAGCGCGACGCAGAGATTCTCTTGGCAGTGAGAAAACAGGAGCCGAATGACAGACTGGGCCTTGGCTTAGCTGGCAGATAGTCGTCACTGAGCCTTCTCTGCTCTGGAAACCCTGATGAGACTACCTACAGTCTTCCTATTCCCAGGCCCGATCTTACTGCCGGTATTGCCAAAGAGCCTGCACGCTCTTGGTTTCCAGGTGCTTTGGCCTCTTTCTGGGTCCTTTCCTTTGGCTCTCTCAGCAGTGTCCCTAATTTGGTCTTTAGAGTTCCAGAACTAATGAAGCATTTATTTCCTTTCAGGTTTTTTTTTTAAGCACTCCTTTCATTTCCTTTTCTATCTCCCCTTCCTTCTGCTTTACCTCTTCTTCCCCCCTCCTCCTTCTTTCTTCTTGGTGACAGTCCTCTACTTCTTTTGGTTTCTCTGATCCGTTTTTCATTTGAGATGAAGACCAGTCTTTTCCAGTGAAATCACAGAAGTGCCAGGATATTAATTGAGAGTCTGAAGCAATTGTAGAGCATTATACTGGAGAGCCGCATAGTCATTTCAATGATGTCTAGAGATTGGATACCATCTGTCTGAAACCTGTACCAGCCCAGCTCTGGACCAGGAGCCTAGCACCTGATCCTAGAGCCCCATTGCCTCTGCTCTGTTCATGACAAGAATTCTGTACCTTCTTATCTTGTTGCTACAATGGTTCAGCATTTTTACTTAGCTGCAGTTGTGCAATTACCTATTTTTATAACTTTCCCCCACTATTTTTGATTTCATCATGATGATAGGTTTTGTTTCTGTGATTTTTGATCATTTGAGATTTACTCTTTAGTTCCCTCTGTAGATAATGTAGTTAGGTCCTGACCCTGTGACCTAACCCTGGACCTGCTTGATGGGGTTGGGGTTTTCATTCCTCCTGCCTCAGCCTTCAAGAAGTGCTCAGTTGACAGAGCTAAGCCTTAAACTTCTGTTTCATATTTAAATACGGCCAGTAATCCATTTTCAAGAAATCCTGATTGATGCAGTGAAGGACAGGGCTGCCCCAGATATAATGAATCTGATTTTCTTACAAATTCTCTACCTCAGATTCCTTAAAAAATTAAAAATAGAGCTACCCTATGACCCTGCAATTGCACTACTGGGTGTTTACCCCAAAGATACAGATGTAGTGAAAAGAAGGGCTATATGTACCCCAATGTTCATTGCAGCAATGGCCACAATCGCCAAACTGTGGAAAGACCCAAGGTGCCCTTCAACAGATGAATGGATAAGATGTGGTACATATATACATGGAATACTACGCCTCCATCAGAAAGGATGAATATCCAACTTTTGTAGCAACTTGGACTGGATTGGAAGAGATTATGCTGAGTGAAATAAGCCAAGTAGAGAAAGTCAAATATCACATCGTTTCACTTACTTGTGGTGCATAAGGAGTAATATAGAGGACAGTAGGAGAAGGAAAGGAAATGAGAAGTAGGGTAATTCATGGAGGGAAATGAAACATGAGGGACTGTGGACTCAGAAACAAACAGGGTCTTGGATGGGAGGGAGTGGGGGGATGGGTGAGCCTGGTGGTGGGTACTGAGGGTACGTATTGCATGGAGCACTGGGTGTGGAGCATAAACAATGAATCTTGGAACTCTGAAAAAAATTAAAAAAAAAACAAATTCTCTACCTCTTTATCACTGTTAAATATTTATTAAAATTTATATACGTAAAGAAGGAAATAAAGAAGATATAGCTTGCTTTCTCCAATAGCTATATTCCTAAAAACATGTATAAATAGAAGGCCTGTGCATGAATTCTTATTGATCTATCTTAGGAGATATTTAAAGAAACATCAAGAACATAAAGAAACATAAAACTTTTACAAAGTGTAAAGGAAAAAAAAGTTGTTTTATTCTGTATCAATCAGGATAGGGTGGTTTATGCTGCAATAAAAAATAACTCCCTAGTCATAACAAATATATTTATTCTTCATACTGTTTGTCTAAAATAGGCCAGTCGGGAAGCTCTGGAAGTTTGATGGAAACTCATACAATATGGGAAAGACTTGACCAGCTATGGCTGGCTATGAAAGTGGAAGGGGACCAGGAACCAAGGGATGTGGGCAGCCTTTAGAAGCTGAGAAGGTAAGAAAATGGATTATCCCCTTGGGTCTCTAGAAAGGAATATACTCCTGCCAACACTTTGATTTTAGCCTAGAAAGAGCCTTTTAAGGCTATAAGAACTAGAAAAGTAAATCTATTATTTTAAGCCATCAAATTTGTAGTAATTTGTCACAGAAGCAACAGGAAATGAATACACATGTTAAATCTGCTCAGAGCTTTTAGCACTAGCTTTTAACACTATTGCCACATCCTTAATTTAGTTTTAGTTGCAAGGCAGTTTTAATCAGGCTTTGTTGCTCAAAACTCTCAATTACATATTTTACTGTTTAAGTATGAGGAATAGTCGTTTCTTGTAACACTACCAGCCCTTGAATTAGAAAACTTTGTTTCCTTTTTATTCTAGCTCGTAAACCAACCAGTTCATTTTTCAGCTTATCTCTACTGTAAGCTTATCTTACCGTGTCATGTAGAGCCGATAGCGGCCAGCGTGTTACTAACATTCTGTTTTCCAGCTCAGTCCTCTAGTTGTCCAGGTACGGTACTCCTCTAGTTTATCAGGTACGGAGTATGCCTTGTTCGATGTTGCACACGACATTTTACCAAGTACTCTGCATAACATGGATTTCCATTCTTCTACCTCCATGGACCATTTTCTCACCACAGCTTCTACTTAATGCTACATTTTTGTTATAGTGGGAGCTCATTTCTGTGTACTCATTTCTGTTGGTTAGAAGCTGAATCCAATCTCCTCATGATAGAGATTATGGGAGAGGTTATTGGATGCAACAAATAATCCTAAAATCTTGGTGGCTTAAGGAAGGAAGGTTTATTTCTCATTCATACTACATCTCTTCTAGGGGCTCTGCTACCTTGTACCATCTCTAGATCCCATGCCAGTGCAGTAACCACAATGTGGAACATTGCCGGTCTCTGAGGGACAGGGAAAGAGTATTGGGCTAATTGTGACTAGCTCTCAGGATTTCACCAATAAGTGACACATGTGTTCAGTTATATTACCTGTAATCGTCCAAATCAAATAACTCACTATATTGAACTCAAGGGCACAGAGAAATGAAATCTTATTTCTGTAAAAAGAACAGCAAATATTTGGTGAACAGAAACAATAACTACTCCATCCTTTTCGGACTTTTGTAGATTCAGGTTTATTATAGTAGGTCAGTAGTATACTCAGAAATGGGAGCCATACCCTGAGAAAAGATGATTCTGCAGAAGTATTTTTTGCATATTTGCAATGGAATTATATTTATAAATGTAATATTCTGACTTCATGTTTTTTAATTTTTAATTAATTTTTTTCTGACTTCATATTTTAAAAGCCTATTAGTTTACAAGAGTATCTTAGAGTATAAAGAATGCTGAAAAAAAGACTGATATAATGCCCCAACTTGACACTTCAGTGTATATTCAGAAAGAAATCCAAAATACGAGCAAAGTAAAAATGTGTAATTCAGTGTTATTTTATAACAAGAAATTTGCAATATCCCATACCTTTTTTAAAATGCAGTATATACATTAACTATAATATTGTGTGGCAATTATATAAATTATGTAAATATCAAATGCTAGAAATTGCTCCCAACCTGACATTAATTTAAGAAGTAGAATATAATACTGCACATACAGTTTGAACTTAACTTTTATGAATATGCAAGGAGAAAAATGAGAGAAAAATATGAATACTATTAGTGGCTGTATATAAATGATGGGTTTATGGATGGCTATGATTGATTTTTTCCATTTTTATTTTCCAAATTTTCTACAGTAACAACATTTACTTCTATGTCCAAACCAGTAAACAAAGAAGAATACAAATGTATTCCTTTCTAAAAAGTATTTATGATGCCTCTTATCAAGGCCTGTCAATAAATCTGTTGGAGAACAAAAATTAAAACCCTGTTTGGCGGGCAAAGTTATAATCATGTCCCTCCCAAATCCCAGTTACCTGGTATTTAATTAAACACTAATTGGAGTAGGCTGTGAGGGTATTTTGAAGATGAAATTAAAGTTCTGAATCCACTGACTTTTAAATGGAACAAGTATCCTGGGTTGTCCACATGGGGTTGGCATAACACATGAGCCCTTAAAAAGAGAAGAGGCAGGGAGAAGAATCAGAGAGATGTGGTCAGAGATACTTGAAGCACGAGAAGGACCCCTCCCCCAACCATTGATGGCTTCCAAGTCAGAGGAAGGGGACCCTGCTTCAAGGAATGCCAGGTAGGGATTCAACAGCTGAGAACAGACCCTCACAGTTAGCAAAGGAACTGGATTAGCATAAGTTGAGAAATCAGAAAAACCAAGAAATAAGTCCACGGGAAATAAGATAATTATAAAAGTAAAATCAGCAGGACCCCTGGGTGGCTCAGTCGGTTAAGCTCAGGTCATGACCCCAGGGTCCTGGGATTGAGTCCTGCATCGGACTTCTTGCTCAGTGGGGAGCCTGCTTCTCTCTCCCTCTACCTGCCACTCTCTCTGCCTGTGTTCTCACCCTCTCTTTCTCTGACAAATAAATAAAAACTAAAAAAAAAAAAAAAAGTAAAAGCAGCAATCAGAAAATACAAAACAGTAGAACTTATTAATGATTTTGAAATCTGGTTCTTTTGGGGAAGAAATCCATCTTTTAAATAGTTTAATGCATAAATAGCTTTTTCAATAAAAAAATAAATGACACAAAAAGAGTGAAAATTCAGATCAAGTAAGCATATATAAGCATGGTGTCAACCATTTTCAGAGAAATTCTGAATTATCAAAATGATCATAGAAGAGGTAGCAAACTTAAGTTCCTAAAAAAGCATTAACAAACAGGAGAAAAAAACCACTTGACCACAGTTTTATGAACAAATAGAAATTCTAACTTTTAAGGACCATATAATTCCCATGTTTTTGTACTATGTTAGAAGACAGAACAGTTTTCCTCTTTGCTTATTCTTTGTCACTAATAATTCAGTTTGATAAAGTACTCTCTTCCCACATAAGCACATTGAACTATACATAATTTCACTCATGAGTAGACACAAAACAAAAGCTAAAACACTAGCAAATCACATACAGATATATATAAAAGAAAAGTAGATTATGACCAAATGAAATTGATTATAAGAATATAAGAAATACAGTGTTGTCTGATATAAGAAGAATGACCCCAGAACTGTGACCCTGTAAACAAATCTGAAAATATACAAGAATTTGGTATACAGTGAGGTGATAAAAGAAGCCAGAAGGTGGGCATAGGAGTTATTCAACGAATAAGGAATACTACTGGTAAACTATTTGGCAAAGTAGAAGTGTTGATCCTTCTCTCATGATTTATATCAAAATGAGATAAAAGAATAAGAGGAGAGGAAGGGAAGGAGAGAGAGGGAGTGAGAAAGATAAATGATGCATAAATAGAGAAAGTAACTGGAGGAAGGGGTAGGAAAGGAGGGATATCTAGAAAGAATTTAGAAATGGAAAGCCCTAGTGGCTCAGTTGGTTAAGTTCCTGCCTTCGGCTCAGGTCAGGATCCCAGGGTCCTGGGATCGAGCCCTGCAAGGGGCTCCCTGCTCCATGGGGATCCTGCTTCTCCCTCTCTTCCCCATTCATGCTTTCACTCACTATCTCTGTCTCTCTCTCTCAAATAAATAAATACCAAATCTTAAAAAAAAAAAAAAAAGAACATAGAAATAACTAAAGATAATGTGGGTAGATTATCTCCCTGAGAGATAGGGAAGAACTTTCTAAGCATAAAAGCAATGGTGAAAAGCACAAAAATATCCATTGTATGCCTGGGTGTCTCAGTGAGTTAAATGTCTGCCTTCAGTTCAGGTCATGATCTCAGCGTCCTGGGATCAACTCTGGTGTTAGGCTCCCTGCTCATCAGTGAGCCTGCTTCTCCTTCCGCTTACCATTCCCCCTGCTTGTGCATTCTCTCTATCAGATAAATTAAAAAATCTATTTTTTTCTGTATCCCAGCCACCCTATCCCTCCCCCTCCCCCAGCAACCCTCAGTTTGTTTCCTGAGATTAAGAGTCTCTTA
>PITA01000683.1:5525-89411 GCA_004023965.1 Spilogale gracilis | reverse complement strand
GTGCGCGCGCGCGCACGCACGCGCGTGCATACCACATCTTTATCTATTCTCTGTTGATGAACCTAGAATCTATTCTAGGTTCTTTCCATAGTTTGGCTATTGTGGACATTGCTGCTATAAACATTGGGGTGCATGTGTCCCTTCGGATCACTGCATTTGTATCCCTAGGGTAAATACCCAGTAGTGTGATTGCTGGGTTGTAGGTAGCTCTATTTTCAACTTTTTGAGGAACCTCCATACTGTTTTCCAGAGTGGCTGTACCAGCTTGCATTCCCACCAACAGTGTAGGGGGGTTCCCTTTTCCCCGCACTTGCCAACATCTGTCATTTCCTGACTTGTTAATTTTAGCCATTCTGACTGGTGTGAGGTGGTATCTCACTGTGGTTTTGATTTGTATTTTTCTGATGCTGAGGGATGTTGAGAACTTACTTTTTTATGTGTCTGTTGGCCATTTGGATATCTCCTTTGGAGAAATGTCTATTTATGTCTTCTACCCATTTCTTGATTGAATTATAAGTTCTTTAAAGACTTTGGATACTAGCCCTTTATCGGATATGTCATTTGCAAATATCTTCTTCCATTCTGTTGGTTGTCTTTTAGTTTTGTGGACTGTTTCCTTTGCTGTGCAAAAGCTTTTGATCTTGATGAAGTCCCAATAGTTCATTTTTGCCCTTGCTTCCCTTGCCTTTGGTGATGTTTCTAGGAAGAGGTTGCTGAGACTGAGGTCGAAGAGATTGCTGCCTGTGTTCTCTTTGAGGATTTTGACGGATTCCTGTCTCACATTGAGGTCTTTCATCCATTTTGAGTCTATTTTTGTGTGTGGTGTAAAGAAATGGTCCAGTTTTATTCTTCTGCACATGGCTCTCCAATATTTCCAACACCGTTTGTTGAAGAGATTGTCTTTTTTTCCATTGGACATTCTTTCCTGCTTTGTCAAAGATGAGTTGACCATAGAGTTGAGGGTCCATTTCTGGGCTCTCTATTCTGTTCCATTGGTCTGTGTGTCTGTTTTTGTGCCAGTACCATACTGTCTTGATGATTACAGCTTTGTAATAGAGCTTAAAGTCTGGAATTGTGATGCAGCCAACTTTGGTTTTCTTTTTCAACATTCCTCTGGCTATTCGTGGTCTTTCCTGGTTCCATATAAATTTTAGGGTTATTTGTTCCATTTCCTTGAAAAAAAAATGATGGTATTTTGATAAGGATTGCATTAAATGTGTAGATTGCTTAGGTAGCCTGGACATTTTCACAATATTTGTTCTTCTAAGCCATGAGTATGGAATGTTTTTCCATTTCTTTGTGTCTTCCTCAGTTTCTTTCATGAGTACTTTTTAGTTTTCTAAGTACAGATTCTTTGCCACTTTGGTTAGGTTTATTCCTAGGTATCTTCTGGTTTTAGGTGCAATTGTAAATGGGATTGACTCCTTAATTTCTCTTTCTTCTGTCTTGCTCTTGATGTATAGAAATGCAAATATATCCTGACACTACTGAGTTCCTGTATGAGTTCTAACAGTTTTGGAGTGGAGTCTTTTGGGTTTTCCACATAAAGTATCATATCACCTGCAAAGAGTGAGAGTTTGACTTCTTCTTTGCCGATTCAGATGCCTTTTGTTTCTTTTTGTTGTCAGACTTCTGATGCTAGGACTTCTAGTACTATGTTGAATAGCAGTGGTGATAGTGGACAGGGGCTTTGCTGTGTTCCTGACCTTACGGGAAAAGCTCTCAGTTTTTCCCCATTGAGAATGATATTCGCTGTGGGTTTTTTTGTAGATGGCTTTTATGGTATTGAGGTATGTACCCTCTATCCCTACACTGTAAAGAGTTTTGTAAAAGAAAGGATGCCGTACTTTGTCAAATGCTTTTTCAGCATCTATTGAGAGAATCATATAGTTCTTGTTCTTTCTTTTATTACTCTACTGTATCACAGTGATTGATTTACAGCTGTTGAACCAACCTTGCAGCCCAGGAATAAATCCCACTTGGTCGTGGTGGATAATCCTTTTAATGCATTGGTCGATCCTACTGGCTAGTATTTTGGTGAGAATTTGTGCATCCGTGTTCATCAAGAATATTGGTCTGAAATTCTCCCTTTTGATGGGGTCTTTGTCTGGTTTGGGGATCAAGGTAATGCTGGCCTCATAAAATGAATTTGGAAGTTTTCATTCCATTTCTGTTTTTTGGGACAGTTTCAGGAGAATAGGTATTAATTTTTTTTTAAATTTTAGTAGAATTCCTCTGGGAAGCTGTCTGGCCCTGGGCTCTTATTTGTTGGGAGATTTTTGATGACTGCTTCGATCCCCTTACTGCTTACGGGTCTGTTCAGGTTTTCTGTTTCTTCCTGGCTCAGTTTTGGTAGTTTTCACATTTCTAGGAATGCATCCATTTCTTCCAGATTGTTAAATATTTTGGTGTATAGTTGCTCATAATATGTTCTTATAATTTGTATTTCTTTGGTATTAGTTGTGATCTCTCCTCTTTCATTCATGATTTTATTAATTTGGGTCCTTTTTCTTCTCTTTTTGATAAGTCTAGCCAGGGGTTTATCAATCTTAATTCTTTTAAAAAACCAGCTACTGGTTTCACTGATTTGTTCTACTGTTCTTTTTGTTTCTATTTCATTGATTTCCACTCTTATCTTTTTTTAATTTCTCTTCTCCTGCTGGGTTTAGGCTTTATTTTCTGTTCTTTCTCCATCTCCTTTAGGTGCAGGGTTAGGTTGTGAAGAGACCTGAAACCAGAGGGAGAAGACAGGAAAAAAAAATCTGTATCTATCTGTTGCTCTATATATGAAGAGGCTTGATTTGGGGTGTATTTTGGTCTGTTAGAAGAGACCGCCTCCCAAAATTTTAAAGAAAGAAAAACTTATATAAGCACAAAAATAAGGGTATACACAATGAAGGGATCGAATGTAAAGATGAAAATTAAAAAAGATTCTAAAAAAGGAATTGATAAGAAGTTGGTTGAAAAAAGAAAAAAAAAAGAGGAAAGAATATGAGGCTGGAGCCTAGAACAAAGCTATGTGCTAGATATAAGGTATATTTTGATCTATTAGAAGAAACCGTATCCCAGAATTTTAAAGAATGAAAAACCTACATGTATACAAAAAGTAAGCTTAAATACAATGAAGGGATAGACTATGACTAAAACAATGAAAATTTAAAAAGATTTTTTTAAAAAGGTATTGATAAGATAAAATAAAAAAAGTTAAAATAGGAAAGAGAAAAAGAACTTAAAAAATAGAATAAGAAACAAAATAAAAAATTAACTTTGAAAGACTAAAGAATCATGAGGGGGGAAAAGCCATGAATTCTATGTGGTACATTCCCCTATCTCTGCAGTTCCACAGATCTCATTGATCAGTGAACTTGGTCTTGGCTGATCTTCTGGGGGAGGGGCCTGTTGCATTGATTCTCAAATGTCCTTGCCGGAGGCAGAACTGCCCTGCCCATGGGGCCTGGCTAAGCAATCTGTTCAGGTTTGCTCTTGGTAGCTTTTGTTCCCTGAACACTTTCCGTACAACTTTGGAGGACGGAAATGAAGATGGCGGCCTCCCAGTCTCCAGCCCAGAGGAACCGAGAGCTTAGAGTCCCACTTCTCAGTGCACCCCCCAAAAAGCAGTCAATTAGCCTGCTCCCTGGCCTCCGGCCACACTCCGCGTCACCTGGCCTGTGACCAAACATTTCTATCTCTGGCGCTCGGCCCTGTTTGGAGCCTCCAAACCCAGCAGATTCCTGCAGCGTGCTCCTGTCACACTGTTCCTCCTGTAGGAAGAAAGAGGAGTCTCCCCGGATCTGCCATTTGTGGGGTCCCTGCTTGAAGATCAGTGGCCTGACTATGCTTTCGGATCACGGTTTAAGGCACCCCAGAGCTGAGAGCCCACTCCTCAGCTCTGTCTCTCTAGCTGACCTTCCCACTCTGATACTTGGGAGTTCTGCCATGCTCAGGCACTCCAGGTCCTTCTGTGACCCCGCCGGTCCTGAGATCACACTCTCCCTGTGAGGGCTCCACCCCCCGCTTGGCCTCCGGGGTGATGTCCCTCAGTGGAGCAGACTTCTAAAGGTTTCGATTTTGTGCTCTGTAAAAAATCTTGTAAAAAAAGAGAAAGATATCCATTGATTTACTTCCATATATATAACCCATATTTTTACTTAAGGAATTCTCAGGTGAAAAATATAAATAAAACCTGAACAATGAAAAGGAAGAATTTGATTGAGACAATAGACTCTAAACAATAAAGCATAATTTAGATGTATTTCTAAATTATTACATAATCTTGTGTCAGGTACACCTGATGTAGGAAAAACCCAAATTATTTTGTAGGGTTGTCTCTGGTTACTGGCTCAAGCTGCAGCCAGAAACCCGGAGAATCCAAGTTCCAAGGAGGCCAGAGGGGTGCTTTGAGAGCACAGTGCTGGCAGCCGTCTCTGCTCACTTGATATCCTGAGTTACCCTTGGCTGGTGATTTAATATCAGCCAATGTCATGTTTATTCATTTGAAAAATAGGCAACTATGGTGGTTGAGAGAATCAGATTATATAACCCATGCAGAATGCTTAGCATGGTTCTTGACACTTAGAAAGTATTCAATAAATGGTTACCATTATCATTCTAGTCACACCAGGCGTAATTCATCAGGTAGTATAATGTGGTCCTTTCTGAATAGTTATGGAAAAGAGACAAAGTGAAACTAGCTGAGAAGTTTTGGGACCCAGTACACACCTTCTTGAAGCCCTACCTTGGCTGAGTCATGTCCGTAATCCATGTTTAGTTTCCTTCCCTTTAAAGTAGGGTTATCACCTGGTTTGCCTCCTTCTGAGAGCATGAGAAAGTGTTTTGGGTACAGAACAGAGAGGAATTTACCACTACTAACAAGCCATTGCCATTTCAATGACCAGAGTCCCTCTTCTTCTTGTATTATTGACACCATTTCCCACCCTTTGAAGAACTCATGCAGTGATCCAGAAAACCTTGACTTGGTGTCTCCACAGTATGTGGTCTATGTAAGGTACCGCATGGGGCTGAGGGAGATAGTCTATAAGACAAGAACCCTGCCTTCAAGGAGAAAGACTGATCTGCTAGCAGTGTTGATAGAGAAGAAAGACCAGAGTTCGGGAGACTGGTCTGGAGGATTTTCACAATAACACAATAGGAAGTAATGAGGGTCTGCACTGGGATGGTGGCAAAGGGAAGTGGTTGAGCCCCATGGGTCACAGTCTGAGCATGGGGTCTGGTTGGTGAGAGTTTAGACTACATGGCTATCCATGGCCATCTTCATTGCTGGGGCTCAGCGTGTTCTCATCTAGTCCCTTCCTGTCAAAGATGCTGTCAATAGTGATGACGATCATAATGATTCTAGCTTATATTTATGGAGTGCCAACCATGTGCCAAGCAAAAGTATTAACTTACTCACATTGGCTCTTCAGAGAGATCTGATAAAATTGGTCCTGTTATTATCTATTTTTCAAACAAGTGGAGGCAGAGAAATGTTAAATAATTTACTTAAGAATACATTGTAGTAAGTAGTGCTTCCTAGATTTAAACCCCAGGCAGTCTGACTCCAGAGTCCAAACTTTACCCACTGTTCCATAATGATAATAACCACGATGATATAAGAACAAATATTGTGGGCTTTCCCTGTTATACCCTGTGCTAAAGGCCATATGTGAACTCTCCAAACTGATTGATCAAGTTTTGACAGCTCGATCTCATGAATTCTTTTTAGCAAGGCCTTCACTGTTGTATTAAAGAATGAAACCAGGCCAGTGCCGCTGACTGTAGCTACAATTCCTTTGAGTGTACGGTCTACATCCAGGGCATGGAGCATTCAGGGATGGAAATGGGTCTTGCAGAAAAGCACATTTCTGTTCTCTAAACTTCTGCCTGCTGCCAGAAGCCCTTCAGGTCTCATTCATTGACTCCATCCAGAAGGAAGCCTGCCAATGCCTTGACCCAGTATTGTGAAGTCCCTAAATCAAGGGAATACCCTTATGTCAGGGCAGACAGGCTCCAGGCCACCAGTCTGCTAAGATGAGGCCCTGGAGTATATCACGTAGCTTACCATTATTAGTAGTCATTCCTTCTCAAAAGCATTTTTTCTCTTCATTTTCCTTTAATTTCCCCCCACCCTGAATTTTGGCTCTCTCACTCTCTTGGGCAGGGTAATAGATTTCTGTGGGCCTTAGTTTCCTCATGTATAAAATGAGGATAATAGTTTTGGGGATTAAATGAGATAGTCCATGCATCACGGTACTTACCACTGCATTCGACCCACATAGGAAGTACCCTGTAGATGTGAGCGGTGACATCATCTTCATTTTCCGCAGGGCCCACCTCGTGGAGAAAAGATGTGTCATACTCTGGCATAAGTGAAAGATAGTAAGAAGTATAAAGATTTTCCCAAAGAGCTGCCTTATCTAGAAAAAAATCATAGAGAAAGATGGGGTTCTGGTTCCCCATCGCATACTTTATGGCTACTAACAATTTAGGAATGCGGGCTGGTAGGAAACTAACTAGGTTGTGAAACATACCCTAAAATACTACAGAAAAATGCTGTATCCATGCAAAGGGTCAGGGGGGAGCTATCATTATTGAGATATTAAGTCATTTCAACTTTGCCCATTCCCAACATTGTCACTTTTGTTTTAGAGGAGAAAAGAGGTTGAATCTTGTGTGGCCAGGGACTTGGAGGATGATGAAGGGGCAGGGAGAGTTTTCTAGAAGACCTTTGACCACATAGTCTTAAGAGTACCAATGGAAAAGAAACTCCCAGGGCCAGGGAGCATGATCAGAAGGAAAGGGAATGGAATCCCAGGGCCCTCGGTGTGCTGATGATGGGAACGCTGATGAGGAGTGGCAGTTGGAGGTAGGAGTTAGAGCCTTTGGATGGCTCCGAAAGTGTGTGAAGGGGGAATCTTTGGTGGAGCAAGATAGGCAGAGTGAGAGTAAGCCGCAGCGCCTGCAGCTGCTTTACCTTCAGAGTCCTGATGCCCTTGGGGCGGTTCCCTTCACTGTGGGGTCCAAGACATCCAGCGGTTCCTGGTAGCTGAGCCTGCCTAGCGCCTTTAGAACCTCACATCCCCCTTAGGGCATGCAGCCAGAACCTGAGACAAATGCAGCGAGGACCTCAACTTTTTCATGGCCTCTTCCCTAATCTACTGCTTCTGACCCATTTTGCTCTCCAATTCTGAGTACTTTCCATTCTCCTCCACTTTCAGCTACAGTATTCTGGTCAGTACTTAATGACTTTTCTCTGCTCTTGGACCCAGAGCTTTGCTTTTGGCTTTGGATTGCCACTTCCTCGGTTCACGTTGGTTCCCAGGGGACCTGGTGACTCTGAGTGAGTCACTGCTTGATATACCTCTAGGGCTTGTGGTGGCCCTGCAGGAAGGACCAGGACAGGTGAAAACTCTTCTTGTGCTTTAGCCAGAAAGCGCTTGGAGATGGGGAGGAAGGGCATCAAGAAGTTAATGCCAGAACACTGCTTTCTTTAATCATTTGCTCCAAAAGGAACCCCCGCTCCCCCAGTACAATCGCTCCAGTTCTTTTCACATCTATAAGGTTAGTCATCTGCGTATTTGAATTACTTTAGTGGGGAAAAAATTCAAATGAACAAATCCAATAAAGACAAGACTTCCCAAACTGGGCTGAGAAGTATTTTGAAAAATGAATACAAATGATTTCACTATTCCTTTGTTGTTGTTGTTGTTGTTAATACATAATACACTCAGCCTGGAATAATTTTTAGCTTCCCAGGGAACACAGGGTTTGATTAAAGAAAAATGTATGCATTTATGAATCCAAAAGAACACAAGTTAAATTTGGTAAATGCAGACATTCTTATGAAAGAGGAACAAAGAAAACAAGTCAAATGAGAAAATAGCCCCAGATATTAACATATGAAGAAATAAAAAAGAGGCTTCTTCACTTCCAACTTTTCTTGAAAAGTTCTTTTGGACTTAAGAGCAAATGAAAAATCCTGAGCTCATTTATGTGACTTGATTACCTTTTCAAATGTAAAACAAAGAAAATCCTTGACAGTAGAGAAGATACTGGGAAATGGGAAATGTTTCCATGCAGCATTTTCTATTTTCAAGGGAAAAATCTCAGGCTCGGAAAGAAGTATGTAAGCGTGGATCAGTGGCTCTGATATTTACCTTTCCTTGTGGAAAAGATTACAGCAATCCACAATATCCGATTCGTTTTCTGGTTGCCAGTGCTGAGACAGCAGCACAAGACCCTATGTGGGAGTGACTTTGTAAAGGAAGAAAAGGCCAAAAAACCCCTACATAGCAATAGCAGCAAAAAACACACCAAACCCCCTCTCGTACTCTAAAAAATATCCCCAGTCTTGTCTTCCTGAAAACAACCTGAAGATTATTGCACAGAAGCAAAAGTGTCCCTCGACTTCCTCAAATATAAGAAATGTAGAAATTGAGCTAAAAGATTAGATTGCCTAATAAAACAAAGGATAAACACAAACCAGTTGGGATATATACAAAGAATGGACTATGACAAGCCTAGAAGATTGTTTAATATAATGTCAAAAGCTACCAATATAAAAGATTCCAATTTACTCCTGTCTCTAGATGCTGGAAACGCTTTTGACAGTTAATTGGAAGCTTTTATTTTTGACACTGAAAAGCACAGACTTGCCACAAGAATTCATTTCATGGGTAGAAACATTATCTGATCATCCAAAGGCCAAAATTAAGGCTAATGTGTATAATTGGAGACCTTTTTTTTTTTCCCCCCCTGTTTTGACGAGGAAGAAACCATAGGCCATCCACATTTTCTTCTATTACTTGGTTCATCAATAGAATCTCTGGCAGGCAAGATGAAGGAATAAAAATGGGGTACTTGAGGCCCACAGTTTTATTGTGAGTAGATAATGTGGCTCAATTCTGGGTTGCATGTAGACTTGTGAAATCCACTTCTGGGGAGTCAAGTGGGAGGACGAATCCCCTCTCCTAGTGGAGGGGCCTATTTGGTTTAGCTCAAGAGGTATTTTCCTCTTAGCAACAAGCTCTTTATTGCTAAATAAAGATGTGTATTACAGATGGTGCCTTCTTTGTCCTTGGAAGCAGTAATGTCTTCCGATGTTAGCCTATTTCTCCTGTTCTTGCCCCCCCCCCTTTTTTTTTTGTGGAATAATCTCTGTGCAAAAGAAGAGCAGAACTTCTAGTAATTGCCATATATTTTTCTAATTTCTTTTTCTTTCCTAATCAAATATATAAAAGAATTTAGATTATCTGATGAGTAAATAGGTACATGAGAACTATGAATTTTTATATAGAAACAAAAGATACAGATGTTTGACAAATCACAAAGAAGTATGATAGAGAATTGCTTTAAAGCTAGTTGCACCTAACTGTAAAAAATAATGGGAGGTATGCGGCATTGTGCAGTTCTTATCCTCTCTTTTTAAGCAGCTTTTTTGAGCTATGATTCATATACAATACAATTTAATTATTTAAAAATAAAGTGTACAACCCAATGGTTATGGTACAGTGACAGCACTGTGAAACCATCACTGTAACCAATTCTAGACTATTTTGTTATCTCTGAGAGAAATTCCATGTGCAATAATAGTCACTTCCATATATTTGCCCCTTCTGAACATTGCATATAAATGGAATCATACAATATGTGGCTTTCTGTGTCTGGCTTCTATTATTTAGAAGTAATGTTTTCAAGATTTTTGTCTGTCGTAACATAAATCATAACTGCATTCCTTTTTATGGATGAATAACTTTTAATTGTATGAATATACCACAGTTCATCCATTCATCGGTTGATGGACATTTGGGTTTCTACCTTTTGACTGTTAGGAATAATGCTACTATGAACATTTATGTATACATTTTTATGTGAATGTGTTTCCATTTATCTAGGATTTACGCCAAAGAGTATAATTCCTAAGTCATTTGGAAACTCCGTTTAACCAGACTGTTTTTCAAAGAGGCTGTACAATGTTAGATTTCTACCAGCAGAGTATGAGGGTTATACTTTTTCAGATCCTCATCAATGCTTGTATTTATGCCTATAATTATAGCCATCCTAATAGGTACGAAGTGGTAGCTCATTGTGGTTTTGGTTTGCATTGATATCATGGCTAATGAAGTTAAGCATCTTTTTAGTTGCTTATTGGTCATTATATATCTGTTTGAGCAATGTTTATTCTTACCTTTGCCCATTTTTAAGTTGATTGTCTCCTTACTACTGCATTTTAAGAGCCCTTTATATATTCTAGCTATAGTCACTTATTATATATATTATTTGCATATCAAATTTCCCATTCTATGGGTTATTGGTTTTCTTTCCATTTTCTTCACAACATTCTTTAACCCACAAAAGTTTTGAATTTTCATAAAGTCCAATTTACCAGTGTTTAGTTGTTTGTGCCAAATCCCAAGGCATGAGGATAAGCATCTGTGTTTCTTTTAAGAGTCTGTTAATTTTAACTCTTACAGTTAGGCCTTTGATTCATTTTGAGTTAATTTTTGTATATGGTATGAGATAGGGGTCCAACCTCATTCTTTTGCATGTGGCTATCCGGTTGTCCCAGTGCCATTTGTTGAAAAATGTATGCTCTTCTATCAGAAGTAAGATCCCTTCCATTCATACTTTGCTGAATGCTTTTATTACGAAAATCAAGTTTTAGATTTTACGATAGACTTTTTCTGTGTCTATTGAGATGATTTTGTGGGTTTGTCTTTTATTCTCTTGATATGGTATGTTACACATTTTAATTTATTTGTGATATTCTCACTCTTGCAGAAGATTTTAGTTTGGATGTTGCCAGATTTGTTAGCTTTTTTCCTTCATTTGCTTTTTAAAGACCTATCACATCCGAAAGGATTAATTCAATATTTACTTTAACTATTTTGTAATTTTCTTTATTTATGTAATTTATTTGAAACTAGCTTTTGTGAATTCTGTAAAGTGAAAATCTAGCTTTACTCTTGTATAGCCAATTACTTTCATAATTATATTGAATATTTATCTTTCTCTTAGCAGTTTGAAATGTTAAATCTTATAATACTAATGGGGTTTGAATATATTTTAAATATTCTCATATATCCATGGGTTGGTTCTTGGGCACTCTGCTTAGTTATTTTCAGTTTATAACCAAATTAGCAATATTCAGATTATAATAGTTATATACTATGTCTCGATATTTGGCAGGAAAATATCATCCTTTTGATTCTTTTTTCTTTTTAAATTTTTTGACTATTCTTACAAATTTTATTTTCCATATGAACTTTATAACAGACATGTGAAATTATACCTGAAAGATCCTATTGAGATATGATTATAATTTGCATGCATTTAAAGATTAATTTGTACAAACTTGACAGGTGTACAGTGTTTAGTCTTCCCACCCAGGAATGTGACATATTTCAATATTCAAGTTTTACTTTATTTTATTTATATCCTTTATTTTTTTAAAGATTTTATTTGACACAAAGAGAGACAGAGAAACAGTGAGAGAGGTAATACAAGCAGGGGGAGTAAGAGAGGGAGAAGCAGGTTCCCACTGAGCAGGGAGCCCAAGGAGGGGCTCGATCCCAGGACCTTGAGATCATGACCTGAGCTGAAGGCAGAGGCTTAACTGACTGAGCTACCTAAGCTCCCCTCAAGTTTTATATTTCTATAATTCAATAAAGTTTTACTTTCTTCATGATGATGTGAATTTTTCTATTTTTTTATTCCTAAACACTTTGTGATTTTTGTTTTTATACGAATGGGTTCCTTTTTCTACTACATTTTCTACTACATTTTGTAATTTAATCAATGTGTAGCTGCTTGGTTTTTGGATATTGATTTTGATACTGTCTCTTTACTTAGTTATCTAATTTTTAAAACAATTCAGTTTAACTGATATTTGTAAAAAGACAATCATCATCTATCAGTAATGACAGTTTTGTCTTCTAAATTTTGTTTTACATCTTTTTCTTTCCTTACAGTATAATTTCAACAGTATTTAAAATATCGGATTGTCTTATGCCTGATTTTAAAGTAAATGCTTCAGTAGTTTACCCTTATATGATATTTGCTTTAGATTTTTGATGTCTATTCTCTATCCTTTGTCAGATTAAAAATTTGCATGCGCTAGTCTTAGGAAACAAACAGGGTTGCTGGGGGGTGGGGTGGGAGGGATAGGGTGGCTGGGTTATGGATATTGGGGAGGGTATGTGCTGTGGTGAGTGTGTGAATTGTGGACGACTGATAAATCACAGACCTGTACCCCTGAAGCAAATACACTATATGTTAATGTAAAAATTTACATATGCAATATATGTGGCTATGTTCATAGGATATTATTGTGATTTTTTCCTAAGAAGTGGGATTTTAGTGATTTTTAGTCCCCTCCCCTTATTGCAATTTATTTTTACTCATTTTAATAGTTTTTTTTAAAGATTTTATTCATTTATTTGACAGAGAAGTAGAGCACAAGCAAAAGGAGCGGCAGTCCTCCCCACTGAGCAGAAAGCCTGATGCAGGACTCGATCCCAGGACCCTGGAATCATGACCTGAGCTGAAGGCAGACACTTAACTGAACAAGCCATCCAGGCACCCTTCCTCCCCAACCCCATTGCAGTTTAAAGAGGTTTTAATACTTTTGCAGAGTAAAATGCTTTTCTTGGGGGGAAAATAACATTATTCCTCCCAAGCTCGCAGAAGAGGACCAGAATCTTAGTGGTATAGTCAGTCTTTTGTTTGTTTTTAAGATTTATTTATTTATTTATTTTAGAGAGTGACAGAGGGTGAGTAGGGGAAGAGCAGAGGGAGAGAGAGAATCCTCAAGTAGACTGCCTGCTGAGCACAGAGCCTGAAGTGGGGCTCCATCCCACAACCCTGAGATCATGACCTGAGCCAAAAGCAAGAGAGGAATGCCTAATTGATGAGCCACCCAGGTGCCCCAGAATAGTCAGTCTTCAACTACCTGTTTTATAATAAGTTTTCCCAAAGTTTGTTTCTTAAGATGTAATTTATTATTCCTTGTAGAAAGTTTTTGTGGTCCCTTAACTTTGGAAAAAATGTGAGACAAAGTTAACTATGACTTTTTTTAATGTCAGATTTCTTGGAACCTTTCATATACATGTGTGAAGAGTAAAGCTCCAACAGGGAAAGGTGGGATCTGGCATATCTTCCAGGAGCCCCTTGTAAGCAATGTATCAGTGAACTCTATTGTTCAGTGGACTTGTGTCATTGCTGCTCTCGCAGTCAGGGTTAGATGTGCCTAGTCGGCACAGTTTCCTTCAGAAGTACTGGGTTAAACTACCTTGCATCAGTTATTCTCTCTAGAGAGCTTTGACTTACCTGTCTTAGAAAGCAAACCAATTAAGCCAAAAAATTAGTCAACTCTCTTCTGCCCTCTAGAGTATTGGACTAGGTGGTATGAACAGGGGAGGATGGACTGGTGTTCACAGTGTTGAAGAATTAGCAGGTTCTTCAAGGAGTTACCAGTCTAATAAGATCTGTATCCTATGTCTTCATTTTGGCCCAAGGGAATAATAAAACCACTGATACCAGTCTTTTTATCAACTGAGGACACACACACACAGATGGGTTGGTGTCAGGAGTCCAAGGTCATGCAACATGGAATACCAGTTCGAAGCAGAACAGATCCATCTGACTGCACTTAAAGCACCTTACTTAATTGACCTGACTTCCTCTCCTACGTAGTAGGTATAATAGGTTAACTGTTGGGGTGAGAAAAGTGAGTGAGTGGGAGCTAAGCATTTTGGAATATCGAAATAATTTAATTGGATCCCAAATGAATTAAGATATGTGAGAGTCCAAATTATATCCCAAATACCAAGTTTGCCCAAAGGCAATTTAAAAATAATTTAAATTAATGAAATAGAATTATTGTTTCATGCTAATACAAAGATGCAAAAAATTACATTGATCATGCTGAAAAAATTTTATTCACCTCACATCATAATTATTACACTTGTATTTTAGCAAGGAACCTTGAAGTTAAAATCAACTTGAAGTATGAAAAAAATGAGTTATCTATATCTACTTTGCAATATATGTAATATAAGTTTTACTGAGCAGAGAATAGGTGTTGGTTTCGTTCATTTTGATGGCCAGTATACTTTTGAAGTACTTTTTTTTCCAAGCAGTAAGTGTGTGCGCATAGAATTCTGTAGGGACCATCTACCTACAATATTGTGGGTTGGAACCTTCTATTTATTAAACTTGAATACAGAAAAAGAATGTCCAGGTTTTTTGTTTGTTTGTTTTGTTTTAATTTACTCTCTCCCTATTTCTTCTTCTCTCCCAACTTTTAAAGCTCTCTGGTCTTTTAGGAGCTCACTGAGCCATTCTTCTGCTCTGACTTCCACCCTTTAGTTTCATCCCTTGGTGCTGTGATCAGTATGACTTTTTACTCCTTCCTTGGGAGGCAGCTGGTAGTCAGAGTGTAACACAGAGCCCATCGACAGGCACGCTGCTCTACAGATTCTCCATGGTAATGACTGGCTTTGGGACCTAGTAGTAGCGGGTGGAATTGAAGCCAACATGTGATTGCGATCTTTATCTGGGAAGGAAAGAGGGGAGACCAGGAAGTAGCACAATGTTGTGTTGGTTTCTGTCATGATTCTCAGGTGTCTTCCTTGGGCAGTGAGATAGTGTTTTGTTTCAGCTCAGGATTTTGAGGCTTAGTTGCTCTAGAATTCTCTAACTGAGAGTTTAATCTGTTTCTAAGAAGATGAAAGCATCCAGGTATCTATCCAATTCTTGATGCTAGAATAGACTTGCCTGTCCCTTCTTCAGCCATGAATGCCACCCAGTTGCTTCTTTGGGCTTCCAAGAAAAAAAAAAAAAGTCCATTGCCGAGATTGACTGGGGACAGACATTTAAAACAATGACCAGCTTCTTCCCATTATTTTTTGGGGTAAATGTTAGGGTTAATGACTGAACCAGCAAATGGATAAGAATGACATTTTGTGACCCTTAGCTCCCGAGAGAGCAGGATGTTGGATGGACTCACCTGTGAAAAACTTCAGCTCTTGATTGAGGATTCAGGCAGTGCACCTTCCTCTCTTCCCTCCGTGGGTCTGAGGAATGATTTGCTTGGCTTAAATAAAAGCAGTATTACTTATATTTGTTTATGTTAACTGTCTGACTTTTATGCCCAATGAACTTATGACACTATAATAATTATTCATCTCATTAAGTATGAGTTGGATTAGCTTTGTTATAAATTACATGTGATAATGGTGCTGAGTTTTATTTAAATGAAGTTAATGGTATTTCTCATCAATGTAATTATTTGACTTTTAAGTTTTAAAATTTTAAGGAAATTTCTGAAGTTGGTAATAAAATTGTTGCATGCTGAATACAATTATGACTAAACTATGAATTCATTTATTCATCCATTCATTTATGCATTCAATTAACATTTATTCAGTGATTAATACTGTATTAGGAGTATGAAAGCCATGGCTCCACCTTGTACGAATTCACCATTTAGGATGGCAGACAAGTGAGCAGACAACTGTCTTGACATGATGTGACAGGTTAGTAGATAAGGATATATGAGGAGCCCCTCACCACACTGAGGGGCAAGACCGGGGAAGATCAGGGAGACTTCCTGAAGTAGATTATACTGGTGCCCAGTCTTAGGTAACATGTAACATTTAACAAGATAGAGCTATGGAGAAAGGCGAGATGCAGGCAAGGGAATAGCAGCAAGGGGCATAGAAGCAGGAAAGGACGTGGTATATTTAGAGGAGTCCCAATATTAGGGTGACTATATACTAGGGTACGGTAGGGCGTGTTTAGTGTGATTTCAGGCTACAGTGTGGTGGGGTTGTGGAGGAGATGATGTTAGAGAGAGGCAACAGCCAGTCTGTAGGGGACTTTGGCTAGCTCTGCCTTAGAGAAGGACAGTCCATATAACTTATATTTCAGTCTCTTGACCAGAGGCTAGTCGGTTAGGTAATGCTTTCCCATTGCAATAAACATTTACCGTGCTCCTGCTGTATGTCTAGAATTGTGCTCTGCTCTGTGATGAATGCGTCTGCTTTCCAGATGAAATTATTACCCGAGCTTGGTTTTTCACGTGTAATACAAAATTTAGGAAACTGTAACTGGTAAAGTATGAAATATCATTTTCCTAATTACATGTTCTGTATTTTTAAGCAAAATCTATTGATGAATCAACTGAAATAATCTGGGGGCTTTATTGAAACCGACCAGCATCTTTCCAATGAAACATCTTTAGAGTGTTGAGTGCTTGTAGTTCTGCTTTTTAGTGAATTGGCCCCAAATCATAGATTCCCCAAAATGCAGGAGGAAAGATGGAAGACCTTAGATCACAATGGTATTCAAGTTGTGAAGTTTGGGAGATGTCCATAAATTAGGGGGAAAAATGACCTTTCCGTACTGCAGTGTGATGGGGAGGAAACAGTACCCTGAGTGACGGGTTCTAGGCACTTTCTTCTGCTACCACAGTTCTTTCCATTTTGCCTTGATGGTAATCACGCCCCTGGACACTATGGAGTTGACTTACTAGCTTAGAGGATTAGGGAAATCTCATCCCAGCTGGGAAACTCTCCAGTGTAAATTCTGTAATATTGTTCAGCAGTTGTTTATTGAGAATCTACAGTAGATGCTTTACATGTGTTATTTCTAAACTGCATGTCATTGAAGGGACCCAGATTTGCAGGTTAGGAAACTGTGGGCATGAGACGCTGAGTGATGGTGTACTGTATGTTGAAATCAATGCTAGTCCTCCTTTGTCTTCGCACTCTCACAAGGAGCACTAATTCTGTGCAGGTCAGCCTCATCTTTCTTTCTTCTTTCTTTTTTTTTTTTGTTAATTTTAGTTATTTGTTTGACAGAGAAAGAGATAACTGGAGAGGGAACACAAGCAAAGGAAGTGGGAGAGGGAGAAGCAGGCTTCCCGCAAAACAGGGAGTCTGATGTGGAGCTTGATCCTAGGACCCTACAATCATGACCTGAGCCAAAGGCAGATGCTTAACAACTGAGCCACCCAGGCACCCTGAGGCTCATCTTTCTCCACTATAGGATTTTCTCCTTTAACTAGTTAAAAAAATGAGATATAATTCACATGCCGTAAAATTTACCCTTTTAAAGTGTTTAATTCGGTGGTTTTTAGTATCTTTGTAAGTTTGTAAGCTAATACTGTTATCTAATTTGAAAACATTTTTATTGTCCCCAAAAGAAATCAGGACCCACAAACAGTTAGTCTACAATGCCCCCCCCCCTCCAGCCCCTGGTGGCCATTGATTTGCTTTTTGTCTCTATGGATTTGCCTATTATAGGCATTTATCTAGTTTGAGTGATACAATAGGTGGCTTTTTGTGTCTAACTTCTTTTATATAATGCTTATTATAAAGCATAATGTTTTCAAAGTTCATCCATATGGTAGTCTGTATCAATACTCTGTTCCTTTTCATGACCAAATAATATTCCCCTGTATGGATATACCACACGTTTGTTCCTTGATTCATCAGTTGATGGATGTTTTGAGTTGTTTCCATTTTTGTCTGTTTTGAATCAGGCTGCTATGTATTTCATGGTTTTAGGCTGCCCTGAGTGATGATGTGTTTCCTAGGATATGTCACATTATTTTATAATTATGATGTATTATTATTATATTGTCTCTTTCCCCTGCCATTCTATAAAGTCTAAGTGTATGAAACATATTTGCCTTGTTAGCCATTATATCAAACATAGCACACCTGTGTAAGAAACACGTGAGTGAATAAATTACAGAAGGCAGCTCTGTAGCTCTAGGTGAGAACTTTGAACAGCTCATCTAGCCTGCCTTGTGCCACTTCACCAAAGGGCTGGGTCCCTCACTCTCTTTAGAGTGTATGTGAGAGGCTTAGGATCCTGCTCTCGATTTTTCCTGATGTTTTTGATCCTTGGGAGAGGAGAGGTTACATTGATATAGCAGCCTTATAATTTGGTTGAGTTGAGTGTTACCACCTATCTGCAAAAGTCAGAGGAAAGCTAGATTTGTTGTGACAGTTTGTGCTGGGAGCATTTGGGACATTTATTAGTAAGGGAAATGGACCATGATCCCATGTTTGTCTGTTGTCTTGCCAATTAAAACTGCCTGCCTGGCTATGTGTCACAGCCCCACCATGGGATTCTTCCCACTGGGGACACTGGGAAAGCCCGTCAGTGTTAAACTTATTGTTTCCTTTGCTTTTATCCCTCTTGTCTAACGTTTCCTTGATCATCTCTGAATTCATTCCTACAGATTTTATGTGCCTAGTGGAAAATGTTGCCTACCTCTCAGTTCTCTTTTTTCAAAGGTAATAGTGTTTAATCGGGGCAGAATCCTCTCGTTTATTTCTTGCTTCAAATAAAGCCTTCCTTCTTGGGGGCCTTCCTTTCCAGTGGGACATTTTGCTCAGGTACTTAGACCTATTTCTCAGGTCTTGAACCCACCACGAGATCCCGAGGAACGCCAGGCTCTGGGGGGCCCTGTAGGGGCAAGTGCTCTGGCCGCATCTGCCCTCCCCCTCCCTCCTGCATCTGCCTGCTCCTTAGCCTAGTGAGAATGACAGGAAGGGAGAGGAAGGCTGGCACGTTTCCTGTATGCGTGTCTGTGGGAGGGAGACGAAGAGGGCTGGCAGCCATGAACTAAGTGGGCTCCATTCCATCTATCTTTCCTGATGAAAGTAAAGCAGATCAGGCTGCTGCCTGTGAGCTGTGCTGGGAGCCGTAGCTCAGAGACAATTCCTGGAATGACTGTTCTAGACATTGCACCCATTTCTACCCTGGAGCAACTTCCAGGCTGAGGGGGTTGAGAAGTCTAAAGCTGTCGGTAGTGTATGCTTAGTATTTGGATGAAAATCTCCATGTGCTATTATATAAACTTCAGAGGAAATACTGTGAAAATATAAATAAAGATGTCCTTAAAAGTATGTTTTTGGTGTAGCATCTCGTGGCTTCAAATTTTATGCTATTTTACTGCTGTCGACCTCTCCCATTTGGGGGTAAGATGGGTTTGGCTTCCAAGTAGTTGTCATAAAAGGCTAAGGTTTCGAGACCCAACGTAGCCATTGGTTTCATCAGGATCCAGTGAAGACGTTGTTTCATTTCAACGTTTGTGCCTGATTATTGCAACAGATTCCATATCCTTCTGGATGGTTCTATAAACATTTATCCGTTTTTGCATGAATTTGTAATTTCTTAGACCAATCTAGTGGAGGACTGTCAAGAATGTGGGTAGCAATCCCATGACGATGAAATCCCATCTTGGGTCTGAGCCTCCTCGCTGGAGTGACAAGGATGTAAGGCCCCTTTCTCCTTCCTCCCACACAGTTTCCTGCCATAGCTCATCAGGTCTCTTGGAGAAAATAAAATTCTGCTGTAGACTCTGAGGTTAATCTATACTCTGGCCTATAGAAGGTGTTAAGAGCCGACACTTTCCTGCATCTCATTTCATAAAGATGTCACCCCCATGCACGTGAGAACCATTGCTCTTCGTCTTGCTGTGGGTGATGGGCCTTCTGGGCTCCCCGGTCTCTGCTGCTGCTTCCACAGCCACTGTAGGAACTGGTGAAGTTACAAAGGATGCACCAGTAACATCTTTCTGCTTTCCTTTTCTCTCTTACTCAGAGGGCCTCTTATTATGACTTTTTTTTTTTAATTGAACTGTTAGGTTAGTTTCCCACTTTTTGGGGAAACTTAAACTCCCTTGGGCTGTAACAGAGGATACATGGGGGCATTGTGTATAGCACCTCAAAGTGACCTTCTTTGGGAATTGGGGTCCCAGGGTAGCTACCAGGCCCCTCAACTCTTTCATATCGGCGTAAATCCCCTCATCTTTTAAATGTGTCTTAATTTCTCATTAGACACAGCAAATGCCCTAGTGCTATTCTTCTGGGGTAGGGGGTGGGGAGGCAGATTACCAGGTGCTGATAAATGGAATTTGCTGTGAGTTACTCAGAATAAAATACATTGTGCTATGGTAGCAAGCAGTCCTAAAATCTTAGTGGCTTAAAACGGGTTTTTTTTTTTTTTTTTTTTGCTCCTACTACATGTCTAAAGATAAGTTGTATCTGTGTAGTTATTTAGAGGCTCAAACTGATAGAGACTTCAGCGTAGGATGCCTCCATCTCCCCGCGACATTCGGGGTTTACAACAGTAGGGAAGAGAACAAGTAAATACAGCTCTTAGATGCATCTCCTGGGGAGTGATATATGTCACTTATGTTCACTTGGATTGGCCAAAGAAAGTCATTGAACAGGATTCTTGGTGAATTCTGGAAGTACGGGTATGGGGCTGAGCCAGCAAATAGCTTGGGAAGAGGTTTGAGTGGGTTGGATGGTATACATGATAAGCCCAGTGCTCCCACGATTGATTTTCTGCTGATAGCATTTATCATTTCCGGGGAGCCTAAAGAAGATGAAATCAGTTGGCACAGATTCTGTAAATGCTGCTCTCGCAGGGGTAAAGCTATTTGGAACTTCCCTGCTTACTAAGAGCATGAAATACCACAGGAGTGGCTGAAGCATTGGTAGAAGTTGCCCGTGGGGCCACTCTGCCATACGTCCTCTTTACCCCGCCTCTATCAGGATCACTGGAGAGGGTGGGGGTCACTGAATGCATGTGAGGTCCCGCTTTCTGCCCTTCCCTGGTGAGCATACACCATCTGCCCGGAGGAAGGACAACGCTATCCTTGGGCTTGCAGCAAGAGTCACTTATACAGAGAGTTCATGAGAGGCATATGACATGGCAAAAACTTGCTTTGAGGACGCCTGGGTGGCTCAGTGGGTTAAAGCCTCTGCCTTTGGCTCAGGGTCCTGGGATCGAGGCCTGTGTCCGGCTCTCTGCTCAGCAGGGAGCCTGCTTCCTCCTCTCTCTCTGCCTGCCTCTCTGCCTACTCTGTCAAATAAATAAATAAAATCTTTTTAAAAAAACAAAACTTGCTTTGAGTAAAATAAAAAACATCAGAAAATGCAACTCTTTAAATAGTATAGAGTTTTCAATCAATACCTTGTACGTCTCTAAACCATTTTATGGCGGTATCTCATTTGGTTCCTAAAAAAAAAAATAGAAATCAAGGGCGCCTGGGAGGCTCAGTAGGTTAAGCATCTGCCTTCCACTTGGGTCATGATCCCGGGGTCCTGGGATCGAGTCCTACATCAGGCTCCTGGCTCAGTGGGAATTCTGCTTCTCCCTCTCCCTCTGCTTCTCCCCCGGCTCATGCTCACTCTCTCTCAATAATGTACAGAAATCAGTCTCCTTCTCTCCTTAACTGTTAACCACCACCCAACATTCTAAGTAATTTACCTTTTCATTTTAATTGTCTGGTGGCTGCTTTCTGCCTTGCCTAGGTGTAGGTAGGGACAAATTTTGGCACATTGTGGAATCACTGGAGTGGTTCATGGAATCACTTCCATGACCAGACTCCTCTCTGATGCGTGGTACCCCCTCTGCAGAGACCCTTCCTGTCTTCTTAGCACTTCATGTCCCCTTATACCTCCTTTCATACCAAATAACAGCACTTACTGAAGGATTACGGTTTGAAATTCATTTGCATTTTCAGCCTTTACTACTTGAATTATTTAATATAAAACATGTGCTCTTTCCTTTTTGAGGAACTTTAGGCATCACTAGCAGGAAAGGAGGAGTTTGGTCTTAGAGCCCGACTGCTTTGCATTTTATCAACAAAGCCTTCTTATCTCTTAAGTTTGGCCCCTCGAGTCACAGTAGCTGCTCCATGGGTGAACCTGGAAATACTCCTAATAGTGTCTGGTGTCTTGTGAGAAGGGTCAGAAGAGTGAGCCTGGGGGTGCCCTGGGTCTGTGGGAAGGGGACCTGGACAAGGCCAGTGTGAGGCTGGATGTTCTTTGCTCTCTGGGCCTTCCCTTCAACCTGTTTGCATCTCTACCCCCCAAAACTCCTTTCCCCTCTTCTGTCTTCTTTCTTCGGTCTCACTCACTAGATCGAATCAAAAGTAAAAACCCCAAACCCAAACCTTCCTAATTGTCTCATGTCAAGCACATTAACTCTATCAAATACCTTTGGGGTCTTACTTCTTTGGAAGTAGGTATTTTTCTCCAGCAAAGGTAGTTTCCTCAACAAAAAAAGGATTCTGTTGTCAGGCATTATCGTAATAGTTTTTGTAATCTTATTACATTTGTAACCTAAGTAATCTCTTCTTTTCTCGTGTGTATGTGTGAGGGGGTGTGTGTGTGTGTGTGTGTGTGTGTGTGTGTGTGTGCGCACTTAGCGGGGGTAAGTGATGACTCAGGAATTAAGAGTCTTCACTAAGTTCATAAAATTGTTTAGCAGCCAAGTTGAGATAATAAAAGTCCTTTCTGCATTGATGTTCTTTCTTTATTAGAATAGGCTGTCTACAAAGTTGAAGAATTGTAAGTCCCATTTGTGAGGCACAGTCAGGTTATTCTAAAATTAAGACAGGAAAGTGTTGGGGGGATCTGAAGGTGTGTCGCTGAGATGGGAAGAGGCCTGAAAACTAAGTACTAGACACTGCCTGTTGGGACATGGGACTCACTCCTATGTGCTATCTTTTTTTTTTTTTTCTTCTTAAGGATTTTACTTATTAGAGGGAGTGCTCACACAAGCAAGGGGAGTGGCAGGCAGAGGGAGAAGCAGACTTCTCTCTGAGCAGGGAGCCCGATGCAAGTCTCGATCCCAGGACCCCGGAATCATGACCTGAGCCGAAGGCAGAGGCTTAACGGACTCTGCTACCCAGGCGCCCTGTTAGGCTATTTCCTTAATGCAACACTTCTTCATTTGGCAAAATTGAATGGGACCAAATACAAATTTCCAGGTATGTTACATATTATGATAAAATCACATCACACTCCTGTCTGCTTCAGGCACAGACGGGCCCAATTTTTCTTGTGGTTCCTGTAAGAAATGACCACGACTTCAGTTGCATGAAACCATGAAAATTTATCCTCTCGAATGTTTGGAAGCCAGTATTCTCTAACCACAGTGTCATCAGGATTCGGGGTTCACTGTGTAGGCCGTGGGCGAGAATCTGTTACATGGCCTTCCCAGCCTCTCGTGGCTTCTAGCCACCCGTGGTAGTCACTGGTTTGTGACCGTGTCACTCCAGACTCTGCCTCTCTCTTCACGTTACCTCCTGCTGTGTGTGTGTGTGTGTGTGTGTGTGTGTGTGTGCACGTGCGCGCGCGTAAACTCCCTTTGTCTCTTACAGATACTTGTGACGGTATTTAGGACTCAACCAGACCTTTTAGGATCCCCTGCTTATCTCAGACTCTCAACTTAATCACGTGTTCGAAGACCCTTTTTCCAGATGAAGTAATGTTTGCTGGTCCCCAGGGCCTGATTCTGTGCGGGCCTGTCACTCAGCCCACCGTCAGCCTCAACTTCCGTGCTGTCCTGGGTCTCCCTTCTCTTGTCATCTCTTCACAAGTTTTTTGTTTTTGTTTTTGTTTTTGTTTTTAAAGATTTTATTTATTTATTTGACAGAGAGAAACACAGCTAGAGAGGGAACACAAGCAGAGGGAGTGAGAGAGGGAGAAGCAGGCTTCCCGCTGAGCAGGAAGCCTGAGGCGGGGCTGGATCCCGGGTCTCCAGGATCAGGACCTGAGCCGAAGGCAGTCGCTTAACCAACTGAGCCACCCAGGCGCCCCTTCACAAGTTCTAAAAACACATAGAACATTACCTTCTATCACAATTCACCTTATTTACATGAATATGTTCCTTCTAAAACTTACATAGGCTTTTTATTTTACTCTTCTAAAGTGGGGTTGGGAAGCTCTTTCTGCAAGTCTTCTAGACTAGTGCGCCCTCCGGGTTAACTTTTCTTCTCTGTCGCAGAGTGTAAGGTAGGCAGAGCCAATAGTCAGAGGATGGGCGTGCTGTGTTCTAGTAAAATCAAAACCAGATTTGGCACACTGGCCTCAGCTTGCTTCAAACACCTCTCGGCATCTCTTTTATCATTTTACTTCTAAATACGAAGTTTTGATGTTTCACTTCAGTCTTCTTTGCTCTTAGAGATAGTACCATCTACCTAGGTATTTTTGTTTTCCTACCACCAAACTAAGACATTTGCCCAGAAACTGAGTTGCAGTTTGGTCCTGCCTGGATACATTTAAAAATGTTGCTTTTGGCTTGGCCTTCTTGCATCTCCTGCATTCACTAATACAAGGAGCGTTTATCGTTAATGTACTGGGCACCAAGGCATCGTCGCCCGCACTGAGAGCCGTGTGACCGGAGGTACCTTGTGAAGGAATTTCAGACCGGAGGATTGTTTGGGAGATTTAGGAGACCTAGTCATCGAGATTTAGTGGTGGGAGTGATTTGGGCACACAGGGAGAAAGAGATCTCCAAGGCGACTCCTGTGTTTCTGGCCTCACAGCGGCTGGAGGGTGGGATAACACTCACTCACATGAACGATCCTGGAAGAATTTTGGTACAAAGCTTGTAATTTGATATTGGGTGGGTTGACTTTGAGGCCTGTTTGGGGTCTGTCTGGCCCAGCCTGCCTAAGCATGTCTTCCTCGTAGTTTGCTGTAACCATTTCCCACACGTGTAAATATATGTATGTGTGTACAAATACATAAATGTGGGTATACACAAAGGTAGATACGTGTGTCCATACACAAACACGCATGATTCCTCTGGGGACTATGCCTGTAACCTATCATGATCTTGACCCACTTCACATAGAACTGGTAAGAGATAGATAGCTATTCTCTAATGTATGCAAAAGGAAAGAACTAAAATAACAAGTATTTCCTGAGCACCAGCTATAGATACATTTTTATTTCATTCTTGCAACAAGTCTTTGATGTATGTACTAATGTTTTTTTCTGTTATGCTTACATGTAAAGGGAGGCTTTGAAAGGTTAATAATTTACTCAACCTCTGAGTTAGGATTTGAACCCAGTCAGTTTTTTATTCCTCAGTGAGCTGATAGACTTGTAAACAATTTGCTTAAAATTTCGCACATTAAATGAGACTTTACCTGGGAGGTCTTCAAAGAATACCCCCTCCTCAGCTGTAGAAATACAGTCTAGATGCTCCTCCTATGAACTCCCCAAATGCTATGTTTTTTTTTACTTTTTCCATAGCATTTATTGCTTTACCTTTTTAAAGGCAAAGTTTTTCAAGGACAAAGACTGTTTTATTTTTTATATTATCTCCTTCCCTACAATACTCAGCTGAGAATAAGTGCTCAGCACATATTTTCTGATTAAGAATCTCTACTCTGCTGAAGGGCTATTAAACTGATATGTTTTACCTTTTGTACGGTCTTGAGCACACCACCACTGAATGGTTTGTTAGTTTGGGACTTTCCCGTTCCGGTGTCACAGAGGTTTTGTTCTTGAGAATTCTCGCCTTAAAAGATAGCAAAGCAAGTAGAGCAAAAGAAAACAAAATGTAATAAAATAGCGAAACCCTAAGGAACGAACCTCAAATTCAGTGGAGTCCGATAGGAGAAACGTTTTGGGGTAGTTGGTCCTTCATCTAAAGGAAAGCGAGCTCTTAAGGAAAGGACTGTATGTGACACAAAGTTGTCTTCATCAGCTTCAAATATTGGCTGCAGCAATGCTCGTGGGCATTTGACAAAAAAGGAGCTTTCAAAGCTTCTCTGCACACTTTGAATCTATGACTTCAAGTACCTCCCTACTGCGGCCCAGTTTTAGGTTACATGTTTTAGATCCATTGTCTCAGTCCTCAAAGTTTTGTAATAAAGGTTTTATTATTATTATTAAAGCGAGGAGGAAATGAGAGCCAGAGATGTTATGTAATTTTCCCAGTGACACACAGCTGCTGGGTAGTGAGCCCAGGAGCAGCTGAGGGAAGCCCAGGCTTTCTGATGCCTCACTAAGTAATGCCATTCCCAGGTGATTTGTAGGTGGAGAAAAGGGGACAACCCTTCAGATTTCCCTAGAGCACTTCTCAAACTTTAATGTGCATCAGACTCACTTGGGGTTCTTATTAAAATGCAGCTCTTGAGTCAGTATGAGGCCTGCGTTTGCACATTTTTAACAAGGTCCTAGGTGATGGCAACACTGCTGGCCCATGGCCCACACTTCAAGGCACAAGAGACCGCTGACGTGAATCTCCACCGTAAGAGGGGAAATAGGGTACAAAGTAGTCCCAAGCAGCCACCAGCGCTGAACCTGAGGTGGAGGGAAAGTCTGTAAAGTGGGAGTGAATCTCGGAAGCTCGTCATGCTTGGTGCTGCCCCTTAAGACAGGCTAGCTTACAGGCGAAGGGGAGATGGATGGCACCGGGGAAAGAGAATAGAATAGAAATAAAGGGAAGGTTTGTCTGTCATATCCCCCATCAGTAATGACTGTCTGTGGCACGCTGGGTTATCGCTCATCCCTCAATACAGGTTCACTGAGTTAGCTGGTGAGATGGGCCACGTACGAAATCGCCTTTCAGTCTGGTCGTTCGTGGGGATCTAGTCTTTTGTCAAAGCTTTTCCTCAACACAAGACTCTGAAGAGTTAGAGACGGAGGGATGAGATTGTGGCCTCCCTTCTCCCGAAGTTTTTTTTCCCCCGTTCAGAATGTGAGAGTCTTGGGAATCTTAGAATCTCAAGGCTGGAGCGGAATCCCAAAGAAAAATGGATGCGAGAGATGGCCCAGAGACTTACAACAGCTTTTTACTCTCCCAAATGCTTCCTGATATGTGTTGGCTCTTTCCTTATGGATCAGGAAGTGGCGTAGCTAAGATTTCCCTTTGTCTCCCGATAATGGATTTGGGGGTTTGGGAACTGAGCATCTCCCATGCAGCACTGAATAATTACTGACAGGAAAGAGAGGAGGAGAGTGAGGAAGGGAAAAAGGAAGAGAGAGAGAACAAAAAGTAATAGAAAAAGCTTGTTTATCATTTATATTTGCTATTTTAATTGCTATGCAATTGTCTATTCTATAGCAGGTGTTTGAAGGGATCTTAGGTACATAAAAAAGCATGTTTCCGTTTAAAGGCCATTCCCTCCTCTTTTTCCTATCCCGTCCATCTCTTTTGTTCTATGACAGGTATGTTTTATAGAGTCTGTTAGAATGGACATAAATAGGAAATAGAATTGAGAGGCAGCATGAAATTGTGGCACAAAAACTGACCTAGGGTCTAAAGCATGGGATTTTAGGTTTTTCTCTGCCATTAGCTTATTCCTGTGGAGGTCAGCTAGGTATCTATAGAATTTTAAGATTGACTGAAGGCTTGTTCCAAGAGTTGCCAAAATGCAGAAGTCCTGGAGCCCTTCCCAAGATGTCTTTCATTTCCCTAGGAGCTGATGCTTGGGTGACCTTTACCCCAGTTTTCTGCTGCTGCTGAATATGGCTTTGTGTCTTTATGTCTTTTCTGCCCAGCTAAGCAAGGGCCCCTCACAGCAGTCATATACCCAGGGTTGCTGCAGATCTCATAGTCTATGCCAGTCTGTCCATCATATCCCACACGGCTGCTCCCGGCTGAGCCCTGCCACCGCAGCATCACCGGCAATCTCTCCCAGGCACTGCCGCTCTTCTCTGTTAATCCCGGAGCTCCTTGCCACCGTACTGCTTCCCTGTTCTCCCTCTTCCCTCCCTTTCTTTTCTTGCACAAAAAGAAGAATGAAAACTCGACTTTTCTTACAGAAAGCACTTGACCTCTAATACCGTCAAGGTCTCCTTTTCTACCACAATAAAGTATTTTTATAAAGCAGAGAAGGATTCTAATGCCTGATATTACTATTATACAGTTAGGTCATATTACACATGTTCACTTAACATGACATAATCTTTTACATTTTTCTTGTAGGTGACAGACCAGAAATTAAGTGACTTAATTAAGTGGATAGAATTACAGAGTTGAGATGCCACAGAATCCTGTGGTTTGTTTGTTTGTTTGTTTAAGTTAAGGATAGGTGTTCTACAAAGCCTTAGATTTGCAAATCTTATTTGTAGAGTACTTATTTGTAAAGCCTTAGATTTGCAAATCTTATTTGTAGATGAGTTAGATCACAAGGGGAAATGTCTGGGACTTGAAGGTGTGTAGTTAAGAGGAGAAGAGGCGCAGTGACTCCTGAATCCTTCTGCAGGAGCCTTAGGAGCTAGGACTGCTTCCCAAGGGCTATTTCTTATGTGACAGCGTCTTCTTTATTGGGCAAAACTGAATACAACCGAATAACAAACTTTCAGTTACTTTAAATATTATGATGAAATAGTTTTATTGAAATCAAATGGCAGTTAGAAATTCATGAATGAGTAAGAGCTTAAAAATTACATAGGTTCTTCAAGTTATTGGAGCAATATATCAGTACTGGAGAAAATATAAAAAATAAGAGAAACAGAAAAGTCATCTGGAATTTCAATATCCAGAGAGAACAAGCACTGTTATTTTATACTTTCTGCTGGTCCTGATATGCAGCTAGTTTTGTACCTTGATTAATTTCATAACATTTTCTGAGTCCCATGTCGTTTTCATGTCACCGTTTTAGATGGTTATAAAGCAAAGCACTCGATCATTCCCTGTGGTCTAGAGTAAAGTTGTGTATAGTTTTGCATTACAAAAAATAATTATGATGTGAAGATGATCTATAAATAGAAAGAATATATTTTCTTAGCAAAAATTCCCGAAGGTTAAATTACTGAACTGGAGCCTCCTGCTAATACTTGCTCCTCGTGCTCTGTGAGAATGGGCTTTCATATATCTTTATCAAATAGAACATTCTAACTTTAAAATGGCTGATTTGATGACTGAAAAATGGTATCCAATTTTTCTAATTTACCCTTGATTACGTTGAGTAGAACATGCCTATTTGTACTTTTTTTCCTTTGAATTTATTATTTCTATCCATAGCATATTTATCTGTTGTCCTTTGATTGTTTCCTTACCCATTTGTGGCTATCGAGAGGCTTTTCAGAATGACTAAGCTAAGCAATGCTTTGTTTAAAGCACTAGACTATTTCGGATGAGAGTTTTTTGCTACTAAAAGCAAAGGGGTGTGGAATTCCATTCCATCCTGGCATGTGCTGACTTTTTTGGCGGATTTCAAAGCTGTCTCTGGGCTTCATGTCAGTGTGACCTAGAAAGGAATGAAAGCTCAGCCAGCCCAGGTCACTGTCAGAGCTGTGACCTTCACTGTGATTTCCTGTTTCCCTGAGGTTGGCCTCAATATAGATTGTACATTCTCCAGCAAAGTGCAGCATTGGATTTATTTTCTTTTTGCTTTGTCAAGCCGGATTAAGGCACATTGAGGTTAGAGACTGCCCGAGAATAAATGGTAAACAAGACAAAACTCAATTTGGGACCCCCTACCCTACCCCACCTCACTGACCCCCACCTCAGTGATCTCGGGCTAACCCTCGGAAGCTTCAAGACCTGCTTGCTGCGCCATGTGTTCTGGGCCTTTGAAAGGCTTCTCCTGACCATTGAAACCTCCCTGTCAATTACCTTATTTCCTCTGAGCCCTGTTGTCTGGCCGCTGTTTGCGGCACCCTCCTTGGGTGAAGTTGTAACCATTTTGGATTGCCCTTCTTGAAAGAAATGTATAAACAAAGGAGAGGTCTCTCTGCTTTCACATGTGTGCCTGTCTGATTTGTATGCTATATCACTATTTCCTCTGCTAAAAATCTGTCTTGTAAGATTCCTTGTACATGGACTTTCTTCGTCTAGGATTTTTTCCCAGTTTCTTTTCCAATTGATTTTCCCATTTGGGTTATATCTCTTTCAGCTTTGATCTCCCTAGTATATTGCTTGCTGTCTTCACATAGCGAATTAGAGTAATTTCCATATGTATCCTTTCCCACAGTGGGTTATATGCTCTATAACATAGAGATTTTACCTATTTTTCTTTATTACTTTCTCGAGCAATGCATTTTCCTTATGTAGCGAGTGTTCATGGTTTTTTACGTGAATAATTTGAGTCATTTTAATGGCTAGAAGTTCAGGCACTATGGTAGGCTGAAGCAAAAGGAGACATTTTTTTACTTCACATTATTTAATATAGATCGATGCCAAACATGGCTGACAGGAACGGCAGCCATTGGCTAAGTCAGTTCCTCAAGGAAAGCTGAAGTTAGTTGGTTTGGTGATCCTCACTCAGCAATATCCTTGAATATCTGCCTTATACCTGTATGTTGTAGGAGACAAAACTGTCTGTCAAAATGAGTAGGGAAAGATGAACACTTCCCCAACCACTAGGATATAATTGTTCAGAAATCCACTTAGTAAAACTTTGTGTTCTTCTGCCACAGGTTTTTCTTTATGTCACTTGGTGTTACCTGGACAAGCAGTGATGTTGTGGGGATAGCATAGGAGTTCTGATTTGTTCTTTTGACCCTTGGCCGTTGCAAAGGTGAAGAGATGTCAAGCCAATGCTCCAGTGTTGGCTCTTGGGAGAGAACGCACTTGACTTACAGGTAGGTCTCAGTACGCTAACGTATGACACTTGATTTCTGAAAGTGACCCTTTCATGCAGACTTGCTGTGGTGCTAATGTGTCTTCATTTTCATTATAATAAATACATGATTATTTCACGATCTTTATTCTGGCAGTCTTGGTTTTTCAATGAGTAAAGGATGAAACATTAAGGAGGTAAAATTTCTGCTTTAACATCTTTCAAAGAAACTTTCTAGACATATCCCTTCCCTTATATTGTTCGATAGAGCACACTCGAAACAAATCAACTGTATTCAACCATTTTTCAAACCAAGCAGTTGTTTTTCAATAAATCCAGATTAAGAACTATTAGTTAACCCTATTCCAAGCCCTAAGGAATGCCGGGAGATGAGGGAGATCTCGTCCCTCTTTAAGATATGTTTAGACCATATTCTTCATAGTACAAGCTGATCTGTGAAAAGCCACATCATAGAGGTCTTGCCCCTGGGAGGTCTGTTAGCAGATGAGCGGGTGCAGGACAGAGACCCTAGCCTGCCTCTCACCTGCTGACCTGTGGAACTTACTTTTCAGTGAAAACTTTAGGTCTCAGTTCACTCTTTAATCATTGAGATTCACTTAAAGGTAGACATGACATTTGGAGCAGTGGACAGGGCTGATTTTCCTCACTTTGGATCAATTAAAACAAAGTCTTAAGGCATATTTTTCTAGTTTTCTCAACTTTCAGAACAATATCGTCTTCATTGTGATTGGTGCTTTTGACTTGTCAGCACTATAAAATATCATTTCCCATTCCTACATCACCAACCCAGTGGACCATGGCAACCGCTCCCAAGTTGGTCTTCCCCTGCTCCTAATTTGATTTCTGTGGTCTGGCACACCCACTCGCTTCTGAGTTTCAGTTACCGTGAAGGCTGATGGTTATGGGAAACTGGCAATCATATGATAAAACCTTCTAGACCCTCCAAAATTCAGATGCCACTGTTTAGCTTGTCTTCTAATTCCTGTTTTCCTTCTATTCTTTTTCTTATGTTGAGATTCTTGCAGCTCAAAGTGCCAAAATATTTTGCAGAAAGAAGGACCTGATGACTGAATTTAAACCAAAGTACATTAAGGATACAAGGTCAGACTGACATTTAAGTTTTATTGGGTTCAAGATATAAAGAATCTTCATTTGTGTTTGGGAGGTCCTGCCTTCTCCTAAGTGACAAAAAGATAGTGTCCATAGCCTAAGTCAGGCATAATTTACATGATTGCCCTTGACAATTACTGGGTTAGGAAGGAGCATATGAACTTAATTCTGGCTAGTGACATGTGAGAAGATTGCTGGCAGGCAATTATCAAATGTTTTCTCTCTGATTATATATAAAATATGTATTATGACATATATATGACACAATATTTGCTGTATAAATATTTGCAATGTATATAAATGTAGGACACACATATATAGCGAGATCTATCTACCTAGGACACAATATTTGCTTTTCTTCTGAATGTAGTTGTGTCTTTGCAGGATGCCTCTAACTATGGTTGGCATCTTGGCAACATAAGGTTAGGGGAGAAAGTTGCGGGATAGGCTGAGTTGGGCATGCAGAGAGATGGGACAGACTTGTGTCTGTTTGGTGCTTGAAACTTTTTTTTTTCTTTTTTAAAGATTTTATTTATTTGACAGAGAGAAACACAACTAGAGAAGAAACACAAGCAGGGGGAGTGAGAGAGGGAGAAGCAGGCTTCCCGCCAAGCAGGGAGCCTGATGTGGGGCTTGATCCCGGGTCTCCGGGGTCATGACCTGAGCCGAAGGCAGTCGCTTAACCAACTGAGCCGCCCAGGCGCCCCAGTGCTTGAAACTTCTTATGGGAAATAATAAATATCCCTATCATCTTGACCATTCAAGTCAGAGATTAAATGACTGGCAGTGAAACCCACCCTCACTGACAAAGTGTGATTTGTTGAAGTTAGGCTGAAAGACCTGACTTTACAGATTGCTTTCTTCGTGTACTGCCGTTTTTCCTGGAATTCTACCAACAGGCTCTCCTGTGAGTGAAACCATTGAGGCCTCTGCAAACTAGAATTCTGCTTTTTGGAGGGTGGAACGCATTCACGTGTTATCCAGTATTGAGTAAAACTCTCTCATTCATCAAGGATTTCCTGAGAAAGTAGCAAATGGAACAGCAAGGATTGGTGAGAAAGGAGCCAGGAGGAAGGGAGCAGGGGATAATGCCAGGAAGAGCAGTATGAGAGGATGGGCTTCAAGGCGGGTGAGCTGGGAGCAGGCTCGAGACATCATGGGGGAAGCAGTGGGGAGGCAGACGGTGGAGAGTGGGGGCCAGGGTGAACACCAGGAGCAAATATGGCTTATCACAAATGGACTTCTGCCATCCAGGGCCACCCCAAATGGCATAGTTCTGAGGACGCAAAACACAGCAGGGTTTCTCACTCAAACTTGCAGATTCTCTGGTTCCTGAATGTCCCGCTGTATAGACGTGCTATCAAGTTTTACCTGTCTCGGTTTTTCCGGTTGGCTGAAGAAACTCGGCCTCTGCGACATAATGGGATTTAATCCTAGGGCAAACTGTTTATTCCTAACAAGTAGACTCTGGGTCTAATGACTTTGGCATATACAATTTGATTTGGGTTTGATAAGGCATATTGATTTCAAGTCTTGAAAAGAACATTCTCTTCTTGCCTTTCTCCCCTCCCTCCAGCTATCTGCCATGCTCTTAAAAAGATAGAATCTTTTCTCCTGTGTGTGTTTCAGAGTAATAGAAAGTTGTATTTTTTTTTTCCTTCTCTTGGTGGACACGGAATGGAAAAAACCCAACTGGAATAGACTCCACATGAAGAGACAGATTCTGTAGAGATCGAGGACAGGTGCAGCTTCTGCCGTCATTCTAGATCTCATTTCATAAACAGAAACTTCCCAACTCTGCGTTTTAGTTCGAAGCTGATATACTCCCCCCCCACCCCAGGTGCTGCCCACACGAGCAGACCATATGGTTCTGCTAATGTGCAGTAAAACTTGAGAGAAACCACTGAAGCCTGCTCTCTTCTGGGAACAGAGAATCTTTCCAATCAATTCTCCAATGATCCACCCATGTCCTCTTGGCACCTCCCTTCTGGATCCTGCCAAGCATTAGCTCCTGGCTGCATTTCATCTCTGCCTATTTGCTCCTAAGAGACTAATCCCATGTATTCCATTTGCTGCTTTTAGAAAGAGGAGGAGGAGGAGGTAAATCAAGAGAGGAAGTTGTTTTGGAGATCACCTTAAGGCAATTTCAATAATAAATGACTGCAGGGCTGAGTTTCACATCCTAATTATAAATGACTACGTGAGTGGATGTGCTCCTTTACCAAGTGCTCAGAGTTATGGTTTTGCTCTTAGCTTGGTACTATTTCAAAAACACGCCTTTGCTTTATTATTCAGCTCACGGAGTGACCGGTATAATTAAGTGGCCAAACAGCTCCCCCGCCTTCTTTATCACCTTCTCTTTTCAATTACCGCAAAGTTTCTGAAAAATTCAGATTAGTGCCTTCAGTTTCCTACTTGATCCAAGCAGACAAGGCCAGAGTAAACAGATGGTCCCACCGCGGTCTGGCAGGCAAGTGGCCCCAGATGCTGCTGGACTAGAGGAAAGACAGGCACGGACTGAGCTGTGGGCTCTGGGCTCCGTCCTGTGGACGTCTTCCACTCCACAGTTCAGAATCGAAAGTCTGACAGTCTGAGCAATGGGATCATCTAGCTGAGGTCCATGAGTAGGAAGTAATATATGAGGACGTCAACAGTGGGATTCAAAATTTTAATAAATAATTACACATTTATTAAGGTGAAAATTAGTTAATCTGACACTCTGTTCGCTGAACTCTCAATTAAGTAGCAATTTTGCCCAATTATAGTAAAATACAATTAGTGCTTATAATGAGGGCCCTGAGTCCCTGCAGTTATTGGAATGCCTTCTGAATCCTGCAAGAGGGATACCACTGGGATCAACACAGTTGATGTGACACTTATTATGTATTCCATTTTTTAAAGCATGGGGTTCTGTCCCTGACCTAAATGGTGACTCACAATCCTGTGAAACTGACTATCTTCTATCGAGGTGTGGTTGAAAGTTTCGTGTGTACAAGGAACCCTATGAGGATCATAGGAGAAATTGTTTTCGATCTTGCTGATTACTTGACTTGATTAACTTGTGTAAATCATCGCGTTTCTTGCTTTGCTTTGGCCTCTTGGAAGCTTATGAGCTCTAGGCTTTTATTGCATGCTCGAGAGGGGATGCTAATCTTAATCCTTGATTTTATTCTCTCACCTGATTAGTCCTTATTCTCTTGTTCCCTGAACCATTTACTTTATCTTTTTTTTTTTTTTTTTTTTGGTATGTGTTTTGGTAAATCATCTCCTCTTATTTAGAAAATGACTAGAAATATAAATGCTGTGTTTCCTTCTCTGGGTGGTGGTTACTTATGTAAGAAATGCAGTGTCACCTAATTTTAAGCAGTAAATGTCTGCTAAGAGTAAGATTTTATGAGTAAACTCTGAGATGGGACTTCGTTTCTTCATCCAGGTTTGTTAATAGATATGCGCTGGTTTTTCTAGCTTTATGTCTTTAAACATGTGAAAATGACTTACAACTCATAAACGGACATACGTCACCGCAAAGCTGGGACATAAGAGCTCAGTTTTCATAGGACTTCTCTGTTACCTAACACGCCATTATGTGGCCTTACATCAGAGCACTCTGATCCAAACACAGAGTCGGATTTTTGTAAGGCATTATAAGGCAGTCTATAAAGAACAGAATAAATTATGCAGCCCTTTAAACCTTGACTGTCCTGTCTTGGTTACAGTCTCACTATCCACTTTTCATGGAGCACTATACAGTATTAATACTCATTTTTCAAGTCTCTACCCTTTCTGTAAAATGTGTTTATGCAAAAGGCTGAGGAAGACATTTTTTTCCCCTAGTTAAATGGATGATGACTAAGTGGGTCATATGCCTTTGGTGGTGTGTTTTGGGGTGAGAGAGTGAAAACAGGGTGACAACAACAGGGGTGCTCGGGTGAAGGCGGGAGCCCTCCCACTTTCCTGTGTCTCCCTGTAGCGGTAATCCCCGCTCCATTAGCACAGAGTGAGAGGCCATTTGGGTAAATATAGTCACATAAATATATCATTAGGCAGTTTTGTAAAATTCACATTATTTACTCAAGCAAATATGTAATTAGAACATTTTTTAAAACACAGATTATCTACCAAAGAGACTCAAACTGTTCCTTTGGAGCATTTAAGCCTATTGGGTAAAACTGTAATTAGGCCATTAATTAAACCCAAATCATATTATTTATTAAAAGGTGCTTTGCTGATCTGATAAGCATTTTCTTTGCTCTTTTAAGGCATTTTAATAATTGATTATTGTAAACCCCTTGGCTATCACTTGCCCTTCATTCATTCCTTTCTGATTTGCTTCTTGTTTCATTTTATGATGATGGTTATAGATTTAGATTTCCCTGTGGATAATATGTGCAAAAATGCCTGATCTAGCACTGCGACCCCCTTTCCCTGCACACCCCTTTAAAGATGTGAGGATGAAAAACCGGCTTACTGTTTTTTTAAGCTATATCCCTTTTGAATTTTTTTTTCCCAAGGGGAAGTGGTTAGTGGTAATTGTCCTTTTATTTTTTTCCTCATTGTTACACAAGGACTTGATAAGATAAAAGTTCTTTCAAGTTCTGAAACGTTGAGATTGTCTGAACTTTTTGGAAATGAATTTGTTCTGAACCAAGTCAGCTTCTCTTATTGGGCAAAGCATGTATATTTGTAAAATGCTTAATTCAGTGTACTTTTCTGTTTGCAGTACTGGAAAGCAGTGGTGACCCACATAGGGAGCAAACCTTCATTCTGTCCGGGGTTCACAGAGAGCAGTTTTGGCTTGTGGGCTTCCAAGAAACATATGTCCCAGAGGATTTTAATGGTGGATGTGTGAAAAGGGTAACATGCTTTCTGCTTTGCCTTGTTTCAAATGCAGTCTCCATCCTATAGAGAGTGTTTTTTCCCTTTTGTTCTTTCTAAAAATGCAGTCTGATCAATTAGTTTCTGAAAAGTCTACCGTTCTTTTTTGCTCAGTCTTTGTTTTTGCTCTACTCTTTGTCTGGAGCCCTGCCTGTCTCTTGACTCTCTGTCACCGAGGCAATTCCGAAACAGTGCAATGTGAGTTAAGAACACGGGAAGTAGGAGCCAGACTGTCTAGGTTTGAATCCAGCTCCCGTTCTAACTAGCTGAGCAAACTTGGCAAGTCGCATACATTCTTTGCTCCTCAGCTTCCTTCTTTACCTCCTCTTAGGTGAAGATCAGTGTGTGAGTTAATACATAATACATTAATGCATAACATAATACATTAACACAGACGTTAATACATAAAGTGCCTACATAGCTATCACTATTCTTTAGGTCTTTTGTTTCTGGGAAGCCTTCTTCAACACTCCACACACTGGTTTTCCCTAGAACCTCTCCTGTTTTCACCCCAACTGCACATTGCTTTGTATGTGCTGATGCATTCCCTTTCTCTTAAAGCTGGGTTAGAAACCAGATCAGCAAAGAGACACAGTCCATGTTCTTTAACGTTCTAGCAACATCAGCACCTACCACACTGCTGGTAAAAGGGCTCCCTGTCCAGGAGCATCCACATGATTCCACATGCTGCATTAGGTGCTAAAGATGGAGTAGGGAACAGAAAGAACATTGTTCACCCTCCCATAGCTTATGATCTTGTAGGGAGGATAGATATTGAGGCAATAATTATGTAGAAAATATAAACTTGCAAGTAAGACATGCTATAAAAGATAGGTATATCATTTCATGGGAGTCTAACATAGATATCTCTAAAGAAGTGATACTTGGATACAATCTGAAGGATGAGTGGTTACTCAGTAGAAGAGAAAGAGAAACACATTCTAGTCAAGCACATGGCTTGTGCCAATCTTCAAGATATGAGCCCATCAAGTGGGTGAATTGCAAAACGTTCACATCTTCCAAGGGAAGACATTGAGGACAAAAAGAATTGCTACATGAAGCCAGAGAGAGATCAGGATGATGCATGGAAAACATTGGAGACCACCTTAAGAAGGTTTTTCTCTATCGCAAGTTAAATGAGAGATCACCGATCTGTTTTAAGTAGAAAGGGGACATGATTCTGTTGGTATTAAAAAATACCACTTATCCTTGCATAAGGGGTAATGTAGAGGACAGTAGGAGAAGGAAAGTAAATGGGAACTAGGGTAATCTAGGGAGGGAAACGAAACAAGAGAGACTTTGGACACAGAAACAAACTGAGGGACTTGGAGGGAGGGGGGTGAGGGAATGGGAGAGCCTGGTGGTGGGTACTGGGAGTACCTATTGCATAGAGCACTGGGTGTGGGAAATGGGGAATGAATCTTGGAACACTGGAAAAAAATTTAAGTAACAATAAAAATAAATAAATAAATTTAAAAAAAAATACCACTTATCCTGACATGTTGTCTGTAAGGTGGAGAAGAGATGAGATGAGCATAGCCAGTGGAGAGTACATACAACCAAGGTCTGCGTTGCTGTCCAGAGTCTAAGAGAAAGATTTTGGTGATATGGAACTAAGCTTGCATTTTAAATAGAAAAGAAAATGCATGGGTATGAGAAGCATTTAGCTCCAAAGTCAGCAGGATCCGCTGATGATTGGTTATGGGTGCTGAAGGAGAGGGAGTCACAAAGTGAGACCCTGGTATTGGTAAGCAAATGAATGGTGTTTTCTACCATCTCCTGAAAGCAGACTGTATGAAGAGGATGAAGTTTGGGAGGAAGATAACAAGCTTTTCTTTGGACATGTTGAACTTAAGAGGGCTTTGGAACATTATAGATATGATTTCAAATAGGAAGTTGGAAAAACAGTTCTGGAACTCAGAGATGAAGTCTGGATTATTGACATAAATGTACGTCTCTACAAATAGCAATGGACGTAAATGCAATCACCTAGGTTAAGACTCTTCAGTAAGGTGAGGAAAGAGCTAGGGGATGAGTCCTGACGACTCCCCACTTGTTTGACTGGCAGGTGGTTGAAGAACTGGAAGAGAAGAAATGAGAAATGCACAGAAGGACGGAAACCAAGAGATTTATATTGCAGAAGCCACAGGAAGAGTGTGTTTCAAAAGGAGGGCAAAGTCTCTTGTGTCTAAAGTTGCTAAGTCCTTGGGATTTAGTGACCTGGAGATCATTGCTGACCTTAGCAAGGATGAAGCAATGAGTGAGTTCACTGATGGAATAAATTTAGTTGTATCTGGATAATGAAAGTGAAAAAGTTTTCTTTAATGAATACATTCTCAGAGCCTGTAGTATGTGATGTATCATGACTCTCACAAAGTAGGATACGTGCATGTAGGTTTTTAAACTTCATTGTCCTTGGAACCATGCTTTTTCAGGTGCATCTTATAGGGCAAGCTGTTCTATGGAATGCCAGTTTGGGAAATGTTAGATTAGGAGTATTATTTAGGCCGCAACTCATGATCCTGCCAAGTTCCTCATTTCATAGGGGATGGCTTTTTGTCTACTTTCCTTATGTAACGTTAGACTAGACTGTTAGAATTTTGTGGTGGTTGAGAGATCTCTGAAGCTAGACATCTAAGTTTAAATCCTGCAGCATACTGGGTAAACTTGAGCAATGTGATGGTTAATTGTACATGTCCACCTGACTGAGCTAAGGGATGTCCATATAGCTGGAAAAAACCTTATTTTGGGTGTTTCCATTAGAAATTAGCATTTGAATCAGGAGACTCAATAGGGAAGGTTTGCCCTCACCAATGTGGGCAGGCATCATTCAATTGGTCAAGGGGCAGAATGGAGCAAAAATGCAAAGAAAGGGCAAATTCTGCTGTCTTCTTGATCTAGGATCTCCTGTCCTTGGACATGGGAGTTTCTCCGGCCAACAGAGGGCAGATCATGGGACTTCTCGTCTACATGGCCAAGTGAACCAGTTGCGATGTAACTATACAGTACAGTCGGATAAGCAGCCAACTCTTGGTTATTAGTTCAGGCCGGGATCTCAGGGATGGGAGATGGAGGCTGGCATTGTGCTCTGTTTAGCATGGAGTCTACTTCAGTTTCTCTCTCCCTGTGCCCTTCCCACCTCTCTCTCTCTCTCTCTCTCTCTTATTTATATTATTTATAAATAAATAAATCTTTAAAAAATGAAAAAGAAAACAAAAACAGAAATGGAAACATGCAGAGAATGGGGGCACAGTCCCAATTTGTGTTTCCTTCATTTCCTCTTTGCTTCCAAGCAGACCCCCAAAGAAAGCATTTTCTTCTCAGTATATTACAGAAACTAGTCATTTCATTCCCTGTTACAGTAAAAAGAACTAATAGTTCTTCTGATATTCTAACCATCATCATTAACAGTTTAAAATTGCTACTAGGTGTTAGTCTTCTAAATACTTCATCCACATTAACTTATTTAAATTTTGCATAACTATCAGCATCTGCATTTAATAGGTAAGGAACCTGAGTCCCAGAGAGCTTAAGTAACTCACTGGAATTAGTTGGTATTCTCCAGAGAAACAGAACTAGGGGATTATGTATATTATTATATTATATTATATTATATTATATTATATTATATTATATTATATATTATATAAATACATTTATATATATACCTAAGCACTCCTCCATTTCTGCTTTTTAAAGCAAATGTTCATTGGGTCTTTCTGAGTCTAGTATCAGCTTGACTGGTCGCCCCTATGTGTTGGGCATGTGTTCAGGTGCATATCGGGTCGGCCCCCTTAAATTGCACAAAAGTGACTGGCCCTCTGTTCCATTCATTTGATTAATGAAGTCTGCAGCTTTGTCATTCACATGTAATCCTTGTTTTTGCCAGGGAATATTAATTGTCTGCTGCTCACCTTTTCTCAAAATCTTTGTGAAAAAGAAATGACTGATATTCTTGGAGAATTGCATAAAAGGTAATCCGTTTGACATTTCCTTCAAGTTCCTTAAAATTGACCCCTAGATCGTCAGGCTGGAGACTGGTAGGTGTACTCCATTACCATGGCCTTGTAGAATTGTTCTCAGCAGCTCTGTGTCCTGGCCCCTGGCCTGGCATGCTACCAGAAGGAAGTCTCTGAAACTTACTCTCTGGCGTTACCGTGGGAGATTTTTATCTTGGGCCTCTGTGCCTTTTCAGAAACCCCTGATAGGCTATTAATGATAAATGTTGTGAGTTTTGGAACTAATTATGTTTCTAATTTTGTTCTAGCCAGTTGCTAATATGTCTATACCTGAATGAACAAGCTGATGCACTGTGTTGGGTGTCCTCTTCTCACCCCTGTCTTCTGCATGTGGCTCGGGGCTCTGGAGCCTGCCCCATAGGGACTGCAGCAAGGGGATTCTGTGCCCTCAGGCTTCCATTGCACTTGGGCCAGGAGAAGTATCAGAGGAGATCTAAGGGCAAGGAAAGAATGAAACTAGGTACTTAATTGCCTGGGCTCTCTGCAGGTCAGGACGCCGCGGGTTGGCTCCTTCCTTTTGTAGGTCCACAGCTCCTACCAGGCAACCTGTGCCTGCAGAGTTCTTTCTCTGGGCATGGGTAACCACTCCCTCGCCTTACCCCTCAGGTCTAGAGTAGTAAAAAATTCCTGGTGGAGGTTTTTTGGTTATTTTCCCAGAGGAACTCCACTTACCCACTTTTTCCATTTCTTAAATCCTTCTAGCACTTTTACAAATAGTCCCTTTATTAAAACTCCCCTTAATGTTTTCAATTTGAATGTGCCATCAGATTCCTGCTGAGACTCTGACTGATAGACTGTAGCAGCTGCTGGGCACCAACTAATCGCCTCTTATTTTTATTGTGCTCTATTTTATTTATGGATTTGTCTTTTATTCCTCTGAATGATAAACCCCTCTGTTCTCAAAATATTCTTTAGCAAAGAATCAAAGTGTAAATTAAAAAAAATGCATATGCAAGTAAATACGCTAGGTCCTCTGCTTTATGCCGGGATGAAAAGACAATTAAGGCTTGGTCCTTGAGGAGATCGCAGTCTGTGAGGAAGACATTCAAGGAAGCAAATAATCGCAGTGCATTGTGCTGAGTTATAAAGAAGATGTAGGCAAAGTCCACTGAGGACCTGCTGTGTTCCTTACTGGAAGCTCAGATAAGGGGACAGAAACTGGTCAGAGGGACCAGAGAGCACGGTGGCCAAGGTGCTCACAAAAGGTTGAGCTGTTGAAGTCCAGGGGCTAGAATGGCGACAGGCACCCTACATGGAGGGCCAGTTAATTATCTCCTCGCAACAGCCATGATCTTGCTTGGTATGCCGGAGTTCCCATACCTGTCCTGTGGGATGGATTATTTATTATTTTTAAAGTCTGTTAATTTTCAAGCCTTGGTTTAGGAAAAACAAAACAAAACAAAACTTGGAAAATGCAAAATACTTCATTGTTCTCCAATTTTTGTTTGACTCAAATGTGACTAATGAGCCTCAAATATGTGTCTAATTCCTTCCCCCTTATACATACTACAAGGCTTACATAAATCACATACCCACTTCATCAAAAATATTTTTAAAAAGTTAGGTAGATTATGAGTAGGAATATGAGCAGCAGGTAAGTCATGTCTAAGTAGCAGAATACACATATTTCGGTTTCAATAAGAGGTGAAAATTGTAACAGCGCTTTAAAAGGAAATTGTGATTTACTATCTGATCTTGGAATAAGCCCAAGAATGGTCCATCAAGAGCCTGCAGGCAGACACAATGTGTCCTGTTATGGGTACTAGAGATGGCTATTTATTATCTGTCACATATGTTTAAAAAAAAAAAAAAGACTGAGTGATCAAAATCTCTGAATTGTTTAATTTTGGATTAATCAGAAGATGAAACACGGGCTGTAGGTCTTTCATCAGCCTTCAAAATGAGTCCTGACCTAGTCTGCTAACTTAAAAATAAAACCGAATGCAAAGCTTCCCTGCTGTGTGAAAAAGTTTGGCTAGCAGGCCTCCTGGACTTTTTTGTCTGTTGGGTTTTTAATGAGGACCAAAGTCTGGGTTCTGGAACATTGTGAATTTTGATTACAGTGGGGTTCCAGCCTGGTTGGAATGGGGGAAATGTCAGAAACCTCGTGAGCTCACCAGCCAGCTTCGAGATGAAAGGCATGGGAGAAAGCTTCTCAAATGCTGCTCAACTCTTGGTTTTTATCCAGACCCAAACTCTAAACCCACAGAGGTTCAGTAAGCGCAAAACCGCAGCCAATCATTGGCTTTGTAAAATGCCAATTCCTCTTTTAGCAAACAATTATAAGGCATAATTGCTAGTAGAGAAAATCAATCGACCTTCATAGATTTTTAATTGCCCATTTTATTTTGCTTCCTCATAAGTATCAAGAAGATGACATTGGATTTAGTGCAATATTGTGTTTCTGTTAAAATCTTGACATCTCAAAAGCGAGGAGGAGCCTTAATGGTCTCCCATGATCAAAGTGCCCGTTGACAGCGCTGATCTCCAGGGAAAGCCTGCTTCAAGAGTATACTGAAGCTAGAAAGTGCTAGTTTCTTAGCTTTTCTCCAGAGACTTCTGCGGAGCATGCCAATTAGTGACTTGATGGGCGGCTTGCATGTATTGATAGACATCAAGACATAAGGATCATTCCAGGCAGTGATGACTGAGCCAGTCAACTATAAGATGTCTGTAATTAATTTTAACCTTTCTCCAATTTAGAGTAAATAACCCTTGGTCAAAATAAACAGCTAGATGATACTGTTGCGGTCATGTGTGTTGATGCTCCTGTGACAGGGTTATGGATCTCAGACTCTTCAATTTTTCAATCTGTGTGGTGAGACAGAAGTTCTCTGGGCCTGTTTGGTTTCACGTGCCCTTGACAAGGTGAGGGGACAGGGTATGTCAGCAGTGTGTCTGTGTGAGTATGTAGGGGAGAAGGAAGTAAATATTCTATTTTTTTAGTATACTTGACACACAGTGAATGTTACATTTGTTTCAGGATAAAACAGAGTGATTGGACAAGTCTGTCTATATGTTACACTGTGCTTATCGTGAGGGTCGCTCCCACCTGTCACCACACGATGCTATTACAATATCATCAACCACATGATGTGCCTTTCCATCCCCATGACTTATTCAGTCCATACCTGGAACCTTGTACCTCCCACTCCCCTTCACCCCCTTGGCTTATCTTACCACCACCACCCCCTCTCTGGCAACTATCGGTTTTTTCTGTGTATTTATGGCTCTGTTTTTGCTTTTTAAAAAATCATTCTTTATTAGAAGATAAATGATACGGCATTAGAAAAGATAAACTGAATTGATAGCTATTTTTTTAGTAAATATAAATTAGCCACTTATTGTTCCTTTATTTTTTGAATACTTAAACCCTGTGCAAGGATTCTATAATAAAGGTTAGTTCTTGTTCTCAATATAAACTCCCTGACTGGTAAGCACAAGGCACTAGGGGATTTCCCACAAGGAGCATCGAACTAAGACCAAAGAAATGGAATATTCCCTATCTCCTTACATGTGACTGGCTATATTCCATCGTTGTCCTGGCTTAGCTGCCTACTGTTGGTTTGTTGGTTTTTTTTTTTTTTTAAGATTTTTATTTATTTGAGAGAGCGAGAGATAGCACAAATAGAGGGAGCCTCGGAGGGAGAAAGAGGAGAAGTAGGCACCCTGCTAAGCAAGGAGCCCTACACGGCACTCAATCCCAGGACCCTGGGATCATGACCGGAGCTGAAGGCAGATGCCCAATGGCCTGAGCCATCCAGGCGCCCCAGCTACATAAGTTTGAGTATGACCCTGAGGTACCCAAATTACCAGACAATGATTGAAAAAAAGACAGCAAAACATAGATTCAAAAATAGGAAGAAAGTATGAAGTTGTGTTTTCAGAATTCCCTTACAAGCACTGAGGTTTACTTGGATTAAAGTGCATTTTAAATAGTGAGGAAGATACATTGTAAACCGTGACACACCTCAGTTTCACCCCTAGCCTCTGAAGCCTGAAATTCACTATTTAGAAAAACACACAATTCTGTTACTATGAAACTTTGTTTTTCAAACTGGCATCTAGTTGACTTTTTTTTTTTTAAGATTTTTATTTATTTATTAGAGAGAGTAAGAGACATCAAGAGAGGAATACAAGCAGGGAGAGTGGGAGACCGAGAAGCGGTCTTCCCGCTGAGCAGGGAGCCAATGCCGGGCTCAATCCCAGGATCCTGGGATCATGACCTGAGCCTTCAGCCCCTTAATGACTGAGGCACCCAGGCGCCCCTAGGGTGACTTCTTTTAAATGGAGTCCACCAAAGCTTTGAGGACTGAAAGTTTTGTGTTTAAATTTTCAAAAATCATTTCAAAAATTAGTATGAATATATCCTGGGTTATTTGGATGGCTGGTCTTTTGTAACCTTCCACTTGATTTGTGACCTGATTTGCAGTTGTCTTTGCATGGCCTGTTGTGATGCCGATAGAGGCAGCATTTTACTTTTACTACTGTGTTTTGTTTTGTTTTTAACGAAGTGCTCAGGTGACCTCTGATGTGTTTCAGTTCATCCATGATTTTCCCCCACGCCCCTCTTTTAATGGTGGTGGTTTATTTCTTGGTTTTGAGAACAACTGGTGTCAAATATGTTGGAGTTGGTATAACGGAATTTGAGGTCTATGCAACCGAGTCCTGTGAAGATTTGCCCAGAGGGCACATGTCAAGTCATAAGGTAACAGGAGATGCGGATTTTCTATTTTCCTCAAATGAAAGGTAGAGGCGTGAGCATAGTGACTGAGCACTGAACACCTCCAACCTTTATGCCAGCATTTTTGCATACCTCAACTTGCCGAATCCCCAAACCTCATGAGACAGCTCTTAACCCTATTTTGATGAGGAGGAGTTACAGTTCAGAGAGTTAAAGTCTCTCGCACAAAGTTACATTGTCGGGATTAAAATCCAGCCTCTGACCCAAAGAGCATGGTTTTTTGCCATATGGAAGTGATAGATACAGAGGACAGGAAGGGAAGGGAGGGCAAATAGGTCTTTTAGACAAGCAAACATTGAGTTAGCTTTGCAATAATATCTAATTCTTTGTAACCCAAAGAGTACCTGTATTTCAAAGAGCTATACTTGTTCATTGCTATAGTCAGCAGTGAAAACCTATACTGTCCCACATCAGCAGGGTCTGTATGTCTCCCTACAGGTGAACTCTTAGATGCTTTCCCAAGTAACTTAGAATGTTGTTACTTCCCCATTTGTACATTGTTAATTCTTAAGGAGATATTGTGTTAAAACGTTACTAAGACCTAGATGTTTTTTATGTTTCCGAGACATCTTAAACATTTCAAGGCTTAGCTGCATTTCAATAAATTTGGCCTATTTTCCCGACTTCTTAAAATTCTGTAAATGTTAGATAATTAACTTTTGCCACAATAAGACTGTTACTGTTCTCTGGAGAGCATTTCTGTGATTTATTGTCATACTGTCTCCTAAACTTGAGGTTCATTTAATTTTGCTTGGGACTTAAATAGGGGAATGCATTTTTGAGGTAACTCTAAATGTAGATGTAATGCAATATTCTTATTATTATAATAAAATGAGCAAAAAGAATGTAACTTTATTATTTAACTGCAAAGCTCAGAGTTTTAGAATGAGGGTGACTTTGATCATGAGGAGCCTTCCAGAACAGGGACCAAAACCTTTATCAGTAGTCGGTGGGTGTCCACGTATTTACTTTTTGGCATGTCCAGAACGCTTGATGGTCTTATTTCTTTGACAGCCTGTTTTGGATTTGGTCATATGACAACTATCCCCTGAGGTACGAGTTTTACCAATTAGGGATTTTGTGAGCAGAGTATTCCACAGAGAAGTGCAAACGCATGTAGCCATCTTGAGTTCGGTGTTGGAGAAAAATTCTCACTGCTAGCAGATACAGAAGGTTAAAAACTAGCTTGCTGTGGAGAGGCAGAAGAAAGGACAAAAATTGCAATGCTAAAGAAGATGAAACGTTACTGTAAAATTAGGAGAGAGATAATCAGAAGCTTCCACAAACTATTTGGGTCTTATTTGCTAAGTAATTGCTTATGTGTATGACTGTTCACCCAGTCTAAACCCACAAAACAAATTAAGTGGGCATTTTCACTTCTCTTTCTACACATTATGCTTTGTTCTGATTTAACACATTCATTGAATTGAATATCCTGGAAATGTGTCTAAATAAGTAGTTCTAGGTTTCCATGCAAAAGTTTTAAAGTAGAAGAGACTTACAGTGTGAAGAAAGAGAAACTGAAATGTGTTGAAACCACATGTAAAGGGGGCATCAATGTGAAGACTCTTGGGGAAAATTAAGGTATTCGTGGGATTTAGACTGAATAGTAACATGGGGACATAGAAATTAACATTTATTGAGCATCTTCTGGGTGGACATAGGACAAAACAGACTTGGACCCTGTCCTCTTATGAGTATATTAAGAAAGAGAGACAATGACCAGTAATTACAAGTGTTTAGAGAGTTCCAGAAGTAAAGTACAGGGTGCTAAGAAAATGCATACAGAAAGAATTTAGCCTCGTCTAGGAATTCTGGGTGGTGTCACTAAAAAAAGGATGAATGCTAATTAGTCAAAGCAATGGAGTTGTGTGTCTAGGTAGGCATGCCTTCATGAAGGAGAAAGGTAACGAGACATAAACACCTAAGTACACACGGAAAGGAGCTATAAAGAACCAAAGGCCCCTTGACTAGAGGACCTATTTGATAAAGGGGTCTGAGAAGACCTCCTAGAGGAAACGATGAAATCTGAAGAATGAGAAAAAAACAGCTGTGGAAAGAGCAGGGAGCAAGGTGATTCAGGTGGAAAAGACAAGATGTGTGAAGACCTTGAGAGAAGACAGTCCTTGGTATATTTAGGGAACAGAAAGTAGGTCAGAGTCCCCAAGCAGGGTGTGTTAAAGGAAGAGAGTAGCTTGCGATAGAATTAAAGAGGGAGGCAGGGCCAGATGTAGCAGGGTTGGTGGGCTCTATATAGTTTAGAGGGGGAGTGCTTGGGGAGTTGTTGACAGGTAGCTTGACAGCATGTGTAGAGACCTCACAGTAACTGAAAGATGAGGAAATAGAGGCTAGGAAAAATTAAATAGGCTTCTAAATGGTTTTGTACATGGTAAACCGCAGAGCCAGCTTTTGAACCTAAGCTTAATTAACCCCAAAGCTCACGCTCATTGGGAAGATACATGTGAGTGACTCACTTAGAGTAATGAATGACAAGAAAGCACCCTGAAAGAGACCTATTCAGAAAGAACTTAAGAATTTTTCAAACTCCCCACTCCCTAGAGAAGGACCCCATAAATGGACACTCTTAGATGTTTTGGAACTGATCATACCCAGATCAAATGCTAAAGGAAGAACAAACTCTATTAAAAAGCAAAACAAACAAAAAACAAACCTAAAAACCCTTCAAAAAGTCCGTACACAGATGATCCATTGAAGGTCTCTTTATTTATTTAAATATGTGAAGGCAAAACGGACAGTTTTTTGGACTGTGCAATGTTCTCGTATTTTAGAAATGCAAATGAAATAGATTCCTTCCTCCTTTCTTCTTTGTAGTCCATTTGTCACTTGTTTCTTTTTCTATTTAAGTGTTCTGTCTTGGCTTTTGAAGTCCCCTAAAATTATGTTGTATCCTTTATTGATGGTGACAGTCAAGTACATAGGAACTGGCACCTGCTTCCCACTTCCCATCTCTGTTGGCACAAAAGGATGTCTTCCACTGGGCACCTTGGAATAGTGGTCAGACACGGAATGAGGTCATGGCCAATGGAGAGCTCACGGAGATCAACTTTTTATCCCTTCCTCCAAGGTGGTTTTGACAGTTTTCTCAGTTGCCTTCTCGAAGAATCTTCCCGCTTAAGAAAATACCACTGACCATCTTCCAGAGTCTTTGAAGAAAGAAGAATGAATTAAATCATTCAATAGGAGCAAAGAGTTTGAACTAAAACGCAGCCTAATCATTGTGGTGAACACCGTCTGTTCACTGGTGATCTGGGCAAGTGAGGGAGTCCTGGAGACCTGACAGCTGGCTGGCAGATTTCTGAATGAGTGAGGAAATTTTCCAGTTCATCTGTGTAGAATTTAGTCCGACATTACAACATTAGGCTACCCATCTGCAGCCTGCAATTGGTATAGACAAGAGAATCACTATGACTTTGTGGAGACAAGCCACAAATCTGGAATGAGGCAGACTGGCCTGCCTGTTTGGGGTTGGCAGGGCCGAGGTTTAGTCTATTGTTGTGGGCCTGCTTGCCAAAGGAGAGTGACAGTCCGATTGCATCAGGCACTCATCACACACAATGTCTTCAAATGGACAGAATGTGGGGAATGAACTGAGAAACTCTGACTTTATGAAGGCGGCTCTTCACATTCGCTTGCTTGCTGTTTGAGCCCTTCCTAATGGGCTAGTGTCTTTTCACTCCAAAGGCCATTCATTACTGGAGTTGGATGGCTCTGTTTGGATGCTGATATCAGTTTATGGGTTATTATATCCATTTGCAAATCATGACTCAAAAGAGGAAACTCTGGGATGCGAAACACTCCATATGCCCATAAATCACAAATTGAATCAAAGTTGGCATTGTGAAAGTGATTGTGTTGGGAGTTTGAAAGCCTCAGTCAGCCAACCTTTGCTGAACCCCTGATATTGTAGGCTCCAGGGCTTGGGGGACCGCAAAGGAAATAATACAGAAGGGTATGTGCAGAAAGGAACTTGGAGGTCATATCGTCCAAATGCCCATCTCAAATAGAAGGCTGGTTCTTTGCCATTGGGCTTGTTTTGTAAACGGGAAGGTAACTTAATATAAAAAAAGGGGGGGGGGCTGTGTGTTGGCTCAAATAGAGCAAGGAGAATGTGGCCCTTCCCTTTTTTGTTTTTGTTTTTTTGCATTTCAGTGAAGCTGATGGGTTGATTCCAAAATGGTTATGCTATTAGTATTATTAGAGAAAAAATAATAAAAGTAGTTGCAATTTATCTGAGCTCTTACCAATGTCATTTTGCAAGCATTGTGTCATGAACCCTCACAAAACTCTGAGGTAAAAATTAGCATTAGTTTCCATTAAAATATGCAAGGGTTTTGACATGCACTTAGATGTGGTGACTTGCCCAGGGTCAGAGAGGAGAGCAGTGGACAGAGCCAGCGCTGAAATCAGGTGGAGAGGCTTAGCTTATCTCTATGTGGGAGGGGAACGTGGATGTAGAGGCTTAAAAGGGAGATGAATACCTTTTCCAGCACTTCTGAGTAGTGTAAACTAGGGCAAATCCTTTTGACTCCGAGTCTCAGTTTACTCATTTTAAGTGGCAAAAATAGTGGTTGGGGGCTCATACGGAATAATGTAGGTGAACTTGTTTAAAAATTCAGAAACATTAGTAACATGATCTTTGATTTCGGTGATACACACGAGTTGAGTGCCTCCATTGTGGTCAGCACTTGCCGGTGCAGCGTTAGAATAATGAGAAGGAGCACTCAGCTTAATGTGGGAAGAGATGAGCACGTGATTCCATTGTGCTAATTGCCCTGGCATCAAGAGCAGAAACGAGAACACTGTCTGGAGAGGTTGGAGATGACTTTATAGAGGAAGTGTTAGTGTTTTGACAGATGGAGAAGTAGGCTTATGTCTGGCCAAGAAAACATCATAATGAGAAGGAGAGATAAGAGCAACATAATGTTAGCATAAAAGTGATGCTGAAAGAAAAAATATATATATTGAATTGAAGTATAGTCAGCAGACAATGTTAGATTAGTTTCAGGTGTACCACATAATGATTCAACTAAATATATTTTTTTATTTTTTATTTTTATTTATTTTCTTTAAGATTTTATTTATTTGACAGAGAGATCACAGGCAGGCAGAGAGGCAGGCAGAGAGAGGAGGAAGCAGGCTCCCAGCCAAGCAGAGAGCCCGACGTGGGCCTTGAACCCAGGAGCCTGAGATCATGACCTGAGCCAAAGGCAGAGGCTTTAACTCACTGAGCCACCCAGGTGCCCAAAATATATTTTTTTAAATAGACTTTTTATTTTAGACTTACAGAAGAATTGTGAAAATAGTATAGAGAGTCTGTCTCACGCTGGTGCAGTGAGAGGAGGTGCTGCCATGTCTGTCCACCAGAGGATGGTCAGGGGAACTGCTCCGGCTTCCTGATCGAGAGGAGCCAGTAGACATACACCACTGAGCCCAGTAACCTGAAGGCTCACAACTCCTTCTTCTCTAAGGGGCTGATTCACTGCAAGACTGTGGGTATGGAGCCAGGGGGGCAGAGGACAAAGTGTAGTGGTGATCTTGAAGCGCAGATCCCTCCAATGAAAACCTGTCACCTCCTGCATGTAGACCACCATTAACAAGACCGCTCAGGCCACCCTCAGCAACATCGGACACATGATCTACAAGAACAGTTACAACCCAAATCTGTGAATGGCTGCAGTTTGCAGAGCTGGTGCCATCCTGTGCAGCCAGAAGCCTCTGATGGTAAAGAAGGAGGCCTACCCCATCAAGGGCTCTAATGCACCTGTCCGCCCTTCCCACATCCGAACCAATAAAGATGTCAACCACCCCCAAAAAGAACAGTGCAGAGAGATTCCACATATACCCCATTCCCAGATTCCCCTATTATTATCTTACATTAATATGGTAAAATTGTCACCATTAATGAAGGAATATTAACACCTTATTAATTAAAGTCAATGTTCTATTCTGGTTTCCATAATTTTTACTTAATGTCTTTTCTGGTCTAGGAACCAATCCAGGATACCACATTGCATTCAGTCATAATGCCTCCTTAGGTTTATTTGGGCTGTGACAGTGTTTTGCATGGTTTTTGATGACCTTAAAAGTTTTGAAGCATACTTGTCGGTAATTTGTAGAATGTCCCTTGTGTAGAATTGGTCTGTTTTCTTCAGTAGATGTTTTGTTGATATATCTATCACTTTTGATGTTAACCTTTATCACGTGGCTTAGACAATGTTTGTCAGATTTCTCTACTATACTGCTACTCTTTTTCCCCCTCTTTTCATCCTGTTCTGGATGTTTTTGGAAGAAAGTGGCCATTCACAGACCTAGTCAAAGAGTGGGGAGTTATACTGCACCTCCTTGAGATAAGGTAGCTATATAAATAATTGGCAGTTCTTCTGCATAAGCAATTTGTTTATTGTCCCCATTTATTTCTTTATTCAGTCATTTACATATATGTCCGTATGAACCCATGGATCTTTATTTTATACTTCATATTATAATTCAATATTCCTTTGTTGCTTAAATTATTCCAGCCTCGGTCATTGAGTGATTCTCTGTTCCTTTTACTTAATTCCTTTCATTATTATTTCCACCCCCTTTACCTTCTGGCACACTGAATGCTTCAGGTTCATCTTGTATATTTTGCCTTTTTTATTTTGTCCTGGAATCTGTCATTTCTCCAGAGATTCCTGGTTCCTTGTTTTGGAGAATGATATTAGAAATCAAGATCTGGAGGCTTAGGTGTACTTGTTTCTGTTGCGGTGTCATTGCTTGCAGGCTTGATAGAAAAAGGAAGTATGTATCTACAAACTAAACAATATAGGTTCAGTGTGTGTGTGTGTGTGTGTGTGTGTGTGTGTGTGTGTGTGTGTGTGTATGTAAGAACCTCTATCAATATTGTGCCAAACATGAGTTAGTACTCAGGTGTCCAACACTGGTGCCATTATACCATGAATCATTCTAGATTTCTTCTCTTGTAGATTCTTCAGGATTTTAGACATGGTAGTTATGGGAAATAATAGTTTCATTTGTTCCGTTCCAACATGTATAGCTTTTATATACTTTTCTTATTATATTGTCCTAGTTAGGGCTTCCATTAGGTATTGAATAAGAATGATGAGAGAAGACATCCTTGACTTCTTACTGATTTTAAGGAGGAAGAATTCAGCTTTTCTCCATTAAAAATGATGCAGAATGTAGGGTTTTGTTAGTTGTTCATTGTCAAGTTGAGAAAGTTCACTTCTATTCCAGTGGGGTTTTTTGAATCACAAGTAAGATATATATTTTGTCAAATGCTTCTTGGCTGTTGATTGATAATATATGGTTTTTCTTTAGCATCTTGTATTATGCATTACATTAACTGATTTTTGAATGTTGAATCTTTTTGTGTACTTGAAATGAATTTCATTCATTGTAGCATTTAGTTCTTTTTAAACATTAGCAAATTGAATCAAATAATATATATAATTGAGGATTTTGTGTCTATGATTATGTGAATTATTATCTGTAGGGTTTTTTTTTTAGTAATGTTTTTTATATGATTTTGTTAATAGGGCAATGTTGTCTTTATAGGATGAGTTAGGATGTCTTCCCTCTGCTTTTATTTCCTAAACCAGACTATGATGAATGAGTATTTCTAAACCAGATTGTGATGAATGAGTATTTCTTCCTTAAATGTTTTGTAGAATTCACCAGTAAAACCATTTGGGCTTGGTACTTTCCTTTATGGGAAGTTTATTAATATTGAGAAGTCCACTATCCTTATACTTGCTCCTCTATTGATAAGTTATCACTTTTTTCCCTCTCATTTTGGGATTTTCTCTATGTCTTTGGTTTTCTGCAGTTTTAATATGATATGCCTAGGTGTAGGGGTGTGTGTGTGTGTGTGTGTGTGTGTGTGTGTGTGTGCACGCGCACAGATGAGGGGACGTGGTTTGCAGTTATTTTGCTTTGTGTTTGTCGAACCTCCTAGACCTGTGGTTTGGAATCTGTCATCAGTTTTGAAAAATACTTGGAAAGTTCTCCATTTTTTCCCTTTCTCATTCTAATTTTCCTATTATGTGTATGCTGCACCTTTTGAAATTATCCCACAGTTCCTGCACAGTTCATTCTGTTTTTTAAACTCTTCTTTCTCTTTGTGTTTCAGTTTGCAATGTCTTTTGACCTATCCACAAAATCACAGATTCATCCCTCAGTTGTGTCAGATCTGTGGTTAAGCTTATCAAGTGCATTTCTTTATTTCTGTTATCCTTTTTTTCCCCCCAGCATTTCCTCTTGATTCTTTCTTGGGTTTCTCTTTCTTTTGCTTATATTACCCATATGTTCTTATATGTTGCCTACTTTTCCCATTAGGGTCCTTAAAATATGAATTACAGTTATTTTAGATTCTTTTTCGGATAATCCCCAAATTTGTGCCGTATGTAGTTCTGGTTCTGATGACTTTTTTTTTTTTAATATCTCTTCAGACTATTCTGTTGTTGTTTTTTTTTTTCTCTTGCATGTCTTAATTTGTTGGTGTTGGTGTTGGTGTTGAAAGCCAAATGTGTTTTATTGAGTAATAGGAACTCAAGTACATAGGTTTTTAGTAGGAGGATTTATGTAAGCTGGCTAGGAATTTGGTTGAGTTTAATATTTGCTTTAGCTATAAGGGCTAGAGGTTTCCAATATCTCTAGTGTCCGTGTTTTGTCTTCCTATTTGACCTTGGAGTTCACTAAGTACTTTTCCTTACAGAGTTTGTGTCTTGTTGTTCTTTCAGCTGCAGTCCATTGTGACTGTACTGGAGTGTTGGTCTGGTAATATGTTATGGGGAGGGGGAGCACTCTGTAGTGTTTGATTAGATCTCTGTTTTATACAGCCTGTCTTGGGGCTGTAACCTTGATGTCTTTCCAGTAGTACAGCTTGACCCCACCTTCTACTTCTTTGCCTGGCTGCACTGTTCTCAGTCTATTTCATTGAGACTGGACCCCTGTTGACTATGTTTTTATCTTCTTAGATGAGACTGGAAGGCTAGAGGAGGCTGCAGTGGGAGAATATCCTTTCCCAGCAGGGAAAAGTTTCTGAAAAACTCTCTTCCCCTGGAGTGCAAGCCTTTATTATGGAGAAATCTCTGTTCATATTTCACAATAATTACTCTTTCCCTCCCCTCTGCCAGAGCCCTTGAGGGGATCTTTCTCAGATCTTCACCATGAGAACCTGGTGAGTTTCTTGGTGGTGGAACCCATGAAAGTGTTTCCCCCAACTCCCAGACTGCAGCCGTCAGGCATTTCTCACTCTCCAGCTAGCCCCCCCTCAGCCTCTAGCAGCTCATCAAAATTACCGTGTAACTATTATTGCCATTTAAGTATTCCTACCGGTTTATGGCTCTGGTGGGCTTCTGCTCCAGATAAGATCTTGGCCTTGTTTTTCGATTTCTCCACCTTTCTTCATTACAATGTGCCCTGAGTAGTACCTCAGTACTCTGATGATTCCATGGTAAGTAATGTTTAAGTTTTTTTCCAGTTTTACTTATTATAAGGACAGGAATGATGGCTTTAAGGCTCTTCACTCTGCTGGGAGTTAAAATTGGAAGTCCGAAGAGATAATGTTTGTGTCCCTTGCACATAGGAAGCATGAAGAAGGGAAGGGACGCAAGACTGGGAAAATAGGTGTGGCCTCCCTTCTCCAAAGCCTTTGTACCAGGTTCAAGGTCTGGAATATTTGCTGCAGGTCAGAAATGGGCAACCGTGGAAGAATTTTAGCCAGGCAGTGACACGGCCAAAGGCTCTCACCGGTGGCAGCATAGACGTGCCTCTCCTGGGGACGGAAGCCTGGGCACAGATCCGATCTGGTCAGACTAAGACAATTGCATCACACATTCTTTTCCCATTTGGATACCTGGGGTGGATTTAATTCTCTTGCTCAGTTGTTATTTCAGTAGGGCACATGTCATTGTTTACCTTAATTGAACTAGAAAGAAAGCCTTTTATGTTGTCTTGTTGCACACTGCCTTCCCAATGAATTGGGCATAACGCATGCTGAAATAGCAATTGGACTGAGTGAACTGAATCATCCAGGGTTTTAGTGTAATTTCAGCCCAAGCTATCTCTGGCGGCTATGTTGGTGGAAATACAGGTTAGAGGTAAATTGATATATTATTTTCTATAAGCCTCACAAAGGCATGTTAATTTTACACTTATGGATAAAAGGGAAGCAACAAGAGATAGTCCCTGTCCTGCTACCTTTTTTCAGGGATTTTTATATGTGAAGTTATAAAAAGAACAATTTATAGCACCATAGATATTTATATTAACACACGTGTTTTGGTGCATTGAGTCAACAGTTGTGATATGGTGGGACATTCTCTCAGCAAAACTCAGAAAATCATTGTATTGGATGCAGGTGGACTTTTACCCAATAAGCATAAACTGGCAGCATCAGTGAGTCAGGTTCTGGCTAGGCATCATGGACAACAATATGAAAATCACACAGCTGCCTTTAATGACTGCAAACCTGGTGGGATGGGTTAGGTTATCATTCCGTTACCTATAATATCAATCTATTGGTGGTAAATGAGCAAGTAATAATAAGATGATAAACGCAAGGTAAATACCTTCCTTCACGTTTTTACTATGGGGCCAAGACCTGTGCAAAGCATTTTGTACATATGATCACAGTTCATTTTTACAGGGACCCTGACATGTGAATATTATTATACCCACTTCATAGATGACAAATACGAGGCTCAGAAACCTTTGGTGTTTTGCCCAAGGTCACAGTGGGCAGAGGAATCAGGAATGGAAATGAGATCTTTCTGGCTCTCAAGCTTTCCCTTCCATCTGTTCACTCCACATGAAGGTATAAGAACCCAGAAAGTGTGATTTAATTCTATCTGGATGAGTCAAGGAAAGCTTCACAGATAAGGTGGCATTTAAACTAGATTTTGACAGGAGCTGGATCCTGCCAGGATGAAAAGGAAGAAAGGAGCATATATAACAGAAGAAAGAGCAAGAGCAGAGGTGTGCAAGGTTTTGGGACCGGGGGGCCCTGCACAACGGCAGGGGGTTGGTACACAGATGGGATCTGAGGGTAAAGGAGATAAAGGAACAGTGTTTGCTTCCACTGGAAGGTGTGTGTCCTGATCCATGCAGGGATACTGGAACAGAAGAGTTAGTGAGCTAATCAAATCTGAGTTTTAGCGAGGATACGCTGGAGGTGTGTAGAAATTGAGGTGCAGGGGGGTGAGCCGGGAGGCAGGCAGATCGTGTTGAAAGCTGTTACGAAGCACAGGAAAAAGAAGTTAAAGATTTAATTCTTTTTTTTTTCTTTTTTAAGATTTTATTTATTTATTTGACAGAGAGAAACACAGCAAGAGAGGGAACACAAGCAGGGGGAGTGAGAGAGGAGAAACAGGCTTCCCGCCGAGCAGGGAGCCCGATGTGGGGCTCGATCTCGGGTCTCCAGGATCATGACCCGAGCCGAAGGCAGTCGCTTAACCAACTGAGCCACCCAGGCGCCCCTAAAGATCTAATTCTTAATACTAAGTTAAAAAAAATTTTTTTATACAGAGGATCAGAATATTTTAAGTTCCATTACAAGAGAAAACTTTGATTCCCCTGAGATTTCTAGACGTTTGATCTTGATGGTTTTCAGACTATTACTGCTTTCCTTAAACAGCGCCGGGGCTCAGGAACCTGAACTTTGAAAGTTAAAACACGCCTGCTTATCATCTCTGTTACACCTGTTTTTGTGAAAAACTTAGATGGATTATATTCACCTAAAATGTGTTTAGAGAGAATAGTTAATAAAGCCCATTTCTGTGGCAGAAGGAAGTCCAAACAACTCTCTTATGTTTTAACTCGTGTCTTTGAAGTTCTTTACAAAGCATGGACACATTTCTTTATTAGGGATGAAGCTAGAAAGGGTCTGAAAATACAATGTAGCCTGGAACTGGGGTGAAAAGTTTGGGAGAAACCAGATACTCACTAGTAAGTATCTATGGCTTATTCCCCAGAACTGGCCGTGAGCCTCCACTACATTTCCCGAGACGGCAGTGGGCAGAGTCTGAGAAAAAAGGCTACACTGATTCTGTGTCACAGAAAGGACAAATCCCTGAGCCAAGACCTCTTTTAATTGGCAACCAGTCTGCTTGGGATTGGAGCGGTCTCTCCTCAAGTGAAGGCAGACCGTCCTAGATGGGCCATCTGCTCTCTTTCCTCAGCAATGAGCCTTGTTCAGTTCTTACCTTTAGAACCTGCTCCTCTTGATGAGATAAACAATATGTTTGAAGCACCAGAGATACTGGGCAGCTTAGCAGAGAAATGATGTTTTATGAAGTGCCATCCTGTGCAGCCATCTGCAGAGACCACATTTGACCATCCTGGGGGACAATTCCATTTATTGTAGGGTTCTGATGCCATCCATTAAAAACTGTCAGGGTTTTTTTGTTTGTTTTTTTTGGTTTTGGTTTGGTTTGGTTTGGTTTAAAGATTAGCATAGCCCACTGCCCCTATTTTTAGGTGAAGGAAGGTTTTTCCATTCTTATGGATTTATGAATAAAAGTTACTAGAGATGAATTATTCAATGGGAATATGATATAAAAAATGGTCATGCTTCACACCCTAACAAGAGTTACTTGTAAACCTGCCTCCTGTAAACTAATTATTCAGAACTATAAACTACCCACCTCAAGATTAGCTAGAAATTGAGTCAGTATAAATACATCATAAAGATATTTATATTAGTTATTAGCAAATAATTTAAAATTTTAATTCATTTAAAATGATGTGATGAGACCGACAGTATTTAGCACTGAAAATAACTACATCATATTGTTTTAATCCACTTCTGTATATCTTTATTTTTCAAGATCTGTTCTCGCACAGAGACCCAATACCATTAATATATCTAACAAAGTTAATGATAATTCTCTGATAGAATATTCACTTCATGTTAAAATTTATAAAAAATATATAAAATATATTTAAAAATATAAAATATATATAAAATTTATAAAAAATAAAATATATAAAATATATATATTTAGAGTTGATTTTCCTATATAAGGTCCACTCATTTGCCTATGGTTGCTGTGTCTCTTAAGCATCTTCTTAAATATTTAGTCTGGACTAGTCCTTCCTTCCTTTTTCTTCTCACGTGCTATCAACTTGGAGAAGTTGGCCCAGTTGTCTTCTATATGCTGGACTCACTTCTTGTGGCATAGTCTTGTTCCCTCATGCTCTACATCACTGAAGAAGGGACTTTCTCTAAGGCTTGAGAGAGCATGGTAATTTTTTTTTTTTTCTAAACTTCATAGATGTGTATTTGAGGCACAGTTGGAGGCATAGAATGTCCCGTTTTCTCATGTTTGGTAATGCTGAATGATTACTACCCACTTTAGCTTTTCTCCCAATAGTGTTAGTGTACATTCATGACAATAGCTTGGAAAATTTTTTTTCATTAAACCTCGCAAAATGATGAATTTCTAATTCTAACATTCTTCATGCATTTGTAAGCTATAAATATTCAGGACAGAAAAATTGTCACTCATTGGCTAGGTCAAAACGGTTATGATCTATGGTGGACTTGAGTTCAGCTGTTTTCCCAAAGAATTCCCCTTCCTTTTTGGAGGGAATGGGAATCAGAGATTGCATTCTGGGTTCTGGGGTGCTCACGGCTCCTGACTTGCCACACTTGTAGACACACAGTAGGCAGAACTAGTCAATATGTATTTTTAAACAAGGGAGATAAAAGAATTTTACATTAATATTTCTAATTCAATTTTAAGATGTAGGATTTTTTTTCACTTTCAACTTTTTTTTTTTCCCTGATGCCCAAAAAATCCTTGTTCCCACTGACGTTAACATAATTATTTGTTCACTTTATCCTACAATATACTGGTAATAGTTTAAAAATAGAAACACTAATGTTCATACTAAAATTAAGTCTACAGAATATAGTTTAAGATTTCTGTTTTCCTAATTATGAACGAGAAATGAGCATTACATACTTCAGATACATCTTAATCTCGTGTGTGTGTGTGTGTGTGTGTGTGTGTGTGTGTGTGCTCACTCCTCCTGTCTTGCCAATTTTTGTTTTAGGTACTTGATCATCTTCTTCTCAATTATGGGGAGTGTTTTAAATATTAGGGATATCTAAACCCTATGCTGTGAGTTGCAAACATTTTTCTCAGTTTGTCACTTATTTACTTATTTTTTGAAGTGAATGTAACCTTAAGATTTTATTGTCTTCATAATAAAATAGAAGGTGAAGTATAGAATCGGACCACTTGGCCTTTTCTCTTCTCCTAGTTTAAAATATCCGCATCTCTTAATGGCCAGGCTTCTCTTCCATCTGTATTTGGGCTCAACGCATTCAGGCTTTAGCACCATCTCCTTTGTACTTTCAGCCTCTTCCCAGAAAATTGGCTTAGCCTGTCCACCATAACCACTCTGATCCGTGCCATGGTAGCATGGTAGTCACTTGTGAGGCTGCTACTTGCTACCCTTTTCATAGCTAGTCCAGCAAGTTTTGAGAAAATCCTCCATGTTTTGTGGAAGTGGTAGCAGCATGGGGAGAAAGCTCATTGATTTTTTTTACTTTGTATGTAGTTTTTTGTGTTGCCAACCTTTTTGTTTTAAATGTTTATGTAGTCAAATATATCAAGGTGTTTCTGACCTGCTTTGAGATTTTGAATTAGAGGAATTTTTCTCCACCCGTGGTTTATAAAAGAACACAGCCATGTTTTTTCCTTATTCCTTATTCATACAGGTGGGCAGCGTGAAGAGGAAGAGATTCATTTTTCTCTTACTCCATGTGGCTTCTCAGTCGACAAAACATTAAGTTTACTTTAGACCTCGACTTCTGGATGGAATGGGCTAGCTTGTGTATTGATAAGACAAAGTAGAAACGGTAAAATAAAAATGATAATCGTACAAAATGAATTGTTTGCTGACACTGCTAAGCTGGCTGATATGTAACTTGGGACGTACAGGTACCAGTGACTGGAGAGCAGGGAGGTGTACTGACAGGAACCAAACGTTCTCTGACGTTCCTGCCCTTGAGGAATCTGCTGGGGTAGAAGTGCCCAGCATTGGGAGGCTGAGAAGCTGAGAAACCAAGCATAATGCAGACTAAAATGCTGAGAAGATCTTGAGTTCACATTTTAATAAGTTCTGACAAATGTGTACTACCTTATAACCAGCCCTCAGACAGGATCTAGAATATCTCATCACCCCGGGGATTCCTTTGTGCTTTGTTCCAGTCAGTACCCTGCGGAAGCTACTACTGTTATGATTTCCTTCACCACAGATTAGATTTGCCTATTCTTAAACTTCTCATAATGGAATCATAGAGCATGTACTCATTTACATCTTTCTTATTTTGTCAAACATACTGTTTTGATATTCATCCATGTTGTTTGTATCAGTATGTCTTTTGTTTTTAGATTGGCCAGTTTACTTTTGAGGAATAAAGCCCCATCCTAAACTAAAACCTAGTTGCTCAGGTCCTCGGATATCTTGTATACCCTGTATACCTGCGTTACTTACGTCCTTCCCCTCTGGGGTCAGACTTTTCTCTGTGCCTCCACTTGGCCTTATAAATACTTCTCCTGTGATACATTTACTGCTTGCTGGCAGAGATGAGGGCTTAACCATCCTTTATCTCCACGTTGAGCCCGGTTTCTATTACATGAGAAGAGACCAGTATATGAAAGACTTGACTAGGATTCTGCTTTTCATGGATTGATTGCCTATAATTTTGGCATTGCCACTCCACATTTGGTCGCCTTGGAACCTCCCTTGTCTTGAACAAACCCTCAAATTTGTTGTCTTAAATTTGATCTCTTGGATCATTGGCCGACATTATAAGTGGAAATCTCATCTCTGAGTCAACTAAATAAAACTGTAAACAGATTAACGTACTACTTGATAGCATTCATTGCTCAGTAAAGTGGGGAGAAAGACATGGGGAATCGAAGCCCAGTCCTTCTTGGGCCACTCATTGACATCCCAGTTCTAACTATGGTCTGCAGCTGAGCCTGGCCAAGTTATAAAACTATTCTTACTGTTTCCAAATTACAATTTGGTTTCCTTTCTTATTTTTCATTAGAATTATTCTGTTTAATGTGCACCATTCCTATCTTCATCAGGAAACAAGTGCTTTGCAACAAGGAACTGTATCTTCTAGTACTTTTTTCACTTTCAAGCCTTCTATTCAGGTCATGATCCCAGGGTCCTGGGATCGAGTCCTGCATCAGACTCCCTGCTAAGCTTATAATAACTGAGCTACAGTTTTGTACACACTGGACAGTCAAAAATGTAGAGAAAGTGATGATAATGAATTCAGAACCGAATAATGAAAAGTTATACTCCCTGAGGTGCTTGATAACATACAATGCCACAGAAGAGCTTATAATAACTATCACTCTTGATGGCAAAGCCAAATGAACAAAAAGATAAAAATCAAAGAGAACATCTGGATAAAAAGTGACAGGGAGTGACAGAGGAGAAATTTAGCCATAAGAATGTTCTGTAACTGTGGATTGCCAAACTCAAGGGAAAAGTTTGGGAAAATATGATAGGCTCCACTTACAGAGAGCTCAGTTTCCTTAGCAAATGGATTTGGTAATTGGAATTTTTGTTCCTTTTCCTTTGGGAGTGTGTGGATGAAAGTTAATTAATGTGGTAGACTTGTACAGTGTCTTTGAAAATTGCAACTTCTTAAAGACCCATTGCACTACATCTGTGTAATTTGCATGACGATATGGGAATGGTAAAGAGGACTTAGACCTGCCAGATGTTTTCCTGCTGAAGCTTCAAACTCCAGACTTAAGATCACACAACTGAGAAGGAATAAAATGGAGGAAGACAAATCCTACAGGTTTATAGCAGATGCTTGTAAGCCGAATTGCACAGCTTTGTGGCTGAATCTCACCTGGTAGTCTACTGTGGAGACTTTTCAGATTTGCATATTCCAGTTGAGTACCATTGTCTCTAAGTCTCCCTCCACTTCATTATCTTTTCTTCCTTCTCATGTTTTCACAAGTTGCTCAAGTAACTACTGCTGAGCAATAAATTACCCCAAACTTAGTAGTGTAAAGCAGCTCTTTTATAAAACTTTCAGATTCTGTGGGTCAGAAATACAGACAAGATAACACACGGGTGGCCTGTCTCTGCTCTATAATATGTCAATCTTCATGTCACCGGGGGTGAGTGGAACCATGGGGACAAATATCTAGAGGCTTTGTTACTTGCATGTCTGATATTTAGACTGGGGTGACTCAAAGCGAGGCTTGGCTGAGACTGTCTCTATAGCTTCTCTCAGCACTATGGCTTAAAGGAAGAGCCTTGAGACCCAGTGTTGCAAGAGAACCAGGCAGAAGCTTCTTGACCTAGGGGCGCCTGGGTGGCTCAGTTGGTTAAGCGACTGCCTTCGGCTTAGGTCATGATCCCAGAGTCCTGGGATCGAGCAGCACATCGGGCTCCCTGCTCAGCCAGAAGCCTGCTTCTCCCTCTCTCACTCCCCCTGCTTGTGTTCCCTCTCTGGCTGAGTTTCTCTGTCAAATAAATACAAAAAATCTTAAAAAAAAAAAAAAAAAAAAAGAAGAAGAAGCTTCTTGACCTTGACTCCCCAGCAGCACAAGTTGCATGTATTTACTTCTTTTATATTCTGTCTTCAGAGCAGCTGCATGTCCCCTAAGAATCTAGGGGATGGAGAGAACAGAGACTACATCTCTTGATGGGAGAAGTGTCAAAGAATTTGTAATCATAAAAAAAAAGCAACAAAAAACAAAACCTACCACATTGGTACATTAAAAAGTAAACACAAACAACAACAACAACAAAATGGTATTTTATTAGACAACACTTTCTCAGACGTGCTCAGAGGACAAGTTATGTATTTATTTCCGGTCCTTTTGCTATCAATAGTAATAAGCCCCGTGTCATAGAGTTCTTGATTGGAGTCTGACAATGAAGCACTTGCCTGATACTTGGAAATTGGAGGAGAGGCCCTATTTTTAGTACCTGACAGTGGTGGGCCGGTGGCAAATCTCATCTTCAGTGCTATTGTCAGCTGAGTTCATTCATGACAATGTCCTTAATTGTGTACAGCTTCCTGATTTCCTAAAAACCCAGCAGTCTTTTCCCTTCAGCCCTTCCGTCAGTTCTGTAAGCACTATTTCCCTGCATTAAATTCCTTCTTCTTTGAAATGCCTAGAGAAATTCCTCTGTTTTTACAACTGACCCTTTAATCTGTTTAATTCAATTATGTATTTATATTTCACTGGATCAGGGAGTTATTTTGCAAATATCAGTTTCTGAAGTCAGACATATTCCACCTGGGGATTTGCAAAAACTGCCTTTATAATGTAATAACTAATTTTATTTGCTTGACTAATTTATATTTAAGGTCTCTACATACTTACTTAAAATGGTTAGGCAAAGGGCTCCTGGGTGGCTCAGTCAGTCAAGCCTTCTGTTCAGGTCATGATCCCAGGGTCCTGGGATCGAGTCCTGCATCAGACTCCCTGCTAAGCTTATAATAACTATCACTCTCTCTCCCTTTGCTCTTTCCCCAGTTCATTCTCTCTCTCTCTCTCGTTCTTTCTCTGAAATAAATAAAATCTTTAAAAAATAAGTAATTTTGACCATCAAATTATTTAAGTCTGATAATTTTTAGTAAGAAAGAAAAAGAGGAATGTTTTGAAAATACCCCATTCTGGGGTAAAATGCTATGAATACATAAGGAAAGCCTAAGTAATTTAATAAACTCTTAGGTGATACAAAACAGACTGAATAAGTTATGCCAAATGCCTATGGACAAAAATACATTTGAAACAGTAAAGAAAAAATATCTGAGTTTAGTTTAGTCTTTGTTGGTGTTCTCTTCCAGTTAATAGTTTTTATCAGAATGTCTGTCTGCCTTACACTTAGAAGCATAAATATCTATGGCAGTGTTCAACTATAAAAGTGGCAATGAGATATAGCATGTATTTTATTTTGTCAGTAAATGTACGTGGAATATAATACACAAGCATACTCTTAGTTCTGTCAGAGTCAAAGATGGAACCAACACTATCTTCCCTCCTAAGATGGTATTATAGTTCAGTAATTTTAAAGACAATAAGAACAGGTTTTAAAAAGGTTATAGTCAAGCTTCAGTCTAACTGAGAATGGGGCAAGGCAAAAGATTTTGGGCAAAATATCTGACTGCTTGAAGGGAATTCCAAAAAGTCACGCTTTATTCTTTTTTTAAAATAATTATTTTATTTTTTCAGTGTTCCAAGATTCATTGTTTATGCCCCACACCCAGTGCTCCATGCAACTCGTGCCTTCAGTACCCACCACCAGGCTCTCCCATCCCCTCTCCCCCTCCCCTCAGTTTGTTTCTCAGAGTCCAGAGTCTCTCATGCTTCATCTCCCTCTCTGATTTACCCCGGTTCCCATTTCCTTTCCTTCTCCTACTGTTTTCCATGTTACTCCTTATGCTCCACGAGTAAGTGAAACCATGTGATACTTGACTTTCTCTGCTTGGCTTATTTCACTCAGCATATTCTCTTCCAATCCAGTCCATGTTGCTACAAAAGTTGGGTATTCATCCTTTCTGATGGAGGCGTAGTATTCCACTGTATATATGGACCATATCTTCTTTATCCATTCGTCTGTTGAAGGGCACCTTGGCTCTTTCCACAGTTTGGCGATTGTGGCCATTACTGCTATAATATTGAGGTACATATGGCCCTTCTTTTCACTACATCTGTATCTTTGGGGTAAATACCAATAGTGCAATTGCAGGGTTACAGAGTAGCTCTATTCTTAATATTTTAAGGAATCTCCACACTGTTTTCCAAAGTGGCTGCACCAACTTGCATTCCCACCAACAGCGTAAGACGGTTCCCTTTTCTCTACATCCTTTCCAACACTTGTTTCCTGACTTGTTAATTTTGGCCATTCTGACTGGTGTAAGGTGGTATCCCAATGTGGTTTTGAATTTCCCTAATAGCTAGTGATGATGGACATTCTTTCATGTGTCTGTTAGCTATTTGTATGTCTTCTATGGAGAAGTGCCTCTTCATGTCTCCTGCCCATTTTTTGATGTGATCATTTTCTTTTTGGATATTGACTTTGAGGACTTCTTTATAGATCTTGGATATCAGCCCTTTGTCTGTAGTGCCATTTGCAAATATCTTCTCCCATTCCATGGGTTGCCTCTTTGTTTCCTTTGCTGTACAGAAACTTTTTATTTTGATGAAGTCCCAAAAGTTCATTTTCACTTTTGTTTCCTTTGCCTTTGGAGACGCGTCTTGAAAGAAGTTGTTGTGGCCGATGTCAAAGAGGTTACTCCCTATGTTCTCCTCTAGGATTTTGATAGATTCCTGCCTCACATTGAGGTCTTTCATCCATTTCGAGTTTATCTTTGTGTATTCACCTTTTATTCTTGATCCTCTTTATACCTAGGCCCCCCTGAGAGTCAGACTGTTGAAAACTTCTTAACTTGGAGTTTGCCCGGCAAACATCCCTTTGCACATTGAGGAGGTCATCTAAGGTGGGAATCTTCCTTTGATGAATGCTGTACCTGTGCCTCGAACACTTTGCACACTGATGTCATCTTACAGACAAATCTGAGCACCATGCCTGAAAAGTACACATGTGTGCACGTGAGAAAGATGTCAGTGTGTCGGTCATGGTGCATCACGCTGCTCCACTGGCCACAGCATGGGGTTATTACTGGATTGGGGGTCACCTAGACCACTTGGACATGCTTTGCTGCTAGACCACATTCATAATCTTTGCCAGTGACCTTAATCGTGAATGCTTTTGATCACTGGGGGAAATGAACAGAGACTATTCAAGGTTGGGAAAAATATACTTTAAAATGAATATCTGATACTTAAAAATGAGTACGTTTTCAGGGTGAAATAAGGGAAGGAGAGTTGTATTCCTAGGTAACAATAAATGCAAGGCATATGCCCTTTTGGGAACTCAAATAGCTTGTTGAAATTTGAACATATGGAGTAAGCAGACCCTGGGAGAAGGGGCTTTCGAAAGGGAGAAAAGAAGGGGCCTTGAGAAAGGGAGAGGCCAGATATGGAAGACCTTGTGCCCATCTCAGAGTTTCACTCTGTGTAGAAAGGGGAGTCAGGATTGAGCCATCATTGTATTGCAAGGCCATAGCTGTGCTTTGAAAACATCATTCTGGTTGCATTAAGGAGAATGCATCAGAGATAATTTGAGAGGACTTGATGTGGTCCACACAAATATGGTAAAAACAACCTCCTTAAAATCTGGATGCGTGGGGCACCTGGGTGGCTCAGTTGGTTAAGCAACTGCTTTCGGCTCAGGTCATGATCCTGGAGACCCAGGATGGAGCCTCACATTGGGCTTCCTGCTCAGTGGGAAGCCTGCTTCTCCCTCTTTCAGTCCCTCTGCTTATGTTCCCTCTCTAGCTGTGTTTCTCTCTGTCAAATAAATAAATAAAATCTTTAAAAAAAAAAACCAAAACCAAAAACCTGGATGCGAGTGGGGCTATCTTCAGGGACTTCTCTACTACCCTTCCCCTTTCATTATGTGTGGGGTGTATGTGTATCCATAGGGAAAATGGTTCAGGCATGGTACCATACCTATAACTGTTTCTCTCTCAAAGGAAATTTACGACTCTGACCCCCATGCCTGCCTCTTATTGTACAGAGCAGACTAGAGTGACAAGAACAGAGAGGAGGGAGAAAAATGAAGTATTTCAACATGAAGTCAAGGTTGGAATAGTCAAACAAATTACACAAGCATAACAATCTCCAGTTTTGGTAATTCCTAAAAGTCAATAAAGGGCTTGAATGTTTATGAACTAAAGTTCACCAAAAGACTCTTTGTGGAAAGAAATCAATAAATGTAGTGGGATAAGAAAAAAAATCCACAGCTAGGAAAGAAAAGCCAAATATAATGATGCCTGCTGAGGTAGGTCAGTGATGTCTTGGAGAGAGTTTTTAAGCAATAATCAGGAAAGACAGGAGATTGGGTAAAAAGAAGAGGCAATTAGAAATATGTTATGCTTGCCAGCAGGAAACATTGCATTGATTTCTCTTAGATATGTTAATGGGCTCCTCAGAAGAGTTCTTGGCTTAAAATTTTGGGGACATGTTAGACTTTGTGAAGAAACTGAGACTTTTACAATTTTAACAAACTCCTGGCAAAGTAAAATAACCCGGGACTTAAAAAATGCAAACACTAGCTATAAATGAAGAATTCAAAATAGATTAATTCAAAGACAATTTCATTTGCAAGTGCCAATGAAAGTAATAGAAAACTCATTTGTGTGTGTGTCTGTGTATAATTTTGTGTGACTGAAGATATAAAGGACACAGACATAAAGGACACAGGCCCAGCTGTGAGTTAAGGAACTCCCAGGAATGTAGTGGCATTGAGCATTTAACCCTGCTTTCTCTTCTTGAGTCTCTAAAAGTCTGAGGTGGGAACCAAAATACTCCATGTTCAGAAACTTGAATGTTTATATTTTTTAAAAGTGATGTTCTAGGGGATAAGCTACATTAACCAGACTCATATGAGAGTGATGAATAAACCAGAGCAAAGCATAAATTTATAATCTTCCAAGGAAATTGATATACTGGTGTCAGCTGATCTACTCAGTGTGGGGAAAGCTATGGAAGCAGGCCCCATTCAAACAACTTCTTAGTAAACTGGAATTGGAACAACCATAAAAAGCGATGTAATTCAAATGGCTGGAGCCTTAAGGGCATGATAGCTTGGAGTTCTCAAGTGATACAAATCAATGGAAAATACCCAACCAGGCTCACTGGCTCTTTCCTAAAGGAGGCTAACAACTTGTTTATAAATATGCCCCCTTTGTATACTCTTTCTGGGGACTGTATAGATTATTTTTTTCTAGCTCAGGCAAATATTAAGATAGAAGGACGGGAAATCTAAAATACTTTTTATGAATTTAGTACAAACTAGTGAGGGAGGACGTAGGAATTCTGAAGGCTAGAGTTAAGGTAGGCTTGTGGAATGGAAGGGAGTTATAACTTGAGCAGTTTTGCCTTGAAGCACAAATGATGAGTCACGTCTCTAAGGACAAGCCTCAGGGAGGCTAGAATTGCTAAGAGCTGAGGGCAACATGCGCTCGTTGATGGTAGGCAGCTCTGATAGCAGTGTTTTTTACCTAAAAGCAGCGGGGTAGACGTGGGGGGGAAAGTCTTTTTTTTTTTTTTTTTTTTTTTTGCTGGAGAGCAAAGAAGAAGATTAGGGGTTAAAGGAAGATAGTACCAGGTATAGCAGCCTGGGGCAGAAAGAAGGACAGAGACCTTGTGTGAGGTAAACATCTATGAGGTTTCGATTATAGCTGCTTTTATTTTATTATTTTATTTTTAATTTTTTTTTTAAAGTAGGCTCCACACCCAGCGTGAAGCCCAATGCAGGGCTTTGAAGTCATGACCCTGAGATCAAGACCTGAGCTGAACTCAAGCGTCAAACATTCAACCTACTGAGTCACCCAGGTGTCCCTATAATTGCTTTTAACTCTGAACAATCTAGACTATTTCTAAAAGTCCATAATGGCTAACAATCCATGCATTGAACTTCCTCAAGGAAGGAGTGAAGTTGGATAGGAACTACCGAGTCAAAAACTGAACTTCCTAAGAGTGACGAGTACTCTACCACACCCAAGTTCGAAGTTCACAGAGAATTCACAGGCAATGGGACAAGGTGTGGCTACTGCTCTGTGCTGGGTCAGGGGAAAATAAGAGTATGCGTGCCCATAGGTGAAAACTGCTTTTTTTACTTACTATTTTCCTGTGGGACATGAATGCTGAGCCCCATTCGCTATTAGAGCCAGGTGGCTCAGGGGCCTGTCTGTTGGATGGTAGCCACAAAAGTTGGGGTGCTTGATGTATAGACAAGCTCCTTCCAGGGAGAAGCTGGAGAATTGGTTTTATTGTTGAAATGATCCAGAAGGAGAATTGGTATGGAGATTAATGACGGTGTAGAGATGAAATTATATTTCCACCAGGTGAGTGAGTCCATTTTTGGTCTGTACCCCCATTCCAGAAGCTCTTTTCTCTATTAAAGACATCTTCCGAAATTCATGCCCAACTGTAGCATCAGAGAAACAACATGAGGACCAAATAGTGGCAGATACTCTTCAGAGCATGTTGAGGGAAGTAAAGGCTTTCTAGAAATATAGTTATTAAAGTCAGTATTTAACTCAGAGCAGTTTTCATGAAGAGACTATGGAGAAGGATGGCGATAAAAGTAAACGTTGTTCCGGGTTAGGCTGAAACAAATAAACACAGCGTGGAGCCCATAAAAGGGGTTTAGCAGGGCCTGCATGTTGCAAGGAGAGGAAACCATGCTGGATTAGAATTGAGATGACTTTTTAACACCCTGGCAAAGGATTTTCATTAACCTTTTAGTGAGGGGAGCTGCGTGTGTATTTTAGTTGTTCGCTATAATAATTGCATGTGAGTATACTCAAGTTAGCTCTCCAATAAATTGTATATAGTTTTCATTTCATGGTATGAGTAAAACATCTTTAAACAAGTATTTTCATCCTTTCACAAAGTCTTAGTTAAAAGCGGCAGCAGAGTAAATAATAATAACCACAAGCTCTGGTATTGACAGAGATGGGCATCTGGACTGAACAAACTTGACTGATGGAAATCAAGGCTCTGGATCTCGGTGGGATAAACTGGCTGGGCCCTAACAGCTACAGAGTGTTGCTTTTACCGTTTGTTTTTTTCTCAGAGAGCCACATGCTGAGAAAGTAGGGATATTAAAAGCAGCAAGGGCCCAGCTCAGAAGCAGGGGACCTGTGAAAGTGGATGAAAGACTGACACCGATTAGGATTTAGGTCAAGGTCATGAGTTGAATGGTGAGTCTACTATATTGGGCACACGTGCTGAAGGCGATTTTGGCTTTCGAATGTGTTTCCAGGGCTTTCCCAGGACGCTAAAGAATAAATTCCTGCCTCAGCCCTAGAACATCAGCTTTGGAACTCTTTCAGATCTCACTTGGTACGAGTAGGGGAGTCTCATCGGCTGCTGGGTCTGGCTCTCCTTGGCTCGGAGGCTAATGTTCACAGAAGCCAGGAAGTGGCCACTATCCACAGGCCCTAAAAGAAAGTTAGTTCCGAGATCTTACCTATTAGGTGGGCTCGGGGTATGGGCTGAGGTGCTGATTTTAAAGTCCTCAGATTTCCCAGCTGAGCAGGGCGGGGAAGGTTTGGTCGGACAGATGTGAGCATTCTGTAAAAACCGCCAGAAGATTGCCACCGACAGAGGACGGAAAGTGCTCGGAAACGGATTCACTTGCTCTGTCAAGGGCTTAACGCCTTGCTGTTTATTATTAATTGTACTCCATAAAACTTTTCGTTTATAAATCATTTAAATTAGGTTTTCCTCCCAAGGGCTGCTGATTAACTCACAGACTGTAGAACGAAATACAGTTGGAGTACGTTAAACGCCTGCCCAGGGTTACATGGCAAGGCTGGGAGGGCAGAGCTGGTGTGGTGTGAAAACAGAGATCCCTGGAGTCCTCTTGGGCCCACTGAGTCACTGCGCTGTGGGGCGTCCCTCTAGCCAGGTTTGGGATTCTTGGAGCAGCTCCGGCCACAGGTGGTTTACAGATCATCTCTTTGGTGCCCACAGCTACAAATCATAAAGTATTTGAGCTGCACAGTAAGCATTAAGATGCCTTCATCTGAGTCTAGAGTCTGATAAAAACTGGTTTTCTTAAGGCACCTCTGTACTCAGTATACAACTTCTCCAGAGGCCTGCGAAACCCTGAGAATATTCAAGGAAAGAGGGTTTGTAGTGTGTGAGAGTATGTTCATCCCTGACACTGGCTGCCGAGAATAATGGTCTGAGAAACGGAAGCGTTAGAGAATCAAAACGATGCCCCACATTTGACTCCCACAGTTGACACCCCACCTCCATAAACTGATAGTGTCTTTTGACATATTTTTTTTCTTTTAAGTCAGGAAGGCTTTTGAAAAATATCAGAAAAAAATTTCATTTCTTTTAGCTACTATCAAACTTTGAAATATAAAGATATATGGAGATTTTTTTTTATCACATAATTGAATTTCGAGATGATCTGTTTCTATGGAGTGTGACGCGATTGGGGCTGCTTTTGAGTTTATCTTTAGGTCTAGGCTCTTACACCCTTATCCTGAGTAGTCAAGAGAGAACATTACATGGGAAACTGGGAGCACGCCTCGTCCACGACACATTTTTGAAGTATTTCTCTGTTGTGGTCAGTGCCTTTCCGACTTCTCTTTTTTCACCCCTGCACATCTTTACTGCATCGTGCCTCTGGCTGCTCAGACGGTCCACGTTTAAGTTCAACCTAAGCATGTCTTTACCTAAAACCCTTCTCCTCATTTTCCAGAATTGCTCTTCTGTTTTCTAAGTCTCTGCTATGAAAGTCCTCATTACTCTGGGGATACCTCAACTGGAGTTTAGGAGGGAAGTAATTTAAATCAGCCAGTGCTTTCTCCATAAAGGACTTAATTGTTAAACTAATTCTCTCTGAGTTATTTACCTTTCCAAATGGGCTTGTTAACCCAAAGGAATCTTGATTTGGTAGAATTTCACACCTGAGAAGAGTATTCAGGCAGTGTGGAGAAGAGATTGCAGGGCGGTGGGATCGCCTCGCTCCTTCTTGTTTATCCTAGGGACCAATCCGTGATGAGAGAACTGGGTGCATCGATCCAGTTGTTTACAATGTTATCATTGCTGCCCTGTAGAGTATCGACCAATTTAAATAGGTAATTTTGAGGTGACGTAGATGATTTAAAAAGAGGCATCTGGCTGGTTGGTCTTGTTCCCAACTCAACCAGTCATGCATAAGGTAAATTCCGTGCTTGGACTCTAAGCTGCTCATAGGTGTTCTGTGCTGCTTGATATGGTCCCCTTCTCACCTGTTTGAAGTTCATAAACAAATAGAAATGACTTCTGTGTGTCGTAGTGGGTTTCTCTTTCTCTTCTACAGTACGTGGTTGAGTTGACAACATTCACCACTAGGTGTCTTGGGGTCCATAGGAATGAGATATAAAATAGTTCTAGGCCATGGATTTCTCATAGTTGGGGTAGGATGACAGCCTATAATTCAAAAGAGTTGGTTGGGAGCTGTCAACCATGGGGGAGAAAAAGCAAGGCCGATGACAAACAACATTCCCTTCATAATACCCACTCCCCGCCACCCCGGCTCCTGGGGTATGCAGATCTGGTCTTAGGTGAAATGGAAAACTTTGAGCATCTGGTATTTAGGATTTCAGTTCATTGTTCACGTTCCTTTGAGTTTCTGGGATAACTTCATAAAGAAAAAGACCAATTTGGATTTCAGGAACATGAGAAAATTTATACTGTTTGTGACACCATCAAGCCTCCTAGGCGGCAGGCAATTAGATAATTTAAGATTATTTCAAAGCTATGTATGTTAATAGAAGACATATATAGGTCACAGAAATCACTTATTAAATTAGTGTTGCTTAAGTATTTCAGTCTCCAGCCAAAATTGTTGCCTGAGAGGCTGTTGACATGGAGGAAAATATTTATATGAGACACAAGACGAGACAATGACTTTGACTTTCATCGGAATATTTTTTATCTTAGCATGTCCCCATCCTTGTTTTCCTCATGAGTTCCAGGTACCTTTCAATGTTCAGTTCTTTCCCACAAGGACTAGGCGTTTCTTAATATCTTAATATCTGGCAGCAATTTTATAGAATTTTATATCCCACCACATAGGCAACCATATTGGATCAGACGAACACTAAAATTGCTTACACCATAGCTATCTACTCTGGGAAGGTGAAAATCCTCTGAGACAATAAAAAGTATGGGTTATGCCTAGTTAGCTCTTTTTAATAGGTAAAGAAAATTAAAGGTTTGAAATTGCTTGGGTCTAAATGGCAGGGTACTATAAAAGTTTATATGGTCCAATTCTAAAGAAAACAGGGGAAATATTTTTAATTGGTGCCGATCTGAATTCAAACAGTAGCTACCTCCAGGTCCTTGTCTGGGATAGGCTTCCTAAAAGAACTCTATTGCCCTGCAATCAGCTCTCATGCAGATGACTCTGGGAAGACAAACTCTGCCCTACAAAAAAAAAGTACTTGCCTATCTTGAGGTACCTGGAAAGCATGCTCATGCTTCGTGGTCCTTGGACAAGTTCCACAAACTAGCTCTGCCGAAGGAGCTCTTACTGACAATTTGTGAAATAAAGCCACATCTCCCATCTCCCTGGAACTCCAGGTTCTTCTGTGCACTGAATGCCTTCCCTGGAGCAGGGACGGAAACAGTTGGGGAGGAGGGTATGGTCAGAGTATAGAATCAATGACATTTTCTTTCTTGCATTGCCTGGCAGACTGCCTTCTTGGAACACATACATATAGACAGTTGTCACACATCTTAATTATATGGAGCACAACTGTAGATGACACAGAAAATATACTTGCTTCTCTTAGAAAATATTTGATAGAAAACATGTTAGCATCAATCTGAAAAAGCCCGCAGTTCTTGTGATGTGGTAGAAATATCCCATGGAGTTGGTAGGATCCAGAGAACCCTTCTGAATGCTTTCAGCTGCCCTCCGCGGCTTCCTTCCTTTTCCTCACGGAGTTAGCACCAGTGCTGGCCTCATGGATGTTGCCTTTATTTCCTGTTAGTGAAGGGAGCTCCCGCTGTGTTCTCTGCTCACATTGCTTTTGATATTGTAAACCAAACCATATCTGCTATTATTCAACTCAAGGAGAAACAGATTTTGTTTATGATTATGTGTTACGAGGTATGTGGATGTCCCTCGTCTTTTTCTAAACCTAATTCAGTTGGCCTAATAATACTCTTAACATTTGTCTTTCCTTCTTCACAGCACCTGTACCACGGAAATTATCTTATTTATTTGTCTGCTTCTTTGTGGTGTGTATTCTGCGACAGAATGTAAGCTTCATGGAGGCAGAAAGGTGGGCAGGCTTATGTGGCACCATATTCTGAGCACCTAGAGCAGTTTTGGTCCACAGTAGGCAAAGGATAAGTATTGGTTGGATGAAGGAGTGGAAGCAAGCTGGAATATTGTCTTCTCCTTGACTGCTCCTTGGACTTTGTGCCAACTCTTATCCTACTGACCTCTCGATGTCTGACCTCTCCAAGACTCTATCCTGAGCCCCCTTCTCTTTCTTCAGTTCACTCTTTGAGTGAGATATTATCTATTTCCTTGGCTTCAGTTGCCCCATACATGCTGACAGCTTCCAAGTATATCCAACTGGCCAGGACACCTATGGATTTCAGACGTGACTATGCACTTCCTCTTGATCTGCATTGGACTATCTCACAGTTTTACTAAAATTAACTTTTAAATCAGACTCTTAAACTTTCGTGCAGCCAGCCATCCTCCCCCCCAAAAAAGAACAAACAAAACAATAATCAAACAAAACCAGTCCTTTGAGTGTCTTAATCAGCTCTAAATGATAACACCTCCCACGCGGTGGCTCAGAGCAGAAATCCAGGAGTCATTCTTGACTCATCCTTTCCTCAAGTCCCATAGCTCCTCTGTCTGGCTGTCTTACTATTTCCACCACTAAAGTATATCTGGAAATGTGTTTGTTCTCTCTTTCTCTGGTGCTGGAGGATTTCCTTCCACTTCTAATAATGCTGCACCATCACGGTTCCCACTCCTGATCTGCACAGTGACTGGAAATCAGATGACACCGCTCCCTGGCTTAAAGCACTCCTTGGCATCAGAGTCCTCCTACCTCTGGTGGATGAAGCCCTAAAGGCTCTCATCCCAGCCCTTCTTTCCAGTGCCTTTCTCACTGATCATGCTTCAATCATGCTGGCTTTCCTTTTTCCGTTCCTTGTAATTGCTTAGCTCTTGTCAGTCTTGAAATTTCTACCCGTGTTCATTCTGACAGGACTTCTTTCTTCTCACGATGGGGCTGAGTTCTTCTCATCTATTCGTGTCTCAAGAGATTTTTCAAACATCCCGTGTAAGGCGTTTCCTCCCCGTGTTGACTTGACGTTTTATATTGTGGTAACCATTGGAATTAGTCACTGAATATTTTTGCATTTCTTCCATCTGAGCACATGTGGTGCTGAACTTCTTCACTCTCTTCAAATTTCAATGTGACCATGTGACTTGCTTTCATAATGAGATACAAGTAGGAGGGATACAAACCACTTTTGAACAGAAACTTCAGGATCACGATGGGATTTGTCATGCTCCTTTTTCACGGCCATGGAGATTGCTGCAAACACGTGTTAAAGGAAAGCATCTATCAGCCTGATCCTCTGAGTAACAGAGACGCGCAGACCATTCCCGTACACTTGCATTGAGGAGATTGCACTAGTGGGGGGAAGAAAAGCTTTGCTGGTATGAAGCCATTGAGATTTGGGGGCTACTCACCAACATAGCGTCATGTCGCCCAGCCTGACCAGCGCATATGCTGACCTGCTTGCTTGCTTTCTTTGTTATCTTTCTCCCACTAGATGAGTAAATCTCTAAGGGCAGGAACCACGCTTATTTGATTCATCAGTGGTATTTAGTAGGTGGCCAAAGGCGTAACACAATAAGTGCTTTAAAAATAATCTTGAGTGTATGAAAGAAAAAATGAACGTCTGCCCCCTTGATAGCTAAACATGACTCAAAATCATGTTATAAGCATTTCAGTGAGGTCATCAGAGATGGTAATGTTAGCATCGATTTAGACAGTACTTTACAAAATCCCATAAAAGATACTCACCCACTTACAAATCTGTTGTTCTCAATATTTGGTGTATGTGCTAAATGCCCAAAGTGCACAAAAGTATAGCCAAAGGCATGGTGGTCACCTGAATAGATTGTAACGAACACAGTACGGTGTGGGGTAAACAGTTAATTCAAGGTAAATCTTTTAATACACATTCTGTTACTGCTTCCCTGGATCTCCATGATGACTTTATAGTATAGATGAGCTTCTGTCCCTGAGTTAAGGAGAACAGGACATTTCTATCCAAATATGGTGACCGGAATTGCACTGAGAGTGGTCTAAGGACGGTGGTGGAAAAGGGGTAAGCCTAATGTTTTGGTTGGGTATGACAGATTCCATCAGACACCCAGAACTTAACATATTCTTAAAATTTTATAGTTAATTAAAAATTATGATCAATAAATTTATTTTGCCAGCATTATCTCACTTGCTTCTCAAAAAATGATCCATTAACTCCAACATGTAGACATTTCTAGCTCTCCTTTTTGTATGAGAACACCGAGATTCAGAAGGACCACAAGGTGACAAGTTGTAGCACAGCAGAAGCTCAAACCAGACTTTTGCCTCTAAACCTTCCTTCTGGTGAGCTTCTATATACCAGATATTTTAAATGAATTCAATAGATAGCAAGAGAATTACTATTTTACAGATTAAGGAGTTGTGGTTTGTCCAATCTCATGGTTATTTAGTAGCAGAGCTCTTGAAATACCGCCTCTCTGGCTTGAAATACCTACCTCCTCTCAGTTTCTTCCTTGGACAATGGTTTTTGTATTTGTACAACTAGAGGCTATTTTTTTTTTGCCAAAAAATACCATGCCATCAGATTGTTGGCTTCTTCTTTTTCGTTCTTCTTCCTCTTTCTTCTTTCTTCTTCCTTCCTTTCTTCTTCTTCTATTTTCCTTCCTTCTTCATTATTTTTTTAGCTCTAATAATTATCAGTCACCTAAATGACTAGTGCCCAATACAAATATTAAAAACCCCAATATAGCATTGTGTTACAATGTAACACTAGTGTCAGGGTGCTTCCTGTAAGTCAGCTACTCATTGACAGATGTGCTAGTTACTAGTAGCTAAGTTCAACCTCAGCTGTCTGCTCCTGTGCATTCTGTGGCATCTGCTTCTATCTGCCACCAGGAGGCAGAGTGTATGTGACAATAGCCTTTTGACTTTTTTTTTTTTCTCTTGAACATTTTAATTTTTTGGAAAGCAATGGGCATGTATATTTTTATTAAATAAATTTGACATGTAACCTTGTATAAATTTGAGGTATACAGTGTGTTACTTTGATACACTTATATATTGTACTGTGATTGGCATTGTAGTGATATTTATCACATTACATAAATACACACATATTTATCACATTACATAATTAGAGTATAATATTGTCTGTGTCCATTATACTGTGCCTTATCTTTCTATAACTTATTTACGGATCATTATAAATCTGTACCCTCAAACACTATCAGTCTTATTTCCTTACCCTTCTTCCCCTGGTAACCGCCTTTTTGCTCTTTCTTTCTTTCTTTCTTTCTTTTTTTTAAAGATTTTATTTATTTATTTGACAGAGAGAAACACAGCCAGAGAGGGAACACAAGCAGGGGGAGTGAGAGAGGGAGAAGCAGGCTTCCCGCCGAGCAGGGAGCCCAATGCAGGGCTCGATCCCAGGTCTCCCAGATCATGACCTGAGCCGAAGGCAGTCGCTTAACCAACTGAGCCACCCAGGTGCCCCTGCTCTTTCTTAAAAGTTTAATTTTTTAGATTCTACAGATAAGTGATATCATACAACACTGGTTTCTCCTCTACTTTATCTTGCTTAATATAATGTGCTTAATTGGAGTCCATCCATAATGTCTCAAACAGCAAATATCCTTCTTTCTGATAGCTGAATAATACTCCATTTTAAATGCACACACACACACACACACACACACACTCCACATTGTTTTTATCCATTCATTTGTTGATTGACATTTGGGTTGTTTCCCCATCTTAGCTATTATGAATAATGCTGCGATGAACATCTTTTTTTTTTTTTAATTTATTTATTTGTCAGAGAGAAAGAGCACAAGTAGGCAGAGTGGCAGTAAAGGCAGCAGGAGAAGCAGGCTCTCCTCTGAGTGGGGAGCCTGATGCAGCACTCAATCCCAGGACCCCAGGATGATGACTTGAGCCGAAGGCAGACTCTTAATGACTAAGGCCCCCAGGGGCCCCAGGAGTGCATGTATCTTGTCAAAATTCTCTTTGCATTTTCTTTGGGTGTATTCCCAGAAGTAGAATTATTGGATCCCATGGTAGATCGATTTTTAATTTTTGTGGAAACTTTGTATTGTTTTCCATAGTGACTGAATGAATTTACATTCCCATTAATAAAGTATAGGTAGTACTAGTATACATTATTTGCACCACATCCTTGCTAGCACCTATTTTCTCTTGTCCTCTTGCTGTCAGCCATTCTAACACATGAGAGGCAGTGTCTCATTGTGACCTTGACTTGCATTTCTCTGATTAGTGATATTGAGCGTCTCATCACGTGCCTCTCAGCACAGCAAAAGAAATAATAGAATGAAAAGACAACCTACTCAATGGGAGCAAATTTTTGCAAACCGTAAATCAAAAAGAAGTTAATATCCAAAATATATAAAATACTCATACACCTTAACAAACAAATGAAAAACTAACAATTTGATTTTTAAAAAAGGGCTTTCTGGGTGGCTCAGTCAGTTAGGTAGCCGACTCTTGATTTCAGTTCAGGTCATAATCTCAGGGTATTGAGATCAAGTCCTGCATTGGGATCTGCCCTACCCCACTTGGATGCACTCTCTCTCAAAAAAAATTTTTTTTAAATAAAAATGGACAGAAGAACCAAGTAGACATTTTTCTAAAGTGGATATAAAAAATGGCCTTGACTTCCTAATGGCAATTGTGAAAACTTTTTTAGCTACCTAGAGGAATACAGGGTTCCAGGGAGCTTGAAGGTTGTAAACCTTGCTATATGGGCCCTATAATCAGTAACTATTTGGGACATCATTGCTTTTTTACTTACATGTTTTTTTCTTCTCTAGAATGTTCTATTAAGGATTAAATTAAGGACCAGGTTGGGAATGTAAATTGCTACAGCCATTGTGGAAAATAGTATAGAAGTTCCTCAAAGAATTAAAAATATAAATAGTATATGATCCAATAATTCCACTACTAGGTGTCTATTTAAGGAAGCAAAAACATTGATTTTTTTAAAAGATTTTATTTATTTATTTGACAGGGAGAAATATGGCTAGAGAGGAGAGAGGGAACAGAAGCAAGGGGAGTGAGAGAGGGAGAAGCAGGCTTCCCACCAAGAAGGAACCTGATAGTAGGGCTTGATCCTGGGACTCTAGGGTCGTAACTGAGCTGAAAACAGGCACTTAATGACTGAGCCACCCAGGAGCCCCCAAAACACTTGATTTTAAAAGATATATGCATCCCAATGTTTATTGCAGCATTATTTACAATAGCTAAGATACAGAAACAACCAAAGAGTCTACTGATAGACTAAGGATAAGAAAGATTATACGCACACTCATGCACACGTAGGCATATACAATGGAATATTATACAGCCATAAAGAGGATGAGATCATGCCATTTGGAACAACATGGAAGGACCTAGATGGTATTATGCTAAGTGAAATAAGTCAGACTGAGAAAGACAAATGCCATATGATTTTACTCATCTGTGGAATATTCAAAACCCCAAATGAATAAACAAATAAAACAGAATCAAATCTATAAATACAAAGAACTAGTGGTGGCTAGAGGGAAGTGGATGGGCAAAATGGATAGAGGGGAGTGGACGATACAGTCTTCCAGTTACAGAATGAGTAAGTCATGGGAATAAAAGACACAGCATAGAATATATAGTCAATGATATTGTGAACGTGTTGTATGGTGACCATAGGTACACTTGTGAGCATAGCATAAACTTAGTAGTCAAATCACTACATTGTATGCCTGAAACTAATGTAACATTCTGTGTGAATGACAGTTAAATTAAAAAATTAATTGAAAAAAGAATTAAACATATTAGTTCAAATGGGAATGTCCTAGGAGCCAAGGCAGTGATAGCAAAACAAGTTTTAGACCCCGACTGCATTGGAGTTAATTAATACCACTTAGTCTTTGCCCTTTAAGGTTCCCTTTCTGCTCCTTACTATCTCATTTCCTAATCTCAAGCCAAGTACTCCATTTCTTTTCTATAGTAAGGTGATCCTTTGAATAAGGGCACTTCTTCAGTAGTAAAGGTGGACCTTCATTAATACTAATGATTACAAAGATCTTGGAAGTGATTACCCAAGTTTTCTCTTTGGAAAAAAGATGATAATGTCAGTTTCACAAAAGGGCAAGTGAAATGATAAATGTAAGTGTGTTTTGTGAAATGTAAAGGAGTTTAGAGTTTTTATTAATAGAGTAATAAGTTCAATATAGAGATAACAATGTCTACCTTTAAAGCCTGTGGAAATTTTGAGACAACTAATGAGATCTCAGGCTTCTTCATAAATAATTGGTGTGTAATATCATGCATAATTGATGAGTAGTTATTTATTTTGTATTTGTACTCAGTTCAGGGAGGCAGTGTCTTTTACTGTTTGATTTGAAAAACAGCAAACCAATGGACAGAAAATGACCAGGTTGAGAAATAATTTGTGATTTGATAGACCACACACCTAGACCTACCAGTAGTAGAATTCCCAGGATGTCATATTATCTTTAAGATATTGGACTTGAAGAATCTATAGTTCATGTCTAGTATTACTCATGTCTTTGTGAATTCAGTGAAGGTAGTCTTAGCTGGTTTGGCATGGTAGAATAGAATTTGAAGTTGATTTTTATGTGTTGTTTTTTAAATTTTTATTTATTTATTTTATTTTATTTTTATTTTTTCCATAACCCAGCAATCCCATCCCTCCCACCCCCCACCCTGAAGTTGATTGTTAACCTTGTTCCAGTGACCAAATTAAACTGCTATTTTAAAGAAGAAAGCTTAATAAAACTTGGTATTAGACCATTTGTGTATAATGCTGGTCAATCATGAGAGTTGTTAACACTAAAGAAACTTGGCAAAGGAACTTCTGAAAAATTTCCATAGATATGAAGGGCAAAGTAAGTATGAGTTAAGAAGTTTTTACATTCAGTCTTCCACAGAAGAAGCTGTATGAAATGTCTCTTATAGTGTGACTCTCTAATCATCACTGTTTAATAGCTACTCTATGCAACATCTGTACTAGTCTCCACATCCTCACATAATCATAATATGCTGTTTACTGATATTTCCAAATGTCTGGATCAGTTTAATAGTCAAGGCATTCATATATAAGGGGATCTAACAACACATGATAGCAAATGTTAAATGAATGATATGGGCATAAATACAGATTTTGAAGAAGAAGAGACCCTTGAGGAGTGTCGTATTCAAGCTTACAAAAGTTTGAATGGCTTATGAGTTCTGCATATGTGTTTCTTAGTACAGTGTCTTTTCAGTTCTTTTTGTCTAATTTTTTTCATTGTGTTTATTTTTTATTATTGAGTTGTAAGTGTTCTTTATATATTATGGACACAAGATGTTTATCAGATATATTATTTGAAAATATTTTTCCCAATCTGTGGCTTATTTTTTCATTTTCTCAGTTGTGTTTTCTGAAGCACAAAAGCTTCAATTTGATGGTATTCCATTCATCAGTTTTTTTCTTATATGGATCATGCTCTGGGTATAGTGTTTAAGAACTCTGCCTAACCCCAAGTCATGGAGCTATCCTCTCTATGAGTTCTTTCAAATTTTTAATAATTTTAGCTCTTACATTTAGGCATATCATTCATTTTGAGTTAATTTTTGTATATGATATGAGATAAAGATATGAATTCATCTTTTTACATGTGGGATATCCAATTGTCTCCTATTATTGAAAAGACTATTTTTGTCCCCCTTCTAATCGCCTTGGCATGTTTATCAAAGTTCAACTAATCATAAATGTGAGGATTTACTTTTGGACTTCCAGTTGTTTTCCTTTGATTTTACATCTCTTTTCTTGAGTCAGTGCCACCTTATTTTGATTACTGTATCACGATAGTAAGTTTTGAAATTGGAAGTGTAAGTCCTCTAATTTTGTTCTTTTTCAGAACGGTATAGGATATTCTCAGTCTTTTGCATTTCAATATAAATTTCAGAAACAGCTTGTGAATTTCTGCATAAAGAAGCCTGCTGGTGTTTTGATAGACATTACTTTGAATCTATAGATCAGTTTAAGGAGAATTGCCTTCTTGCCACTGTTGAGCGTGAACATAGATCACTTCTCGATTTATTTATAACTTCATTCCTTTCTCTCAGCAATGTCTTGTAGTTTTTGGTGTACCAGACTTGTACTTCTCGTACTAAGATTCAGCATAAGTATTTTTTTTTACTTTTTTGAGGCTATTGTGAATAGAATTGTTAATTTCATATGTGGGTGGCTCTTTGCTAATATTTAATTGGTGTTTCTATCTTGGCTCCTTTGACTTTACTGGACTCATATGTCAGCTCTACTTTTTTGATGTGGATTCGTTAGTATCTTCTACATATAGATAAAGATGGTTTTCTGTGCTATGTGGATTTCTTTTATGTAGCCTTATCACACTGCCAAGGACCCCTAGTATAAAGTCGGATAGAATGATGGAAGTGAGCATTCTTGCCTTGTTCCCAGTCTTAGGGGAAATCATTCAATCTTTCACATTAAATATAATATTAGGTACTAATTTTTCTTTTTTATCAGGCTGAGGAAATCCCTTATTTTGTTCCTAGTTTGCTTAAAATTTTTCCTAAATGAGTATTAAATCTGTTCAATATTTTCTATGCTTATTGAAAGAATCATACATTTTTCATTTTCTATTAATATAATAAGTTAGAATGATCAGTAGAGATACATATTGCTAAAAAGCACCAAATGCATATTTTGGAGATAAAAAATATAGCTGGAGATAAAAAAATTTTCTAGGGGTTTCAAGAGTAGATTTGAGATTGTAGAAGGAAAAAAAATCAGCGGACTTAAAGAAAAACAAACTGGAACAGAGAATAGAAAAGGGAAAAAAGCAACAGAGCGTCAGAGACCTGTGGTATACCATGAATATATGCATAATGGGCTCCCAGAAGAGGAGAAATAGAAAGTGGAAGAAAAAATATTTAAAGAAATAATAGGGGGTGGCTGGGTGGCTCAGCCATTAAGCATCTGCCTTCGGCTCAGGTCATGATCCCGGAGTCCCAGGATTGAGCCTCACATCGGGCTCCCCGCTCAGTGGGAAGCCTGCTTCTCCCTCTCTCTCCCCCTGTTTGTGTTCCCTCTCTAGCTGTGTTTGTCTCTGTCAAATAAATAAATAAAGTCTTAAAAAAAAAAGAAAAGAAAGAAAGAAATAAGAGCTAAAACCCTCCCATATTTGAAGAAAAGCATTAATTTAGACTTCCAGAAGTTCAATAGACTTAAAGTAGGATAGACGCAAAGTTCACATCTACGAATAGAGACAAACTGTTCAAAACCAAAGACAACAAGAATATCTTGAAAACATCAAGAGAGAAACAACTCATATACAGGAAGGAAAACAGTATAATGAGCAGCTGACCCCTCACCCAAAGTGATGAAGTTCAAAAGGTAGTGGGATAGTATTTCAAGAGCTGAAAGCAAAAAAGTAAACCAAGAATTCTATATTCAGGAAAACTGTGCTTTACATGAAAAAATGTTCAGCATCACTAGCTATCAGGGAAATCCAAATCAAAACCACACTGAGATACCACCTTACACCAGTCAGAATGGCCAAAATTAACAAGTCAGGATACAACAAGTTTTGGAGAGGCTGCGGAGAAAGGGGAACCCTCTTACACTGTTGGTGGGAATGTAAACTGGTGCAGCTGCTTTGGAATACAGTGTGGAGATTCCTTAAAAAATTAAAGATAGAGCTACCCTATGACCCTGCAATTGCACTACTGGGCATTTACCCCAAAGATATGGATTTAGTGAAAAGAAGGGCCATATGCACCC
>PITA01000682.1:150338-247245 GCA_004023965.1 Spilogale gracilis | reverse complement strand
AAAGATTTTATTTATTTGACAGAGAGAAACACAGCCAGAGAGGGAACACAAGCAGGGGGAGTGAGAGAGGGAGAAGCAGACTCCCCGCCGAGCAGGGAGCCCGATGTGGGACTCGATCCCCGGTCTCCGGGATCACGACCCGAGCCGAAGGCAGTCGCTCAACCAACTGAGCCACCCAGGCGCCCCAGAATGGTATTTTGAAAGTAAGATATTACCAAGACCAAATAACAACCACAATAAACCACATAAGGAATAATAATTTAAGGCTCTTATTCTCACGTTTTCCATATATATAGAAAAATACACACACACACACACACACACACACATATGTATCTCCCACTCTTGTCAGTATCAGTATTATCTGAGGTTTTCCAATATTAAATGCAGCAGCTGATCTCCATTTTCTGTGTACCCTCTCTATTAGGAAACTATGGTATATATGTGGGGTTTCTAATTCATCTGAAATGCTTTCTCAGAACTTTCAGAATCACTGAAGAGAGGTGATTTCACAGTCTTGGCTTCAAAGAGGGCCACCAAAATAGTTCTTGACGCATTTATTAAATAAAGTAAGCTGCACTCCTAGCAATCGTTCAAGAACTTAAATGATATATTTAAACTATAATAATTGGAGAAAATAAGGAAATAATTTAACTCACAATGAAATTAAGTTTGGGGATATTATATAGATTTACAGATTATAGCTCCATATAAGACAATCAGGTGGTTATTGGTAGCATATCAACATGAGACCTTTCTTATGTAGAGTTAGTAGCACTGGCATCTTTTAGTCACATAAAGCAAATATTTTCCTAACTCTGTTACATCTTTAACTTAAAATAATTATGTTTCCATGTCTCCTTTCATATTCTTTTGTCTACTCCTAAGGGAAACTCACAGGGCACTGTGATCCTACTTGGCCTCAGTGCTGAACACAGTTCTAGCTCAATATAGAAGTTTTGAATTTGATTAAATTGGATTTTAAGGATAAAGTAGTCATCCCTAAATTCTAAAGAGAGCAGAACAAGACTCTTAGGATCAAAGGTAAAAACATGGATTAACTAGAAAAGCCAACACACAAGGAGGATTTGGACATCACTGTTTAAAAAAAAAAAAAGGAAAAAAACCCTCTGAAAAATATTGTAGTAGGCAATTACAGAAAATAAAACACAAAACCAAAACAATTTGTTCAGCACCATGGAGTATTTTAGTGGTTAATAATTTTAATCTTTCCTGTGACCCATTAATTAAGCTGAAGACATAAATCCATTATGTCTTCTGAAGAAAAGTCTGGAATAAAATTGGCTTGATTACCTACATAGATGTCTACTTCTGTTGTTGAAAGCAGGCTCATAACTGAGAAAGCATGATCATTTTGAGATTGCATGGAGTAAATCCTCGGGGGTTACTCAACCATCATCAAGTAAACTAGAACATTTTGAATTATAGGGAATAGTAATAAATTACCCTCTGCTTAGAATGGAGCAGTGGTATAGTAACTTGGAAATTGATTTATATAGCAATAGTGCAGCACAGAAGATTTATGTAAAAGTTTTAACTATGAATCAACATTTTTTTAAACAGGTAATACATTACCTCTTCCATTCTACTAAGTCTCAATTTTGTTATTCTTAACAGAAATATCAGTATTCAAAACATAGATTATGTATTTCCAAAATCTGACATTAATTAGGCTGAAGACATTTTTTCACTGACAGTTTTGAACTTTTTGGCTAACCATGAAATTAAATTTCATGACTATAAAGCAGAGTGAAATTATTTCCTTTTCAGAGAATTAATGAATTTTATAGTTGCCTTTAAAAGTTTTTATTAATAATAACAAATATCCACATGCCAAGCTTTTACTAAAAGCATTCTATAATGTAAGAACCCTGATGTGTTTTTATTTTTGTCTGACAGATACCTATGTATTAAAATAACAGGTTAACTCCAAAAAAGTCAATGTAGAACACAAGAAGCACTATTCATTTACTACTCTTTCATCAGAAGAAAAATTCTCATGCACAGAAATAAACACAAGTTTAGCCTCTGCATAGGTTAGTACAATTTTAACAAGATTAAACAAAAATTTGGTAAGAAAAGTGAAAGTTACATTTATTTGGTCACTTAATGAATTAAAAAATTTAAATATTTACATTTGTTCTTAAAGTCATGGTGAATGTGTTAAAAGAAAAAAAAAAGTTTTTATCCTCAAAAAGATTTTAATCTATGGAAGGACATCAGCGGCTATGTAAATCTTGAAGGTGAAAATAAGTGAAAATAAAATCAAGTCTCAGAATGTGTGGCACAAAGTAGATGGAAACAAAAGTACTTCCTTTCTATATTAAATGTGACTTTAGATACAAGTAAGGAAGCCAGATGCAGTGATATTGTCTAAAAATCAAGGTAATCTATGTGCTTTTTATGACCACACATGGTCTGGTTTCTGAATGATTTATGATCTTCTCAAACCAATGAAGTTAATAATATCTGTATTTCTGTGAAGAATGTCTTAATTTCTTGTATTGCTATTTAGGTGACCATTATAAGTAAACACCAGGTAAAATCACATAGTTAATGCATAATACATTTCAAAACAAGTTAGCATACTAAAAACTACTAGCTGTATTATCAAAAGACCTAGGTCTTTCCTCATCTTTAGGAGGAACTAGAAAATTATCTCTATAAACCTGTTTTCTAGACTCTAAAATTCTGAGTCTACAAATTTGGTCTAACTCACATTATGAGGATCAGATGTTCCCGGTGTGATAACATTTTTTAATGATGAAAAATGCACGATATACATAAAATAATGGGAAGGTTGGAATTCTTGTAGAGAAATAATAATTTTAATGGTTCTTTGTCCCTCATCCTGTACTACACAACTTCTTTTCTGCTGCAAAAACCAACCAAATTCTCCATGAAATATAAAAATAACATTTATTTTTAATTCATGTTATGTGAAGTTTGCTGGATGGTTGTAGCTCAGATAGTTGGTTCAATTCTTCTAGGCTCTGTTAATTTTTTCTTTTTTTTTTTATTGTTACTAAAAATTTTTTTCCCCAGTGTTCCAAGATTCTTTTCCCATTCCCCACACCCAGTGCTCCACGCCTTAGGTGTCCCCAGTACCCACCACATACTAGGCTCTGTTAATTTGACCAGTTTATAGGAAATTTGAACTGGAATTTCATACAAAAATATTCCCTAAGAACTAAATTAATGCATGCATATTAGCCATGAATTTTATAAGCATGTTTCCTTTTATGTTCTCCTTGGCCAAGAGAGCACTGAAGTAGCAAAATATTATTCACTGCCTTTCTCAAACGAATCTATCATGATTTTATAAAGAAACAGTCACAACTTTTCATGCTGATTATTCTAGAACAATCTATTTTATTTCTTTCAGTGCATCCCTAATGCCAACAGTTCAACTCCTTTTTGAATTCAACTTCATATAGTCCTTAATAAGATGAAATTAGTAATATATAACTTGCAGTATTAATATTCTGCCTCAAACTTGTTCTCCCAGAGCAACTTCACCAGGTGTATTTTCTACCTCCTGTTTTAACCAGGCTAACACTATTAATTTTTCCAAACAAACTATAGACCACTACTTTTTCAGTCTTCTTTAACAGTAAAATTTATAAGCCTCAAGTCAGGTTATCAAAGGAAAAAAATTACAAGAGAAGACACAAATTGCAAATAGCAAAATCTGAAGAGTGCCCATCACTACTGATCCCACGAACACTGCAACGTTAGTAAATGAATATTATTAACAACTCTATGCCCACAAATTTGATAACTTGATGAACTAGAACATTCCCTGAAAGTCATCATCTCAAGAAACTCACACAAGAAGATGTATTATCTGGAAAGATCTCTATTAAAACTACCAATTCAGTGGCTAACCACCTTCCAAAACAAAATTACCTGCTGCAGGTGGTTTCACTAGTGAATTGATATACATTTCAGTAATAATGATACCAGTTCTGTACAACCTACCCAAAAATAGCTAGCAAACGCTTCCTACCTCATTCTGTGAGGTCAGTATTACTCAAATAACAAAACTGAATGGCAACATTAAAAAAACAAAACAAGACAAAAAAAACAACTACAAACCAAAATGTTTCATGAAAACAGATATAAAAACCTACAACAAAACATTACTAAATAAAATTCAGCCCTGTATATAAATATACACCATGAACAAGTTGAATGGATTCCAGGTGTGTAAGGCTGTATCAACATTTTAAAATTATTATAATCCACATGTGAAACATGAAAAATTTTGATACACAAGATTTGAAAAATACACAGTAATGATTAAAAAAACAAAAAACTCCAACTAGAAATAGAGGGCAGTAATCAAGTTGATTTAAATTAAAACTAATGTCCTATTTAATGGTGAGAAACCAGATACTTTCCCCTTAAGATCATCAACGAGGCAAGGTTATCTTCCCTCACTACTCTTACTAAGTACTGTAGTAAGAAAAAAAGTATATAAAAGGTACTGAAGTTGAGAAGAGAAAAAAAAAATCAAGGGCAAATGAAGGCAAATGAGAAGTTGCTCCGTATCTTATGTCATTAGGGAATTGCAGATTAAAACAAGTTACCACTGTGCATCTAGAATGCTTAATACCCACGGACAACACCAAGTACTGATGAGAATGTGGAGAAACAGAAACTCTTGGTCACTGCTTTCAGGAAAGAAAATCGTGTCACTGCTTACATTTAGAACACAGTTTGGAAGTTTGTTACGAATATCATCTCAGTCTTATCACATGATCTGTCAGTTACTCTTCTATTTACTCAAATGAGTTGAAAACTTATGTTCACACAAAAAGCTGCACATTTATAAAGGCTTTATCACTTCATTCATAATTGTGAAACATGGGAAGCAACCAAAATGTCATACAGCAGGTGAACATCCTAACAAGAAAAAATTATTCAGCAACAAAAAGAAACAAACTATCAAGATTTGAAAACACAGGGAGAAACCATAAGTGCCCAAAAAGACTAAATACAGTATCACTGCAACTAAATGACATTCTGAAAAGACAAATATATGGAGACAGTAAAGAGGTAAGTGATTCCTGGGGATTAGGGGTAAGAGTGAAAGAATAAGTAGATAAAGCACAGGAAATTACAGGGCAGTGAAAATATTCTGTAGCACATTGTAATGAAATATATACATAACACTATGCATATATACATAATACTATGCATACAAAACTTCCAGAATATACAACACAAAGAGTAAACTCTAACATAAACTATGTACCTTAAGAAATGATAGCATGTCAGTAATGATTCAATTTTAATAAACGTATCACACTAATGCACAAATTCCTAACATGGAAAACAATAAAAGAAACTATATGTGGAGAAAGAGGATTCAGACCAAATTTGCAGATTCTGTTTCATTTTTCTATAACCCAAAACTAGTGTAAAATATACTCTATAAAAAATAATTAACACCCTAATATCTAGTCCCAGTTCCACATGAAGGAACTTGGAAATTCTTCCTATAACAAACAAACAAACAAACAAAAACACTAAACAGACGGAAAAATCAGCAACTCTTCACGGATCTCTAAGAGAAGAGAGGACACGGGGCAAACAAACCAACTACCCCCAATGCTGGATACACAGATACAGGAATATGGGGGAGTCACAACTTACTGCGGTGCAGACTCTAGCAGAAACCACCACTGAAGGACAATTAGGGTAAGAAAACCAAAGTGTAGTTGCTGAGTTCCTAGACGCTCAACACAAACAACTGTTAGAGTTAAAAACTCCTGGGCAGAAAAGCCATAAAATGGCCCCCACAAGATTTCCCTACAGGAGCTTGACCAGGTTCCCTCAATAAGTAATGGAAAAAACTTCCCCCACTTGTGTTTCGGGCAGGGGGAGGGGAAAATCTGAAGTTGGCAAATGTTGGTAATTATTAAGGATGAGATGCTCAGTATTTTGGAGCTTATTATACTATTCCTTCTACTTCAGTGAATGTTTGAAGTTTTCCACAGTAATAGAAACAATGATAGAAAGCTAAAAAAAAAAAAAATTGAAAAGGAAAGAAAAAGAACTAACCAGAGCAAACTGCTTTCTCCTTAGCAAAGCCTGCCCTCAAGGGAAGCTATGTAACCAGAGTCTAACCTGCTGGGGTGTTAGGAGATCCAGCTGACCTGCTCAAAGAAAAATCGCCAAGCCCAGCCAGTCTAATTTTCCACAGGTAAGAAGGGAAATATGCAAGTCTAGACCATTCTAGCCATCCTGTACCACATAAGAGAAAAGGAAAAAAAAAACCCAAAGAACAAAAACTGAGAAAGTTTATGAAGTTTGTAGTTCAGAAGAGGCATACATTTACTAAAAGACTAAAATGTGAGGCCTAATCATAAGACTATAGAATGCTTCCCCTCTCACACCCCATACTGCAACACCAGAGGTCTATTTATAGCTTTTCCATTGACCCAGTACATCATGTCAGGCTATCAAGAAAAAACGAAGCATACCAAAAGGGCAAAGAACACAATTTGAAGAGACAGAGCAAGCATCAGAAACAGACATGGTAAGGATATTGGAATTATCAGACCAGAAATTTAAAACAACTGTAATTAATATTCTAAGGGTTAAAATGGATGGAGCAGTTAGCATGGAAGAATACATGGTCCATGTGAGCAGAGAAAGGGAAATCCTAAGAACCCATAAGAGATATTAGAGATAGAATACACTATGATAGAAATGAAGAACACCTTTGATGGGCTTGTTAGTAGACTAGACACAGCTGAGGGAAAAGTCTCTGCCCTTGACAATGTCTCAAAACCCGAAAAAAAAAAAAATCTCAAAACAGACACAATATAATCAGTAGCAATAGTATCAATGTAGCTCAGAATTGCCTACTGGTGAATTCTCTAACTTCCAAAATTTGATGAAAAAGTTGTCCTCAACATTCACACTGAAAGAGAAAGCTACCTAATTTGTTAATTTCCAAGATGTTTTATTTGTTTCGTTAAAACTGAATACCGAAATACAACAGATTCAAACATAAAACAATCTTTCTTGTCTTAAAGACAGTGGCAAATTACAAAAAAGAAAAAGAAAAAAATACTGTGTCCTCAGTATTTAGGAACTACACTGCCGATTTCATTCTGATTCTCATCCTGTTCTTTATCCACCACCTGAACAGTTGACTCACCTAAACCATTTTTTCCCCATTTCTCTCATTACCCTTTTTATTTTTCTGTTAGCCTTCTTTGTTCTTTGGGACAGCTTTTCATTACCAAAGCAATACATGGCATTATGGCGGCAAGAGGTTGTTCCTGATGTGGTTTTTCACCCTCTGAACATGAGGTTGAAATAAGGTGGCCCGGGCAGAAGGAATGGCCTGTATCGCACGGTATATGGTTGTGTGGACCAGAGGCACAGCCTTAGTGATTGCTTGTTGTCATAAAACCAAGCTCACCTTGCTTGTACGTGTAACATTTTAGGGGCTTCTGGGGATGTTTCATTATTTAAATGAGGTAAGGCAATCAGGTGGTAAAATTTTCAGCATAAACTTGCTCAATTCATGAATTCATTCATTCCAAGTTGGTCAGTTCAATTACATCTAAATTCTGGAGGATTTTCTGTGTGCTGAATTCTGCTGGGACCCAGCCTGAACAGTCCATTCTGTTCAATTACGTCTACCATAAAATTGTTAAGTCTTCCAACCATTTAACTAACAAATCTGAGAGAAGAAACCAGTAGAGAAGGAAAAATAAAACATGCAGAAGGAAGAGGGAACCATCACTAGAATGATGTACTTGTGTAGGCAGGGAGTGAATACCGCACATTGTCAGGGGACTCGGAATATTTCCAGGTTGTTCTCAGGTGCCATTATGCTATTTACTGTCAGTTCAGGCTTCAGAAGAGGTAAATATATGCTAGCAACTCTTTGTTACATTGCTAGTATTTTTGGTTCCTTTTTGAATATTTAGTATTTTAATTTCTTGTTGAAGTCCTTTAGGGTGAATTTTAATTCAGAGAAATGGGGAAATCTACTAATCATGTCCATATTCCATTGTACTATGAAGAAATGTTTTCCAAGATTTTAATTTCTCAGAGAAAAGTAAAAAAATCAAAATGCGTGTAAAGGATCCACACATAGCTGAAGCTTTTTAGGCCTTTATGCAGGGGGAAAAAATTGCAGCTCACAACAACGACACTGTAATCAATGATTTCTGTTGAACCCTTTGCAGAGTATCACAGGATTCCAGGGGTGTTTAATAGGCAGGAGAACGACCCAATCAGAAGAAGGGGAAGGCTTTGCAAACAGGAGGAATGCTGTTCTCTGTTCAGGTTTGTGGTCCCCACTATACTGGTTGTGTTGATAGAGTTTTATTTCTCCCATTTGTTCTTGCCTTTGTTGTTGATGACATTAATATATTTTTAGGAGCCAAGCATCTGGGGATAACCAGAGCGATGTAGGTCATATCATGCAAGACTAGGATGATAGCAGAGATATTATTAGTTGAAAATCTGCTCTCTCAATACAACACCAATCAGAAAAACAACGTGGAAGCCATTCTTTTCCTTTTCTAGTATTTGCTTACCAGCAGTCTTGTTCCTGCCTCTAATCAGATTACTTTAAGTCCAAAGCTATTTAAACAGAGCCATATTTCTTATCCTGGACATCAAATTTGGCCTCTTTTGTTTCTAAGCCCTTATATGGGAGTAAATAAATGAGAGTTGTACTGATTTTCAGTTAGAGCATAAGCGATCTGGCCACAGCTACCAGCAGCTAGTATGTAAGGGAAGGATTTTACTCCAGCGATATTTTCTGTCACTTTCCCATCACCTAGCATAGACTTGGCTGCAAGTGGCTGCAGCAATGTGCATGTGACCCAGTTTGAAAGATGCTGTTCAAGCCCCTTTGACTCCCTCAACACCCTTGCACTCCCAGTGATTTAACAATAATGCTTTCCAACATGTTATTTTTCTCTTATACTAACAAAATCACTTGTCTAATTCCAATTCATGTTTACCATCTGTTCTTTCTTTTTTTCTACCATATTTTGGAGATAACAATCTTGTTTTCCAAATAAAAATGAATAAGTTACAGTTTGAAATGTATCTCTCAATATGACATCCTGCCGAAACAGAATGGTCTGTAATTCTTATTATTAGAATGGTTTTGCTATTTCTTCCTATGTGGCTCATTTTACAGATGATAGGGTGAGGCCCAGCCAAGCTAATTAATCTCAGGCACATAGGTTATGAGGCATACTGTCATATTACTGCTTCTACACAGCTAACAGGAAAAGGCAGCATGACAAAAAAAAAATGCTGTGGGACATGAGGTTTTCTAAATAACCCCACTAATTTTTAAAATTGCTGCCAAATGTCTTCTCCAGACCAGCAGTAAATGTCAATAAAGACTCAGGTATCTGTTCAGGGTAGAATCACTGTTGTTCAAATCGCAAGAGAAAAACAGAACAGATGCTCTCTGGTCCTGAAGGGAGGAAGAAAGAAAGGCCACTGATGATACCTATTATTTTGGAGGCAATATATCTCTTCTCTGAACTAGATCAGTGTGGCATTGGCTTTGCCTAAACTAGGCTATTAGTGTGATGACAGAATTAAACAGTATGTGAGATTCTTCACTATTATCACAAAAGTGGCAGCAAATATTACCTTGCTACCATCTGAGCAAAAGAGCCTAGAACATCAGCCTTTACTGGCAATGAGAGCCCCTTCACCCGGGCAATGTTTCAACGCTCCACGGAATTCAAAGCAGGAGACCAGAGCTTGGAGGTCTGGTTGACTTACCTGCATGTTTGCATCTCATAGAAATATTAAAACCCATGTGTTTGGAGAAAACTTTGATTTTGTAGTGGGTGTTCTGATATAAGGATCAAAAAGAAGTTTAAATCATTTCTGTTTTTATCATCTTTAGAATTTATATGAAAAGATTCAAGATACTGATGCAAGGTTTGGGAGTAAATAGAAGCAGAGGACTCCATGCTGGCCCAAAGAGAAGAAATCGTTTCTTTTGTCCGATCTCTTCTATCCAAAAAAGGATAGAAACTTATGTTTTACTGTTAATGAAGATCACAAATACTACTATCCCTTAGTAATCTTTTTCAATCACTGCAGACTGAGATGAAAATGATTCCTATTAAAACCATGGTTTAACAGAAAGGAAAGAGAGGAGAATACAATAAAACCACACCACCCTGCCCACTCCTGGCACCTCATCCCGCTTACTTCACTTTAATTTTTCCAGAGCAGCAATGACTACCTGCTACTTCACATGATTGTTTCTCTCTCTTTCTGAGAATGTAAGTGCCAAAGGGACACAAATTTTGTTTTGTTCACTTTTGAGTCTCCAGTAAAACTAGCATGTAATATACCCTCAATAAACATCAGTTGAGTGAATGAATAAAGGTGGAAAAGGTTATTGAGTGCCAAAGAATGGTGGAGATAAACACCAAACAATGAAGGCTAGGATTTATAAAGGAAAAAATGGACGATGGTGATCTTGTTTTACACCTTAGACTTCTCTCAGTTTGGTGGAGAATACTGAAATGGCTGTGTATATAATATACACACATATATGTCAAATATAGTCTTGAAAAGGTTTATATTGTGAGAATAAATATATATCTAAGGGGAGGAAAAGGAAGATATACAAAAAAAGAGAAGTGATACAAAAAGAAAAGAAAGAGCTACCTGCACTCAAATCCATTTTTCTGCCCAACTCTTTTGCTTTCCAAGACACTGTTTTATTAATCACCACCTTAACTTCCTGTGGATGGAAACCCTTGCTTATGCAGGTCACTATAGTAATTATGGTCCCTTGTCTTCTGGAAGTTAAAAACAACCCCCCCCCCCACTATGGCTTCGGTGTTCTATCATTTCTATTGTTATAAAGTCAAACTCTGTGATCCTCTTTCTTATCATCAGTCCTGGCCTACAGAAGAAATTCTCACTGTACAAAATGGTACCAGAACCCCTTTCACCAGTGGTTTTCCTGATTCTTACAGAATATAATCCTCCATTGAGTGGTCTGGTCTCACATAATCCCTCCTGCAAAGTCACTTTTCTGAGCTATTTTGACTCCTTCTAGAACTGTCTCCCAGGGAAACTCGGCCATTCTCACTTTGTTCAGTATGGGCAATTATTCTCTCCAGGCTTTTAAGGGCCACTCTAGCAGTGAACTTGTCCTATTTTCTGGGTTTTCACTGGTAGGTAAACTCTATTTTGGGAAAGTGCCCCCAAGTCTATGAACTCAGCCTTAAGTTCCGTACGTCTCTGCCCTGACACTCTTAAACAAGTACCTCCTGGTACCTATCAGCTAATTCCTGAACCTCCTTTGAAATTCACATGACTAATTGCTAAGGTTCTTGGTAAGTTTAAAACATGCTTATTCTTGTTTATGCAATCCTTCTTTCCCACTTATCTGTACACTCTTCCTACTTCTGATCTGGTCTGATTATAAAAACAACGTAAAGTAGAACAAAGAGGTGGAAGAAGTCATGCTCTATTTTTAATAAGTTGACAAGGAAGATTCATTGAGACATTTTTGGAATTACAAAGAGAAACATAACACATGCATTAATATAGGGAGATAACTTGCTTAAAATGGATAGAGTTGCCATTTGTTTTATTTTAAAAAAGAGGCTTCATCAAATTAAAAGATAGAAAGCTGATGTAGTTTTAAAAAATATATATTTACTTTATTTTGTTTAAAGATATTTTATTTATTTATTTGACAGAGAGAGAGGCACTTTCTCTGCAGGCAGAGAAGCAGGCAGAAGGGGAGAAAGCAGGCTCCCCACCGAGTAGAGAGTCGGATGCGGGCCTCAATCCCAGGATCCTGAGATCATGATCCCAGGATCCTGAGATCATGACCTGAGCCGAAGGCAGAGGCTTTATCCCACTGAGCCACCCAGGCACTCAAAAAATATATTCACTTTGATTACAGTCATTCATCTGGGAGGAAAATCCTTACCCTTTTAGATAGAAGGTGAAATGAAATATCATCTTTAGGAAGAAAGAAAATATTTAGAGGTAACATAGCTATGAACTAGAGGAGTCTAATAAATGGAGATTTTCTATTAATAGTATTTCAACAAAAATACTACAGCATATTGACCTTTAAATTTTCTCTTCAGTAGTGCTTTGAATTTGAGTTGTTAGCACCCCTTACTTGGAATATAATTAGAAATGTACATAGATTTTAGAGAGTTAAAAGAGAACCCTACGCCTTTTGAAATACTCGTGCTTTGCTTTCTTACTTGGAAACAGTAAATTGCAAATGCACTTAAGCAGCTAATTTCCTGCTGAAAATACTAAATCACTTCTTCTGGTTTCCCTTTTATGTTTTGCTAAGAACAAACTTTAATATTGTGCCCTAGTAAGAACAAGGTTAAGACTTTCTGTATTTCTGTTAGGTGCTCACACGAACGTCACTTATAACCTTATATAACAAAGGCCATTACCCAGAAGACAAAACAGAAATCAGAAAAATGAAAAACAACATGAGATTTACAAAATACATACATGCACACCTATAAAAACTTATTGTCAGCCAGCCCTAAGTGATGGTACCAGTTACCCAAAGCAAACTGCTTATATTCATGCTTTAGTTTTTAGAGCAATCTTGTCAAAATTTTGTTATTGTTTCATAAAAATCTTTTTTTTTTACTTCTATGTGTGCTACTTGTCTTATGTAGCCTACTGGTTTTATATAATCAGGTTTAAGGACTTTACATTAAATACTTTTTAGTCTATATAGAAATACTCAAAAAATTGATGAGTCAAATTAAAAATATAATTCATCCTAATCTCCATGTTCTATGAATTAGAGTTTCATTTTATTATTTAATTCATGCTCCAAAAGATACTCCTTGGAGGTTTTTCTAACTTTTTTCTTGGTGGGGAAGGGGTTGATAAGGATGTTCAGTTTACAAAACAATAGATTTACAGCAGCTATAATCCACTTAGGTAATGTCATAATCTCTCCTTACCAAAAGGCAGCTGAGGTTTTCCATGTCACATCTTCAATAAAGGGTCCTACAGTTTGGAATTTTGGAGACTAATCATGGTAAATTTAAAAATATTTTAAATTTAAAAAAATATTTTAAATTAATACAATATATTTTTCTCAAGTTGGAAACTCAATCTGTTCTTTTAGCTTTAGGTATCTTTCATAGCTTATCCTGCAAACCACAGTGGATAAACCGAAATGCATTGCTGAATAAAAAATAGGAAGTCAATGATTACTTTCCCTATTATATAAATATGTGAAGAAACGTATTTATTACACATCACTTCTATCAACAATATCAATGAATCATCTCAATCTGTATGTTTACCCCAAATATTTTATATATTTAACTTATCATACTTTGATTTTATTTTGAAGTACAAAGACTGACTCTCCCCCAAACAATAAAAGAGAGTCTGTGGTAACCTTAATTTCAACATGTCAAGTCCTGTTTATTGATAATTCTGATATGTTAAACCTATGTTCTAATAGTACAAATGCATTATCCATAAATTGAATTTGTAACTAATTTCCCAGACAAGGAAAATTTGAGAATAAAAGAGGCACTATTAATTGTTAATAAAAGAAGAGAGGGAATAACCCAGGACTGTCCCAGGCAAACATACATTCATAATGACTTCAATTATGAAACATTGTTGACAGTTTACCAATATATCCATTTCTAAATTTAACAGCCCCCATTTGCCTTCTTTTTGCATTCATGAATCCTATTGTAGAGTCTAATTTAGACAAAATTAGAATGAAGTTGAACAGCAAAGAGTCTGTACCCAGACAGCATTGGTTCAAATCTCAGTTCTTCCACTTAATATATGTGATGTCTTGGGAAATTTACATAAACTGCCAATGACTTATTTCCATTACTTAAAGTGGAACTGAAGGTTTCAGTAAATATTTCATATATTTGTGAGGGTTGATTAAGATGTAAAATAGTTAAAACTGTGCTTTGCACATAGTAAATGATTAATAATTACCATTATTGCCTGAAATATACTAGAGTAAGTTCTCTACATAAAAATCAGAGGCAGGGAAGCCCAAGCTGTGTTTTCTTATTATATTTTCTTACATTTTCATAAACAGAAGAATTAATGGTAAATTAAGTACAAACAATGAAGAATGAAGTTTGGGTGACTAGATATGAGGAAGAATCTGAATTTTCCTTTAGCTCACATCCCTGCAGATTTGTGCGTGCATATTGTAAGAGAGGTTTATTTATTTCCAAAGGCTTTTAAGAGAAATTTTAGATGTGTAACCATATTGAGATTTTAAAGATACCTAGAGCCCCCACACACATATACCTGCCACTATTATCAACATCACTCCCCAGAATGATATATTTCTTACCAGAGATGAACCTACAATGACATGTAATAACCACTCAAGTTTTGTGATTTACCTTGGTGTAAAAAAACTCTTGATATCATACGTTCTATGGGTTTGGACAAATGTATAATCATATATACACATCACTGTAACATCACTCTGTATTTTCACTGCCTAAAAAATATTCTGTGCTCTATGTGGTCATTGCTCCCCTCTTGTCTCCCCCACAGCCACTGATCTTTTTGCTGTATGGAGGATTATGTCTCAAGGACTTGCTCCATATTATCTAGGTTATCAAATTAGTGAACATGCATCATTCATAGTATTCCTTTCTTATCCTTTCAGTTTCCATGGAATCTACTGTGATGTCCTCTCTTTGATTACTGGTATTAAAAATTTGGTCCTCTTTTTTTATTCAGCTTGGGTGGAGGTTTATCAATATTATTGATCTTTTCAAAGAATCTGCTTTTGTTTTTATTATTTTCCACACTGACTTCCTTTTTTCAATTTCATTGATTTCTGCTATCATTCTTATTATTTCTGACTCTCTGCTTACTTTGTATTTTATTTTCCCTCATTATTATAGTGTACTGAGGTGGGAACTTGGCTGATTGATTTTAGGTCTCTCTTCTGTTTTATATATGCATTCGATGCTCTAACTTTCCCTCTGAGACCGGATTTTGCTAGATTGCACAGTTTGGTAAGTCATGTATTCCCTCATTTAGTTAAATACGTTTTTATTTCTTTTGAAATTTCTTCTTTAACCCATGTATTATTCAGAAATGTGTTATTTAATCTCCACCTATTTGAAGATTTTCCAGTTTTGTTTCTGTTATTAATTTTTAATTGTATTCCATTGTGATCTGAGAGCAGAGTATCATTTCTATTCTTTTAAATTTTGTTAAGCTGTATTTTAAGCCCAGAATGTGGTCTACCTTGGTGGACATTTCATGTGAGCTTGAGAAGAATGTGTATTCTCCTATTGTTAAATTGTCAATTCTAGGGGCGCCTGGGTGGCTCAGTTGGTTAAGCGACTGCCTTCGGCTCAGGTCATGATCCCAGAGACCCGGGATCAAGTCCCACATTGGGCTCCCTGCTCGGCGGGAAGCCTGCTTCTCCCTCTCTCACTCCCCCTGATTGTGTTCCCTCTCTGGCTGTCTTTCTCTCTGTCAAATAAATAAAATCTTAAAAAAAAATTGTCAATTCTATCCAGTTGATTGATGGTGCTATTGAGTTCCACTGTGTCTTTACTGATTTGGGGCCAGCTAGATCTGTCCACTTCTGAGAGGGGTGTTGAAGTCTTTAACTATGACAGTGGTTTCATGTATTTGTCCTTGCAGATCTATCAGTTTTTGCCTTCCAGTGTTTGACAGTATTGTTAGGTGCATATACATTAAGAACTGTAATGGAATTCTTCTTGGAGGATTGACCCCTTTAACATTATGTAATGCTTTCTCCATCTCTGGTAACTTTCATTGTCTTGAAGTTTTCTCTGTTTGAAATTAATATAGCATACTTACTCCTGTTTCTTTGATTAGTATTAGCATAGTTTAATTTTCTCCATCTATTTACTTTAATCTATATGTATCTTTAACTTGAAGTGGGTTTCTTATACACAGCACATAGTTGGTTCATATTTTGAATCCATTCTGGCAATCTCTGTCATCTAATTAGTGCATTAGACCATTGATATTCAAAATGATTATTGATATAAATGAATATCTACCCTAATTATTACTTTTTTCTATTTTTTGCCCATGTTCTTTTTTCCTATTTTTGTCTCCCACTTTTTTTGTTGCCATTTGCAGGGTTTCTTTTCCTTTTTTAAGATTTTATTTATTTATTTATTTTAGAGAGAGAGAGAGAGTGCAGGATGAGGGAGACGCAAAGGGAAAGAGAGAGAATCTCAAGCAGACTCAGAGTTCTGAGATCATGACCTAAGCCTAAACCAAGAGTTGGATGCTTGACTGACTGAGCCACCCACATTCCTGTTTTTTGTTGTTTTTTTTTAATTTATACCAGGATCCTGGCATCATGACCCGAGCCAAAGGCAGACCGTTAACCGACTAAGCCATCCAGACCTTTAACCGCCAAAGAATCAGGGATGTTACCAACTTCTTTTCACTACATTTGTGCCCCAGTGCCCCTGTCTTTTGTGGTTTTTAGAATTTTAGGATTCCATTTTCTCTCTTTCTTAAAAAAAAAAAAAAACTTTGTAGTGGCTGCCCTAGAGTTTGCAATATACATTTACAACTAATTCAAATCCATTTTCAACTAGCAATAGATCATTTCATGGGTAGTGTGAGTACTTCATGTTACAGAATAATCCTAAGTCCTTCCTCTCACTATCTTATATCCTGGTATGCCTTGTAATTTATTCATGATAGCTGGACATGATGTACCAGGTAAAAGGAATTGCTATAAATAGTCCTTTATTTTTTTATTAGGTATTTTATTTTATTTGTTTTTTTAATTTTATTTTTTCAGTGTTCCAAGATTCATTGTTTATGTCCCACACCCAGTGCTCCATGCAATACATGCCCACAATACCAACCACCAGGCTCACCCATTCCCCCCTCCCTTCCAAGACCCTCAGTTTGTTTCTGAGTCCAAAGTCTCGTATATTTCATCTCCCTCCATGATTTACCCCACTTCCCATTTCCTTTCTTTCTCCTACTGTCCTCCATATTACTCCTTATGCTCCACAAGTAGGTGAAACCTTATGATACTTGACTTTCTCTGCTTGGCTTATTTCACTCAGCATAATCTCCTCCAATTTGGTCCATGTTGCTACAAAAATTGGGTATTCATCCTTTCTGATGGAGGCATAATATTCCATTGTATATATGGACATCTTTTTTTTTTAAGATTTTATTTATTTATTTGACAAAGAGAAACACAGTGAGAGATGGAACACAAGCAGGGGGAGTGAGAGAGGGAGAAGCAGGCTTCCCGCCAAGCAGGGAGCCCGATGTGGGACTTGATCCCGGGTCTCCGGGATCATGACCTGAGCCGAAGGCACTCGCTTCACCAACTGAGCCACCCAGGCGCCCCATGGACCACATCTTCTTTATCTATTCATCTGTTGAAGGGCACCTTGGCTCTTTCCACAGTTTAGCTATTGTGTCCATTGCTGCAATGTACATTGGGGTACATATTGCTCTTCTTTTCACTACATTTGTACAATTGCAGTAGTGCAATTGCAGGGTAATAGGGTAGCTCTATTTTTAATTTTTTAAGGAATCTCCACACTGTTTTCCAAAGCGGCTGTACCACTTGCATTCTCACCAACAGTGTAAGAGGGTTCCCCTTTCTCCACAGCCTCTCCAACACTTGTTGTTTCCTGTCTTGTTAATTTTGGCCATTCTGACTGGTGTAAGTAGTATCTCAGTGTGGTTTTGATTTGAATTTCCCTGATAGCTAGTGATGATGAACATTTTTTCATGTGTCTGTTAGCTATTTGTATACCTTCTATGGAGAAGTGCCTCTTCATGTCTCCTGCCCATTTTTTGATGTGACCATCTTCTTTTTGGAGGTTGAGTTTGAGGAGTTCTTTATAGATCTTGGATATCAGCCCTTTGTCTGTAGTGTCATTTGCAAATATCTTCTCCCATTCTGTGGGTTGCCTCTTTTTTTTTTTTTTTTTTTTTTTTTTTTTTTTTTTTTTTTTTTTTTTTTTTTTTTTGACTCTTTCCTTTGCTGTGCAGAAGCTTTTTATTTTGATGAAGTCCCAAAAGTTCCTTTTTGCTTTTGTTTCCTTTGGAGATGTGTCTTGAAAGAAGTTCCTGTGGCCAATGTCAAAGAGGTTACTGCCTTAAATAGACCTTTATTAACATAGTGGTGGGGGGTGCTTGGGCAGCTCAGTTGGTTAAGCATCTGCCTTCAGCTCAGATCATGATTCCAGGGTCCTGAGATCCAGCCCCACCTTGGGCTCTCCATTCAGCAAGGAGCCTGCCTCTCCCTCTCCCTCTGTCCACCCCCACTGCTGGCTGGTGTTCCCTCTCTCTCTCTCTCAAATAAATAAAATCTTTAAAAAATAAAATTTAAAAAACTTACTGGTTTGAAATCATTGTGAATGTAAACTTCAGACCTTCCTACATACTATTTAATAAGTAGAAATTTTAAAAGCACATCTAATTTTTTTCAGTGAGACATTTTGGGTCTGTTTCAAGGCCCTAAAATGTTAACCATGTATATGAACATTATGCAAAGCTACATTTTATCCTGTCAAAATTTAACACTTTCCTTTATAGTTTAGTTTAGTATGATTTCACTAAAACAGTTAACAGTTGGTGGGAAAAGATTAGAAATAGAAACTGCAATGTCTTACTTATAACTACAGTTTATAAAATTATTGAGAAAAGAATACCACATTAAAAAAAATCAACAGATATAAGTTACACAATATCAACCTCTTCACTATCCAAGAAATTAAGAAGCAATTCTTGTTAGGGGCCTCTTCTGGGATCTACTCCAAGCTTTGTAGATGTGGGCCCTTCTAACTGGTGAGGGGCAAAGCCATACTGGCTGAAATATACTTTATATTTTATTCCTGAATGTGCACAAAGTATGTGAATTTTAAGTTGGTTATAACAAAAAATATGCAAAATAAAGGAATGTTTTCCTTTGCTAAGGAAATAGTCATATACTGCTCTGACATGTTTTCTTTTTCTATTTTTCTGATATGTAATTTCTGTTTTGCCTTGAATTGTATGACTCTTGAGTGTTAATTATTTGTATCTCCTAAAGCAGGTGACATACTTCTCTACATATTTCAAATAATGACAATAAAAAAAAATCATGTTCAAAGGAAATCTCATGGTATTACTGTATAATGTAAATCTTTGTAAACTTCTTTTTCTAGACATAAGAATAAAAGCTCAGTTGTAGATAATAACTAAGATTTTGAAGATGGAATCAGTGCAAAATGAAGGGTACAATAGTGCTCCAAAATATCATAGTAATGGACATCTCTATGAAGCAGTATTCAGATTGTATCCTACATGAATACCACCCTTGCAGTTTCAACAACCAACAGCTCTGCATAATGATAACAAAATACAGGTACATTTTAGAAATCATTTTCATGAAGGGGTTAATTGGTGAAAAATACAATTACCCCATGATATTTTATCCAGATAGTCAATAATTAAAACTGAAAATCTACATCATTTTAATTTTGTTTTCTTTTAGGTAAATCACATATGTGCTATTTCTATTTAGATAACTTAAAAATAATTTGGTCTAGTTTTTAACTAAGACCCACCCAATGATGAAATCCCATAATAATTCTTTCTCTTGCATGTGTTCCTTTCAACACAAGTCAAATGAAAACTACTATAAATTATTCCTCAAAAAATTTTTAAATATTTTATTTATTTATTTGACAGAGAGAGACACAAAAAGAGAGATAATGCAAGTAGGGGGAGTGTGGGAGGGAGAAGGAGGCTTCCTGCTGAGCAGGGAGCCTGATGTGGCACTCGATCCCAGGACACTGGGATCATGACCTGAGCCAAAGGCAGATGCTTAATGACTGAGCTACCCAGGCACCCCTCAAAAACAATTCTTTATGTATATTTTACCTGTTTTATTAGTTGGAAACCTCCTGCTACAGAGAGCAGCAGAAGCCAGAAGAACTAATGTAATATGTGACAGCATGGTTACGTGGCATCTATAAACTCCAGTACATGGTCAATGTTCTTCTAACAGCTCTTACTATCTCTATTCTGACACTTATCACTGACTTTTCATTGATAGAAGGTACCAAGAAAGCTTTTATTCATATATGAAATATGTCACAAGTAAAAAAATATTAAGACAGCCTAAATTACTCATCCTTTGGTAAAGTTACATGTGGGGCTCAGAACTAGTTGTAGAATTCAAGATTTCTACTCATGTATTCCTTTTCCTGGCATTATATTGTGATTTCTTTCCTTGTCTCTACACATATTTAATATTGTATACAGTGAAGAGCTATTCCACAAAGAATAAAATCTGAACAAATTAGTAATGGTATTATATTTTTTAAAAAGATTGTTAGAGAGAGAGAGAAAGAGAGTGAGAGATAGAGAGTGTGAGCAGGGGGAGGGTCCAAGAAAGAGGGAAAGAGAGAGAATCCTCAAGAAGACTGCCCACTGAGCAGGGAGCTCCACATTGGGCTCAATTCCAGGACCCTGAGATCGTGACCTGATCAAGAGTCTGTCACTTAAACAAAAGAGCCACCCAGGTACCCTAATATTTTTATTATATAATCCATTTATATATTTATGAAAGTAATAGTGAGCTCACACCTGGTTAAGTGGATGTATACATTTCTTTAAGAAGTTTTTAAATTCCCGAGGGTATACACACTTTTCTGATAGTTCAAAAAAGTTTTGATAGTATATCTCGTTCACAAAATATGTGTGTGATATATATATATATATGACAGATAGAACAAGATTAGACTTAAGACCCAGTCCTTATTTACTAGCTAGAGAACAAACACAATAGAGAACAACCACAAATCACCCACAGATCACCCATTTTTTCCAATAGCCTCCAGATTTTTCTTTGAGGAACATCTCTCTCCCATTAGTAGGCATAAAGTTTGAGGCAGCTTGACAGTAATCACAGCTCCAGAGAGAGTCCTTTGCCAAAATAATAAAAAAAAACCAGCAACCTCTCATCAAGCTAATTAAAATTTAATGTGATCCAAAGGGACTCAGAGTGAAAATGAATGCTTCTGTTTAGTGACTGGGGCAATGATCCTTTTCTCCTTCTCTGAGAGGTAGGTGAGTAGTACTGGAGAGTTTTGATGATGACAATTTTACCAAAAGGGAAGTCAGGTTTAGGATTAAGGAGACATAGTAAATGGCAAAGTTTAAGACAGTATGGGTCTTTAGAGACAAAATTCATTCATTTCATCAAACCAATCCTGAGAACCATCACATCTAACACTTTCCAACCACAAGTTGGTTAATTCTGTTTTGTGTTTCTTAATTTTCTGTAATTATTACTAATTTTATGACACTGGACAAGCTACTTAATCAACTTGAATCTTAGTCTCTCTTCTATAAAATAGGGATTCCAGAGCATCTACAATAATTAGCATAGCATAGACAAAAAACATTAATAAAGGAAATAAAATAGTCTTCACAATTCAACTTAAAAATCCTCTGGAGCATAGGGGCTGGCATAATGTAAGAGTACCAATAGGCAATAGCTCCATTTCTAGACCAGTGCTGATGAAAAATGTGTTCTGTAAACAACAATCACCATTTCCATTAATCAATGAAATTCAAATCTATAAAACAAGGGATTTTCAAATGTGATTTTGTTCCTGTCCCAACCCCCATGTATATAGATTCTAGCTTTATGTAAGTATTTAGCAGCAAACAAAGCAGTCAAACAAGTTTGTCAACATCATTATTACATGGGACAAATTAGAGTGACTGTTGGTACTTGGTGCTGAGGAGTTCATATCTGATAATTCACTACTCCATTACTTATTATGAAGAATAGTGATAACTTAAAGAATTGAGAAGGCACTTATAATACTCTGCAACCCTCTCCCTACAAAATATTAAGTTTTTCCTTTTTTTTATGCCAATACATTAACCAACCTAGAAGATATGGATGTGCTCCTGGAAACCTATAAACTTCTAAGACTGAAACAGGAAGAAATTGACAATCTGAATAGGCCTGTATCTAGTAACGAAATTGAAGCAGTGATCAAAAACCTCCGAAAAAACAAGAGCCCAGGACCTGACGGATTCCCTAGGGAATTCTACCAAACATTCAAAGAAGAAATAATACCTACTCTCCTGAAGCTATTTCAAAAAATATAAACAGAAGGAAAACTTCCACACTCTTTCTATGAAGCCAGCATTACTTTAATCCCCAAACCAGGCCCCATCAAAAAGGAGAATTTCAGACCAATATCCCTGATGAACATGGGTGCCAAGGTTCTTAACAAGATCCTAACTAATAGGATCCAATAGTACATTAAAAAGATTATCCACCATGACCAGGTGAGATTTATCCCCGGGATGCAAGGGTGGTTCAACATTCACAAATCAATCAATGCAATAGGACAAATCAATAAGAAAAGAGAAAAGAACCATATGGTCCTCTCAATTGATGCAGAAAAAGTATTTGACAAAATACAGCATCAGCTCCTGATTAAAACTCTTCAAAGTATAGGGATAGAGGGAAAATTCCTCAACCTCATAAAATCTATCTATGAAAAACCCACAGCGAATATAATTCTCAATGGGGAAAAACTCACAGCCTTCCCTTTGAGATCAGGAACAAGACAGGGATGCCCACTCTCACCACTATTGTTCAACATAGTGTTAGAAGTCCTAGCAACAGCACTCAGACAACAAAAAGAAATAAAAGGTATTCAAACTGGCAAAGAAGAAGTCAAAATGTCTCTCTTCACTGATGACATGATACTCTATATGGAAAACCCAAAAGACTCTACACCTAAACTACTAGAATTCATACAACAATTCAGTTATGTGGCAGGATAAAAATAAATGCACAGAAATCAGTTGCATTCTTATACACTAACAATGAAAAGTGCAGAAAGGGAAACCAGAGAATAGATTCCATTTACTATAGCACCAAAACCCATAACATACTTTGGAATAAACCTAACCAAAGAAGTTAAGGATCTATACTCAAGGAACTACAAAATACTCATGAAAGAAATTGAAGAACACACAGAAGATGGAAGAGCATTCCATGCTAATGGATCAGAAGAATAAACATTGTTAAAATGTCTATACAGCCCAGAGCAATATATACTTTCAATGCCATCCCGATCAAAATTCCTTCAACATTCTTTAAAGTGCTGGAACAAACAATCCTAAAATTTAAATGGAACCAGAAGAGACCCCAAATTGCTAAGGAAATGTTGAAAAAAAACAAAAACAAAAACAAAACAAAGCTAAGCGCATCATGTTGCCTGATTTGAAGCTTTATTACAAAGCTGTGGTCATGAGGGCAGCATGGTACTGGCACAAAAACAGACACATAGACCAATGGAACAGAGTAGAGGGTCCAGATATGGACCTGCAACTCTATGGTCAAATAATCTTCGACAAAGCAGGAAAAAATACCCAGTGGAAAAAAAACAGTCTCTCCAATAAATGGTGCTGGGAAAATTAAACAGCTATCTATAGAAGAATGAAACTTGACCATTCTCTTACACCATACACCAAGATAAACTCAAAATGGATGAAAGACCTCAACTTGAGGCAGGAATCTATCAAAATCCTAGAGGAGAACCTCTTTGACATCGGCCACAGCAACTTCTTTCAAGCCACATCTCCAAAGGCAAAGGAGACAAAAGCGAAAATGAACTTCTGGGACTTCATCAAAATAAAAAGCTTCTGTACAGCAAAGGAAACAGTCAACAAAACAAAGAGGCAACCCACAGAATGGGAGAAGATATTTGCAAATGGCACTACAGACAAAGGGCTGATATCCAAGATCTATAAAGAACTCCTCAAATAAACAAACTTTAAAAAAAAAATTTAAATTAGTAAATATTCATCAAACACTTTCTAGGTACCAAATTGTCTGCTAGGTGATATGGGAAACTAGCTACATAAGTTAAACAAAAAAACACATGAAAACTTGGTTAATACCTCACATACACAGTAACTTGAGATGAGAATAGAAAGTATAAAGAAACACACACCACAATATTATTCTGTTAAAAAATTGGGTCATGTTTGGTAAGAATCACCTAAAAGTGATACCATATAAAATTATGAGTTTATTTTCTTGAATGTACCACAATTTTAGAAAGATAAGTAATGGATGGAATATATTAAAAGATTATTGCTCAACATAAAGATAATTTTAATTAAAAAGTCATATTTGTTTCTAATATTCCCTTCTCTTTGTATTCCCCAAAATACCTAAATAGGTCTAATATTTAAAATAAAAAATATATAAATATAAGTATAACCAATAAAAGGAAAATTGTTATCATTATTCATCCCTCAAGTATTATTGACATTCTCCTCTTCTTATAAAACCTCAGTACATTTTTTTTTAAGATTTTATTTATTTGACAGAGAGAAACACAGCCAGAGAGGGAACACAAGCAGGGGGAGTGAGAGAAGGAGAAGCAGGTTTCCCGCCGAGCAGGAAGCCCGATGTGGGACTCTGAGCCGAAGGCAGTCGCTTAACCAACTGAGCCACCCAGGCGCCCCAAAACCTCAGTACATTTTATATGTCATTCACAAAACTGTATAGTCAAGCTTCAAATCATTGCCCCCATTAATATTAGGTATATTTTACAAGATTGTTTTGCTACTATTTAATTACCTAGTTTTCCTTCCTTTTTTTCTTTTTTTTTGAGTGGGATAAAGGAAAGAATAATATCCACTGATTTTCTAATCCTATTTTTCTATAAGAACTTATAATACCTCATTACTTCATTTTAGCTCATTCTTTAGCAACTGTTTTTGACAGCCTCTTTTCTTATATTTAGTGAATTTTGTAATCAATTGAAGTCTGGCATTTCTATTATTCATTTCCCATTTTTAATATTTTATTTTGAGGCTAATAGAGTAATATTTTCCCTGAGTAGATTACTGAGTAATGGTAAATACAAGAATTCATTTAGGTATGTTGGCAGTTTGTTACCTACATCACTGAAATAGTTTTCTCAGTAAGTGTATTATAATAAAGAAGAATTTCCAAGAAAGATAAAACTAAAGAGAAAAGTAGTGTTTTTATTAACTGTTTGGATTCTATAAAAATAATTATAGTGGAAAAAATTAAAAATTAAAGATAAATGAAATCACCCATAAATATTATTTAAAATTAAATAGAAATTTTAGTATATTCTATTTTACCATAAGAAATCAAAAAAGGAATAATCTCCCCATGTATGCTTCCATTTAGGGCATATAGTTAAAGGAATATAGATTCAATACTTAAAACTGTTGAAATAAATCAGTATAACTGTGGATACCTTGTTATTTCTTCACGTCTTTCAAAAACAGTTCTCCTTTATAGCATCATTTCTTATCCTTCTGAGTCTCCATTATTCCTAGTACATTACACTTTATTTTAAATTGCTAATGTGGAGATCAGGCAATGGGGAGACAGGTGTTGACCCCAGTCATGGTTCCGGAAGATAATGTAAAACTTAGTAAGTTTACACTGGACCAGACCTTCTCAGCAGTCAATAAAAAATACAGTGCTACACTTTTTTAATTAAAATTATCCATCAATGTAATGTATAGCTTGATGAACTGTAGTCAACTTTGATGTGTGCTACTTAGGAATGTTCTTAAGAGTAGATGCTAATAGAAAAAATCTATTTTATCACAAATAAAAAAATTTTTCTTGTTCTTTCTTTCTTTCAAATTTGTTTTATTTTTGGTAGCTATAGGAGAGAAAAAAATTTTCTTGTTCTTTCTTTTTTCTTTCTTTTATTTTTGATATCTATAGGAGATGGTGGATGTTAACTAAACTCATTGTGGTAATTATTTCACCATATACACAAGCTGACACATTAAACTTATAGAGTGCTGTATGGAAACTGTGTCTTAATAAGAGTGGAAAATGAATTACATACATTAAAAATTGCACTCCCCCCCCACATAAATTTATCCCGAAAAATTTTATTTTGTTTTGGCAAACACATGAAATTAATCTAGTTTTCAGAGAGGAAACTGAGGGGTGTTTTTCAAAGTTTTATTTAGATTATCTTTGATATTAGTAAATATAGATGCACTGTATTTGTATTACACAAAATGTTGTTAAGCACATAAAGATCATGCTGTGCTTTAGCAATTATTTGAGTGAACTTAAGTTTGTAAGGTCAATGTACTAAATACTGTTAAATATAGTGTTTTCCCTTTGTCTTGATTAGTTCAAATGCAAGTGCTAAATTCCACAATCATGGAGTTTAGAAAATACCGAGTAATAAAAGACATAAGCATATTAGATATCTCAAAATATCAGTTCTCTTCATATCAATCAATATGCAAAGAGACAGATGGTCTCCCTTTTCTATGTTTGATGTTTTTTAAAGATTATACTTATTTATTTGACAGAGAAACACAGCTAGAGAGGGAACACAAGCAGGGGGAGTGAGAGAGGGAGAAGCAGGCTTTCCGCTGAACTGGGAGCCCAATGCAGGGCTGGATCCCCAGACTCCAAGATCATGACCCGAGCTGAAGGCAGATGCTTAACAACTGAGCCACCCAGGCGCCCGAATGTTTGATTCTTCATTAATAGGTAATTCTGGTGTTTTCTTATTGCCTTTATGTCAAAAAAGTAGTTACTACACATGACTTGTTACTCACAAGAAAGTGAAGAGAAAGGTAGAAAGAACACCAAAGTCCCCATACAAACACACAATTTTTTTCCTGATACATCCTCAGCTTGCTGTGTGAAATGTTTAACAGAAGCTGAAGGCACCTCAGGAACAAGTAAGCACATGTTTCAGCCTCTTAATCACAACTAGCTTTTGACATTCCACTGCAACAAGCCATGGAGCATCCTGTCCTTGAACTACTGTTAAGCAGCTTGAGAGGATTTAGGTATGAGAGAAGATACTGTGTATTTAGTTGGTAGAAAGCCAGGAATGCAGTTAGAAACAATAAAAGGAAAGTGAATGAAATACATTATTTGCCTGGAGGACAGGCCTGCTTTCTTGTCTTGTGGATTAATCCACATAGATATTTGATTTCCTGGATAGAGAGTACTGGGTTTAATATTTGTAACATCAGATCATAATTTTTAATACTTATTTAAAAAAAAATATATATATATATGGCTTAATTTGTACAAAAGCCATGTAATTCTTACACTGAAGTCAATCCAGAACATTTTTGAGGGGAAAACTGATTGCATCTGTCCATTCATTTATTTGGCCATTATCTTTATTAAGTGCCTGATACTGTTCTTTGTATTAGAATACAGCAGTGAATGAAGAATAAAGTACTATGTATTTTCCTAAAGCTTATATTCTAGACAATGGACAGAGTCACCAAAATCAACAGAATAGTATAAACGGTATGTTAAATAGTAATAAGCACCGTGAAGGAGGGTAAAGGACATGAAGGGTGGAATGGGGGTGCTGTAGATAGACTGCTGGAGAAAATCTCTATTTAAGATCACATGTAAGTACTATAACAGAAGGACAAGGAGGAAAGAAGTATAGGGTGCTGGGTCCATGAAGCGGTAAGTACAAGTGGTGGAAGCATCCAGTGTGTGCTCAGAGAAGTAAAAGGAGGGCAGAGGACTTTGAAAAGGAAGAGTATTAATAGATAATGTCTGAGAGGCCATGTGGAGGCCAGATCTGTAGGCCACTGTAAAAATTTTGGCCTTTCTGCAAAATGATATGGATGTCAATGGAAGTTTTAAGAAGTAGAGTAATATGATTGGGGCACCTGAGTGCCTCAGAGAGTTAAACCTCTGCCTTCAGCTCAGGTCATGATCTCAGGGTCCTGGGATCGAGGCCCCCATCGGGCTCTCTGCTCAGCAGGCAGCCTGCTTTCCTCTTCTCTCTCTGCCTGCCTCTCTGCCTATTTGTGATCTCTCTCTGTGTGTCAAATGAATAAATAAAATCTTTAAAAAAATGTAGAGTAACATGATTAAACTTATGTATTGAAAGTCCTACTCCTGTGCTTTATTGATCTAAGACAATGGAGGAGGGAATGGATGGGAAAGGATTAAAACAAGGACACTAGTTAGGAGTCTGTGGCAGGTGGTTAAGGCCAAGGTGGGAGGCGTGGACATGGTGTGAGGTCATCGGGGGCAAGTCATGTGACACCAAAGAGAAGTGAAGATCTGGGGATTGTGCAACATTAAGGTGTGAATTACTAGCAACAAAAATGAGAAAAAGGGGGGGTAGATTTTGAGGGAAACTGAGTTTAGTGTTTTTGAACATGTGTATATATGTTCAAGCGGAAATGTGAAGTAGGCAATTTGTTATGTCAGTCTAGATTTCAGGAAAGACCTGAAAAACAAGAGATGTAAATTTAGGTAGAATAGGACTATAGATAGTATTTAAACACTTCAGCATCATCCTCTAATGCACAAATAAACAGAAGTGGTAAATGATCAAAGAACAGCTTTTAGAAACTCAGAACATTAGTCAACTCTAAAAATGTCTGCTGATCTCACTCTCATAGGATTATAGCCCAAATTACCATTGCTATGAAATGTAATTAACATAGAACTGTGAGTTTTGATGACTCCTTTAGTCATTATAGTAAAATTTTAGCCAGGGGCACCTGGGTGGCTCAGTTGGTTAAGCAACTGCCTTCGGCTCAGGTCATGATCCCGGAGACCTGGGATCAAGCCCCACATCGGGCTCCCTGCTCGGCGGGAAGCCTGCTTCTCCCTCTCTCGCTCCCCCTGCTGGTTTTCCCTCTCTCGCTGTGTTTCTCTCTGTCAAATAAATAAATAAAATCTTAAAAAGAAAAGAAATTTTAGCCAGATGAGCTTATAATAACTAGTAGACAGGACATTTTGACATTTTTTTTTTGTGGCTACTAATTGGTCTTAAGTATCAAAGCGTTTTAATGAAATAAGGACATGACCTTATTCCTTAACACAATATATTCACTTCAGCAGCAATTTTATAAATCTATTAATAATTCCCATAAATAGCTTATTGATAGCTATATTTTCTATTTGGTCAATATTGAATTTTTAATATTGGTTATGTTGTCTACAACATTGACTAAAAGTACAAGACTAAAATATTTTGAGACAATGTTACTTTTCAAGGTTATGAGTTGAAGCAGTGAGTACATAACAAATGCTAAACAATTATAGATTAATTGTTAATGAAACCCAAAATAATGAAGAATATTCAGGTTTCAAATTATGAGCAATAACAGATGAATTATAATGTATTTAATAAAGACACAGATTGCAAACTCATCCAAATTATTACTAGAAACACTGACTATACTATTGAATAACATGTGGATGCTAATATGAGGTATCCCTGACAGCCTATACATAATTTTGAATGCTTAATTAAGGTTTTGTGGGTTTTTTTTAAAGACTTTATTTATTTATTTGACAGAGAGAAATACAGCTAGAGAGGGAACACAAGCAGAGGAAGTGAGAGAGGGAGAAGCAGGCTTCCCGCCGAGCAGGGAGCCCGATGTGGGGCTCGACCCAGGGTCTCTGGGATCATGACCTGAGCTGAAGGCAGTTGCCCAACCAACTGAGCCACCCAGGCGCCCCATTAATTAAGGTTTTGAATTCATCAACAAGGGTTCTCTTATGTAAGTAATGTAGACGTGAACAATGAAGAGTAAACTGAGTTTTACCGAAGGCTCCCGTTCATCCAGGTATGCACACTACTATGCCATATATTTCTGTACCTATAAAAATTAGACGATCCAAAACTAGAGTGTGATATCACCTCACACCGAAGTAGTTAAAATTAACAACACAGGAAACAGTAGGTTTTGGTAAGGGATGGAGAAAAGGGAACACTTTCACTCCGCTGGTAGGAATGCCAAGTGATTCAGCCACTCTGGAAAACAGTATGGAGGTTTCTCAAAAAGTTAAAAATACAACTACCCAGCAATTGCACTATTGGGTATTTGCCCCAAATACAAAAATACTAATTTGAAGGGATACATGCACCCTAATGTTTATAGCAGCATTATCAACAATAGCCAAATTATGGAAAGAGCCCAAATGTCCATTGACTGATGGATCAATAAAGACGACGTGGTACAGATATACAGTGGAATATTACTCAGTCATAAAAATAGCAAAATCTTGCCATTTGCAAAATGGTGGATATAGCTACAGAGTGTCATGCTAAGCAAAATAAGTCAGTTAGAGAAAGACAAATGCCTTATGATTTCACTCATATGTGAAATTTAAGAAACAAAACAAACAATCCTGGGGGAGAAAGAAGAGAGGCAAATTCACAGACTTAAAACTGTAGAGAACAAACCGATGGTAACCAGGGGTGGGGGGGATAGCAGAACAGGTGATGGGGAATAAGGAGGGCACTTATGATGAGCACCAGGCATCATATGGAAGTACTGAGTAACTGAACTGTACACTCGAAACAGATATTACACTGAATGGTAACTAACCGGAATTTAAACAAAAACATGAAACTTAAAAAAAGAAGAAAAAATTAAAATTTCCTGAGAATAACAAGTGATAGATGCCACATCATAGAAGGATGAGCTGAGATTTTCACTAACAAAGAAACAGATACTGCTCAACCTGCTAGAAGAAATATTAAACTATACTTTCTTTCTATAGATTCCACAGAAAATATTGCTAAAGTTATTGTCACAGGAAGCGAATCTCAATGAGCAATTTCAGTGTCTACTGGAATTTAAATTAGTAAATGGAATTTAAATTAAAAAATTAGATGATTATTTGCTTCTTCTGTAACTTAGAAAGAAAATAACTCTTAATAAGTATTCCTGAGTATTAAATCTAATGCATTATTTCTAGTAATCTCAGGTGCCATTTTGTAGAATTTGTTTTTATTTCTCACAAAGCTAATATTGACTCTTTCAAGCGTTGACAATGAAAATTTTTTATATATCTTATATTGTCAAAATCATATAAACTTTCAAGTATTTTATAAATTGAAAATGTATAAACTGAAATGGTGAAATTTCTATTTGTTGACACTAGATGGTGGTAGAACACAGTCTCAATCAACAAGGATCATAGAATCAATAAATATAAAATGGAAACAAAATGCCCAGAGACTAAATATTTATTAATTTTGAATTCACTAGTTTATATTTGGAGCCAATACTTGTTGAATTGGTTATTAGCATCTGGCAAGAATAACTCTTCAAGTTTTATTTTATCTTAATTTTTTTCTTTTAAAAAAATTTTTATATAAATTCAATTTAGTAACTAATAATGTATTATTAGTTTCAGGGGTAGAATTTAGTGTTTCATCAGTTGCATACAAGACCTAGTGCTCATTATATCAAGTGTCCTCCTTAATGCCCATTACCTAGTTCCCCTTCCCCCTACCCTCCTCTCACTCTTTAAATTTTAAATAAATTCCAGTACCAATCACAGTTCATGAGACTTAAACCCATTTTCCTCCTCCTACCATAGGTACTTATAGGAATGTTTTATCAAACTTTTATTACAAATACAAGATGGAGAAACCTCTGGTAATTGTGGATTTACAATGCTTTTGCAATAGTATATTCACCAAAGACACATTAATTAGAGTAAATTCTACATTAACAATGTGGAAAGGTAGGTCTTTAAGCTGTGATAAGCGTAACGTTTTTGACAAGATGAACCATCATGAAATAAAAATGGTCATTTAAATAGTTTAGGTAGTTTTAAGCTACACACAAATCTATCTGGGAAGCAGTAATCATTTTTCAAAAGCCATTCAAGCAAAGATTTTTAATCATATTTCTGAATGGCAGATATCTCAGTGCAAATCCCTCACAACCTCCTTACTATGAAGACCTGTAAAGATTAAATGACTAGCCCAAAATTGCTGGAAATAGAGTCAAGTATTCTCTGAAACACACCACTTCTGACACTTCTAATTCACGTCCTCATGTTATGAGTTATCTTTTGATACCCAGCCATTTTATTTGTCTAGGGAAATAAACAGCCGAGCCAACCTCTGGTTATGTGTATTGCAGTTCATAGCAGAGTACTGTTAAGTATGCATCCCACACAAATGTAATTGTCCCCAGGGTGCTGCCAGTGTTCTGGGCTCCACACGCGCATCAGGCTGGGACACACCACGCACTCTGGCAAAAACTGCACGGCTCTATGCGTACTTGACTTATTGCTCATGAGTATCTATTTGAAGTACATGCATATACAGTTAAAACAAACAAGACAATACTGCGGTCAAAAAGAAAACTAAAATTGAGGAATTAAATTAATACATGCCAATCATAATGAAGAATGTATACTTGGTGCATCAGACACATTCACTACAAAATCGGGAATAAATTTCCTATGGCACATTTTATATTTGATTGTCATGGTTAGTACTACTTCACATCAATAGAACCACACAGACTTTCCTACAATTGCCACTTCTTTTCATAAAATCGGTCATTTTCCTAAGGGCAATACTTGGAACACTGGAGCTAAAAAATTCTATAAATGAAAACTTTATTGTCAAAGGTATGAAAATTCTGCATCATCTATACCGAAGTCTCCACCACACAATTTTTTTTTTCACAATATGTATTAGCAGATTAATGGAGACCTTTAAGGAAACTGTTGATTTTTTTTTTTTTTGGCTCTATAATTTATTTTAACCCTAGAACTTATTTTTATAGAACACATTTTGGGAAATAATGCTCCTGTTTTTGTCTTTTTTTTTCCCCCAGTGTTCCAAGATTCATTGTTTATGCCCCACACCCAGTGCTCCATGCAATACGTGCCCTCAATATCCACCACCAGGCTCACCCATCCCCCCACCCCCTCCCCTCCAAGACCCTCAGTTTGTTTCTGAGTCCAAAGTCTCTCATGTTTCATCTCCCTCCCCAGTTTATCCCAGTTCACATTTCCTTTCCTTCTCCTACTGTCCTCCATATTACTCCTTATGCTCCACAAGTAAGTGAAACCATGTGATACTTGACTTTCTCTACTTGGCTTATTTCACTAGGGATAATCTTCTCCAATCCAGTCCAGTTACAAAAGTTGGGTATTCATCCTTTCTGATGGAGGCCTTATCCTAACCCTCAACCTGTTTTGTTCTCCTCAATCTAAATCACAGCACTTCCACTTCCCTAGCACTCATTTGTGAATATTTAACATCTGAACATGTCATAGCTTTAGATTTGTCGCTCTCAATACGTTCTTGGTATGCCATTCTCTTCACATTGCCTTACTATCTCAAGATAAAAATTGTAAATGCATATGTGAAAACATCACCCGAGTCTTGACTACAGTCCGTATTTAATACGATTTTTATGTTATGTTATCCAAATACAGGGGGAGACTAACACAAACAGAAGTTAAGTGGAATTCCCTAAGGTTGGGAAATATTCAGCCCTCAAAATGTATCCCTCTAACAAAACACAGTATAAAACAACTTTTCCTTTAGTAATAAATTTCCTAATATGCTAATCTTGGTTCTGCCAGTAAATCTCCCTCAACACATACAAATGTTTATGCCTATGCACTTACTTTAGGCAACAAATCAGGAGGCTTAGGAGCCATTATAACCTGAAATCAATTTTCATAGCAAATATTCATGGATTTATTATTTATATCACATTATTTGCAGAAACTCATTTAGGCAAAAAGCAATCCAAGTTACATATTCAATATAATTGCTGAAACATAAAGAACCATGAAGATATTTTTGAAAGTTAATTATCTAAGCCCAAAATGAATAAATAATTTCTAATTTAATTAGGTATTTTATTTGGTTATATAAAATATTTGATTTGGGGTTTTTTTCTTTTTTTTTACTTTTTTGGGAAAAAACTAAATCTTGTATTGGTTTTGTGTGTAGGGTGGGGTTCTAAAAGGAGTTTATAACACTGCTCTTCAATTGCTAGGTCTAGATCATCTTAATGGGGAATGCATTCAGCAATATTCTCATAGCAAGTGGGAACACTGTTTCTGAGCCTACAGAAAATTTCATTATAAGCACTAACAAAGCATTTCAAGTTTGCTAAATCACTGAGGATCAAATTCCTTCATCACCCTTGCAGGATTTATTGTGAATGTTATTTTAAGACTCTTACAACAATTGCAGTGTATTTTATTTCATCCTAAACTCAGTGTTCCCTTGTCATTTTAATTCTCTTAAAAACCTTTTATGCTTCTTATCTCTTTGTTCCTCATCAGCTCCAAGGGCCAGCAGTCACGCTCAAAGCTCCCTTTCAATATATTTCAAATCTGACTTAAGTTTTTGATTTTGCTTTTGTTTTGTTTTTGCCCATGACTTTCCCTCCCAAAAGTCTGGGCCTACTTGAAGCAAAAGGATTACATTCATCTGATGTTTACCTAAAGACCAAGACACAGGGCTCAACTCAGAAATATCATGGATCTTGTTTTAAATTCACACTTATTATTTTTGTTTGGAGAAAAGCAGTAGGCTTTTAAGACTGAAAAGATTTTCTCTATCCTTTTCTATTTCTGCTTACAACCTGGCCAAAGATTTTCTGATCTCTTCTTTCTTGCAATATTTTATCCAAGGAAGACTCCAACAGGCAATGAGTAGGGATGCAGCCTAAATTAGTGTATGTTTTGCTTCCCAAGTTATTGTAGGTGACAATGTGACCCAGAGTTTTTGGCAGCACAACTTAGGTCACATTTTCAATCACTGATAGAAGTTTCTTCACCACTCCACACCCACCAGCAGCAAACACTTAAACTTTCTCTTCTGAAATTGTTAAAAAAAAGAATTTTCCATTCTTACAGGCTTAACATCCCTAAAGTTATTTCTTAGTCAAATAACATTTCAATACAAGTAGGAATAGGAGAAGCTATTTTCCAAAGAGTTATTCAGAAATTTGGGTTTTATTTCCATATTTCTGTGAGAAATATATCACACAGTATTTCTATCACATCCATTTGTAGAAATAACCACATGGCCCTACTGAGATGTAAAGTTGCTATACAATATCATCTAACCATGGGCTGTGGAAGGGGAGGAGAATCAAACATTGCTCAATACCACAGGCATTATCTAACATTACCTTCATACTGAAGTAAACTCCCCTGGGTTCTGGGTTGAATTGTGTACTTCCGAAAAAACATAAGGTGAACTTCTAACCACTAGTATCTAGAATGTGATCTTATCTGGAAATAAGGTTTACAGATGTAATTAGCTGAGGTCAGCTGAGGTCACACGGCAGAAAGATGGGCGCTTAATCTAATGACTGGTGTCCTCATAACAAGAGGGAAATTTGGATACAGATATACAGAGACGATCTCCAAGGGAAGGCAGAGATGCAAAGAGATGCCAATATGAAGAGAGAGGCAAATATTGGAGTGATACAACACAAACCAAGGTGTCTAAGGACTGCTGGCGGTCATCAGAAGCTAGGAGGGAGGGGAACACATCCTCCAGAGCCCTTAGAAGGAGTAAGCTCTGCTGACACCTTGATTTCAAATTTCTAACCTCCAGAACTGTCGGAGAATACATTTCCACGGGTAAGCCATTCCAGATTGTGGTACTTTGTTGCAGAAACCCTAAGAAACGAATTCACCATGTACTTTAAACTTATTAGTAAAATCCTTAATGGATGAGATATATATCCATTTGATTTTTTTATTATGTTCAGTTAGCCAACATATAGTACATTAGTTATTGATGTAGTGTTCAGTGATTCATTACTTGTGTATAACACCCGTGCTCATCACAACATGTGCCCTCCTTAACATCCATCACCTGGCTAGCCCACTCTCCAGCCCCCTCCCCTTGGAAACCCTGTTTGTTTCCAAGTCCATAGTCTCTCATGGTTTGTCTCCCTCTCTGATATGGGTGAATAATGGTGCCCAGGGGCCTCTCACATCAGCAAGGTTAGGGACGGAGGAGAAAATTAGAGAAGCAAAATTATGCCAAAGTAAATATCCACAGAGAGGACACACTCTCTTTGACCCACAAAAGGAGTTAGGTGAAGTAGCTAGGAAATGTACCATTATATGATCTGGTGGCAAAGGAATACAGTGTTCTTCCTTTACCATTACGTTTTGGGAAATAATTTACCTTGAAATATTCCCTGAAATTTGCTTTTCCTACCATGTCAAGGGAAAATATAAGGCATAGAGATTATATCTGAGGACACAAATGACTATTAGAGCCAAGAAGTGCAACATTACCTTGGGTTTCTGGTTGCCTATAACGTAGTTACATGTTTCTCCCTCCCAATAAAAATAAATTACCTCTCTAGACTGTTGAGCTCCACTCTGAAATTCTCTCTCTTGACCCATCAAAGTAAAACTATTAGGAGAAAAAAAAAGAGCAAGAAATGAAGAGACTACAAGTGGGAGGAATGCTCTGGAGTGTCTGGGTCTGGTCAGAGCCTATCACGTGCTCGTGACCCTATGTCTGTCGCCATGACTAAGGTCACAAAATCACTTGTACTTGTCACAGACTTGGGTATTAGTAACCTCAGTCAGAGTATCATGAATTTAAGAAAACCTAGCATAGGAAAAAATAAAATAGATTTAACAAATGCTTCAACTTAAGAATGTCAATCTGTATGAATAAGAAAAACTCTAGACCCCTGTTTCTCTTTGTGGGAGATAAAATATTCTAGAAAATTATATACAATGAAAGAAAAAGTTTAGAAGCTTGCCACTATAATCGCTAAGCAGAAGAAAATCAAAACATTTCAGATCATGTAAACTATAGGTGTTTGTTTCATTTTGTTTAAATTCTCATCTCTTTGCTTAAATTATCATCTTATCTCATCACTGATTTTTTTCCCACACTGTAATAAGAAAGGTGGGCATGTATGTATAATTATAGATAAAACATCTGTGAATTCCACTTTTGAAACACAAAATACATATATATTTTAAGTGAGTCTTCAAGTTTTCAAAATCTTTCATTTTCCTTGTCCTATATGGTAAGGGAAAAGTCAGACTCTCCTCCTCTCCTCTATAGTGAATTTCCACCAGCCAACCACAAGTGGAAAGAATTTCCATGTTTGCAACACTTTATAACTACAGTTTTTTTGCCCCAAAAGAATAAGAGCAGAATGAACATTTATTGCTTTGATATGATGGTTCTGGGAATTTAGTGTACAGAGGCACGCACTCTATCATCTTAGAGAATGAAAAGATTTCACATTTGATAAATGAAATACTGTCTAGCCACATTTTATTTCTTCGGCACGTATTCTCTGTGTGCACTTTTTAAAAAACTGGGACTAATTTTGTCAACATGCATTTTCAATTTGCAGTCTGATCTTTCAATTTTCTTTAAACACCCTTTCGCAAATATTTGGTTTCTGTGGATGCTCACCCTCAGTGTTTGCATGGGGCTTTTGTTGCCTGCTGTGGCCGGCAGGCATGACAATGTAAGCTGAACCTGAGGGCAAGGAGATGGGAAAACAAAGACAAGATGAAGAAAAAGAGATGGGGACAGGAGGGACAAAGTGGATGAAGTCCAGGCAATGCCGATTTTATTTAGGGTTACAAAGCTTTTTATAGTAGACTGTGCTCAATCGAACAAGGGGCGGTGACAAAAACAAGGTTACATGATTTCTACACACACCCCTGATCATGCCCAAGTCCCGTGACACTGATTCTCTTTGTTCATCCTACACTACTTCACTAATTCTTTGAGGAGGTAAACAACAAGGGAGGGGCACCATACCCCTAGGTAAGATTAAGACCCCATAATAGTAAACTGAGTTCGTGACTGCTGCTGCCTACGTGCTTGCTGCCTCTAGCCTACATGCACTAGCATTGCTCATTGGGAGCCCGAATAGGCAGGTACCAGGAGTTTCACTCCTTTACTCTAACCTGCCCGGCTGCGAACGTCCGAGCTAGTGAGTCTAGAAGCTACACCTCAACTGTTGACACCACTAGGTTCCGGGCTCCCCACAGTTGCCAGAGATGAATCAATCAGAGATTTGATGAGTATATTGGCCAAATGTAATGGTGCATTTCATCTTAATCTTTGACAATGCCAGGACACATTTATTTGCACAACAACAAAACATGGCACCGTGCCTCACAACAAGTGGTCTACAACAAATTCAGTACTCTCCGGTAATATGGAAGAAATGCTCTAACACTGGATTTTCTTTTATATACCGTTGTGTGGAAAATAGGTTCATAAAACTATCACAGGATGTGGAGTCTGTTGAAGTGAATGTCAAGCAGGAGACGGATCCTTGGCAAAAAGGAAACTGTAAAGTGTTTCTGCTTGGATGGAAAAGAGGGCAAAAATAGAGGAATTGGGAGAAATAATAAAATATTAAAGACACTTTAAAAAAGAATTCACATGTTTTGCATTAAGCTTCTCTATTGTCAATGGCAGAATCCGTTTTATATTTAATTGAAGACTGAAAAAGAATATGTAAACTAGTATAGGAAGTTTAGAAAATAAAAAGTTATTCAACAATCTATGGATTGTGTGCATATGACAAGGAATTAAGAAAATTTAAGGGGGCGCCTGGGTGGCTCAGTGGTTAAGTGTCTCTGCCTTGGGCTCAGGTCATGATCCCAGAGTCCCAGGATCAAGCCCGTCATCAGGCTCCCTGCTCAGTTGGAAGCTGCTTCTCCCTCTCTCACTCCCCCTGCTTATGTTCCCTCTCTAGCTGTGTTTCTCTCTGTCAAATAAATAAAAATCTTTTTAAAAATTTCAAGATGAATTTTTAGCTTAATAAGTGAATTAAAGTGGCCAATATGGGAAGAAAAGATGTGGATATCATGGCTCTCTACTGAGTTTCATGGTCCCAATAAAGAAAAACATAATTATAGCAGAAAAGAAGGAAATATAAATTAGAGGATAAAAGTAAAGGACGTTTTCTATGTAAAACATCGGTAATGCTGCTTTCTCTTATAAAATTAGAAGATGTTTATTTGAGATTCTTAATACCAATCTGTACATGTAATAACAACCACTTACCATATTCACTACAAGACTTGTTTTTATAAATCTATGGAAGTTCAAGGTAGAATGCAAAAACAAAAACTGATTTATAATAAATCATATAATTCCTATAAAAATAAAAAGTATGGGTTAGTAACAAATACCTAATATTTTTTGAGCAATTAGTAAGTGCCGGGCATTTATTTTAAGCTTCAAAGCAATTACATATAACAAACACAATTACAGCTGCAGTTTACAAAAAGAACTGAAGCCAGAATTGGTTAAGTAAACTGTTTGTTTCAGATCCAGTAACATAAGAACTGCTCGCCTATTAGGGCGCCTGGGTGGCTCAGTCGTTAAGTGTCTGCTTTTGGCTCAGGTCGTGATCCCAGACTCCCGGGACTGAGCCACACTGGACTCCCTGCCCAGCGGGAAGTCTGCTTCTCCCTCTCCCCCTGCTTGTGTTCCCTCTTTTGCTGTGTTTCTCTCTGTCAAATAAATAAATAAAATCTTTTAAAAAGCCCATTTCTGTAACTGCTCCATAATACCATCCCTGCCTTAACCACTTACAGTATATGTAAGATTAAGAAACCATTTTCTTAGGAAAACCACATTTTCATAGGTCTTAAAATTTCTAAATGGAAGTGGTTTGAAGATAGCCCAAAAGAAAATTAACACAAGTATTTCATTTTGACCAACTTGAAAGAGACCTGTTTAATTTTTCTTCACATTATTAATATAGTAAAATAATCTGATAATTACAGATTTTTACATTACTTTTATAGTATATGTTTCATCTGGTCTTTTTATGTAAGAACTGGGAATTTGCTCCAGGAACTGCCTCTCTAGAAGGCTGCTCTTTCTCAACTTGATGTAGAATGACAACAGAACTTTATACACTTCATTATTTCTAAGCAGGTAGAGATTTTGTAATAGACAGACAGTAAGAAACTGATTTATACAGAAAGGAAGGAATTGAAAAAAGAGAAAAGAAAAAAATGAGTATATTTCAGGCACAGCTGGAAAGAAATGTCAATAGCCCAAGGGATCAATCTGTTGTAAAAATAAAAAGAAGATTAAGATGCTGATGATGACCTTGGCTTTTCTTGCTTAGATGTCAGGTGTGAGAAAAGATTGCATAAATAGACCCAGGAGTACATGAGTCGCCCTTAATTTCCATTTTGTTTTTAGTCCTAAATAGCCTAAGTAAGAATCTCATGTCTATTTACCTTATGTGACTTCTCTGGGGTACATGATGCTGTTGAACATATCCCCTTTTAAACCTTTCCCCCCGCCTCAGCTTGCAGGGAATCATGCCTTCCTCATCTCTTTCCTTCTGTCTGATTCTTCTCCATGCCCTGATTTCTATTCCTCTGCAATCTCTGTAAATGTTAGCTTCCCCCAGAATTCCAGTTATTTATATAAGGAAAAGCGGAGATTTTGAAGTCAGTCCAATATGCAATCATATTTCTGCTCCTCCACTCACTATGAACATATGTGGTCTCTTTTATAGCCTCTTTATCCTCCTTAAACAGCCAACAAGCCCCTCCAATGGTGTGGGAATGGCTCTCGCTTATTGATCCAATCTCATCCATTTAGGAAGCAGTCAACAAAACCAAAAGATGACCTACAAAATGGTAGAAGATTTTTGCAAATGTTTCATCAGATAAAGGGGTTAGTATCCAAATCTATAAACAATTTATCAAACTCAACACCCAAAGAACAAACAATCCAATCAAGAATTCGTTGGAAGACATAAACAGACATTTCTTCAGAGAAAACTTACACTTGGCCAACAGACACAGGAAAAAATGCCCGTCACTTGGCATCAGGGAAATGCAAATCAAAACTGCAATGAGATATCACCTCACACCAGTCAGAACTGGTCAAAATTAACCAGTCAGGAGACAACAAATGTTGGCAAGGATGTGGAAAAAGGGGAACCCTCTTCACTGTTGATGGGAATGCAAGCTGGTGTAGACATTCTGGAAAACAGTATGGAGGTTCCTCAACAAGTTAAAAATAGAGCTGACAAAAGCTTCAGCCTTTCTGATTGTTTTTCTTTTTTTTTTTTCTTTCAATTATACAAAGTAATGCTCTCTGATTTTTCTGTGTAGTGACATACTGTTATGGCCGTGTGTCACATACCTCTAATTTTTCTTGGATGAATCTAAATTATAACTCAGGTCCAATGAGGCACGGATGCCACTTCCTCAGTAATGTCTTTCCTGATACCTTCAAGTTCAGGTTAGGGCACCACCTACAAATGCCTAATGCTCCTGGAGTTACGATGATTTTGTGCTAGTCTCTATGTGTTTTAAAAATAATAATTTATATATTCCTCACTATTAGTCTGTGAGTTAAGTCCTATTTAAATGTCTATTTTACAGCTCAAGAAAATGAAGCAAAAGAAAGACCAAATAACTTGTCCAAGGAAAGAAAGTTAGGAAATGATCAAGCCAGGCACTCTGCTAATGTCAGATCAAAGACAGGCCAAGTAGGCTAGAGTTCCTTAGATCTTTTGACAAAACAAATTTGTATCTTTAAATAAATCTTTAAAATTAAAAAGAAAGACATTTAAGAGACCGTGAGCTGCTCATTAGAGTGAGAATAAAGAAACATTATTTTGGTTTAATTGTGTTTTTCATTTTAATCCCTACTGATAATTACTTTAATCACATTTATTTAAATGCCCATGGATGTTTGGGTAGTCATCCAAAACACTTGGCAGAGATTCAAGACTGTACTGTTTTATGGTATAGAATATTAGAAAGGAGCTGAATAGATGGGGACTACATTTTCCATCCTATATATCTCCAGGTGTAGTACTGGTTCTCAAAAAGAAAATGTGAATCTTGGGACACTGAAAAAATAAAATAAATTTAAAGTAAAAAAAATGTTGAAAAAAAAAGGGCACACACATTTTAAATTTTAATAAATACTCCCCAGATTGTCTTCATAAACCTATACCAGTGTATACTTTCATTAACAGCATATGTGCACTAGGTATTGTCATTGTTTTGCCAGTTAGAAAATCAAAGAATGATGTCTTATTTTTAAAAAAAAAGAAAGAGGGGAACCTGGGTGGCTCAGTTGGTTAAGCGACTGCCTTCGGCTCAGGTCATGATCCTGGAGACCCGAGATCGAGCCCCATATCGGGCTCCCTGCTCGGCAGGAAGCCTGCTTCTCCCTCTCTCACTCCCCTTGCTTGTGTTCCCTCTCTAGCTGTGTTTCTCTCTGTCAAATAAATTAAAAAATCTTTAAAAAAAAAAAAGAAAAAGAAAGAAAGAAAATGTGACCCAAGGGGATTTGGAAGAAGTTGGGCTTTTTCTCCACCACCTCTTTCCTCTGCTGTCTACTTGAAAGTGATAACCAGGACAATCTTGAAAACCTTTGGAGATTGGAAGGGGAAATGTCAGCCAACTTGGAATATCTGTTTTGATTTTCATAGGTGGTCTGTCATGTCTTATTATTTTGGGTATTATTTATTTAACAGTTTCTTTAACCTAACTTATACAATGCCTATTCATTGAGTTATAATTTTAAAAGCCAAAAAATAAACTTACAAACCTGAATTGGAAAAAATTATATGTTATTACAATTATATATTATTACAGAAAGTTCATATATTTTATATGTGTGGCAGTGTGGGGGGAAGTGGGTGTGTAGACACAGGAAAAAATGCCCAATGTCATTTGGCATCAGGGAAATGCAAATCAAAACCACAATGAGGTATCACCTCACACCAGTCAGAACTGGTCAAAATTAACCAGTCAGGAAACAACAAATGTTGGCAAGGATGTGGAAAAAGGGGAACCCTCTTCACTGTTGGTGGGAATGCAAGCTGGTGTAGGCACTCTGGAAAACAGTATGGAGGTTCCTTTGGGGCTTTTCCCATTTTCTGTTTCTCAACCATGCAATTAAAGAAACCTTACAGAACAAACAAAATCAGTAGATCTTTAAAGTAACTTGTAAAAAAGAAAATGAGAATAATTTCAAATTCGTAGATAAAAATGAAAAAAATCAGGTAGCAAAACTAGTATTAAACAAACAGAGAAAGCCAAGTAGCTAATAAAAAATTAGATAATAGAAAAAATATTAGAAAAACATTTAGGTAAAATCAGGAAATTTAAATCTATAGAAAGGAGTTCCATATTTTGTACTAGAGCTAGCTGGATATCCAGATATGTTCCCAATAAAGAATACATTAAAATGTTTAAGGAAATGTTACCTAAGGAGGATTCTTGACAACTGGTAGTAGTGACAATTTTTAATCTTTTTCAATTCTCATATTTGAAGAAAAAACAGTAAAATTATCTAGCAAAAACAAAAACTCATGGAAAGGATTTATAACAACTAGGTGGCAAGTTATCCCCCACGAATCTCAAAATACAAGTAGACTGAATTAAAAAAGAAAACAACAACCAAATAATCCCACCAAACCTGCATAGGACCCACATATGCGAGCTGAAAGCAAAGGGAAACTGCAAGGCATCTGACACATCCAAGAGCAGTAGAAATTGTTGGGAGTCAACTTGAGAACATGAGCTGCCATGGGGAGGAGGTTGTCTGGTGACATGGAGGAGAACATGGAATCCACTATAAACACTAACGTCTTTGTCTTTAAGAGCTCTGCAAGCCCACTACCATGAGGAGAAAAAGTTGAGTGGAATAAAAATTAAGCAATATGCGAACAGGAAGGAAAGAACAAAATGTCCAGGTAAAAGTAGGTAAAGGTTAAGAAACCCAGTAAATCTCAGAAAGCATGCTAGTATTTTTTTTTCTCACGCAAAAAAAAAAAGGGAGCATGAAATTGGAAAATTTCAGAACAATTGAATTTAAATAAACTAAATTTAAAAGTTCAGAAAAACATTTTGCATAAAATAAGCAACAGATAATTATCAAGGTCAAATTCTATGCATATGTATTATAAGAAGAAATATGGTAGAGAATAAGAATCCTGAGAAATATAAAAATTTTAGGATAAGATGTAAGCCAATTGAACATGACAGCAGACATAAGAACAACATAAATGAGTATTAGAGTAAATCAAAATTGAAGTGATATTACTCAAGAAAGAAAAAAAATTAATGAGAACATAATTTTAAAAACAAGTAAATAAAGTAGAAATTGTTTACTTTGAAATCTAAAATGACTATTTTAAAAAGAAAAAAGATAAAAGTTTCAATGAAAAAATGATAGTTATGGAAGCCAAGCAAAGAAGATCAAAATAGACATAATAAGACTTTCTAAAGAAAAAAAATAACATGGAAAAATAACAAATAGAAAAACAAACTATAACTTGAGAAAATTTCCCTGAAGTTAAAATAGTGTAAATTCATATGGAAGAAGATCCAGAGTGACCAGCCCCAAGACATATTTTATTAAATTTTTTATATTTATACTTGAAATTTGTTATATTTATACTTGAAAAGATTTTTAAAAGCAAAAACTCAATTGGGCATCAAGAGAAAAACCTACATGAGATAGAAAATCATGATTCGACTTTCAAGAGTAATTTTTTTGTACAAAAATAATGGAGTTACATATTGAATACTGACTTTCTAGTATAAAGGCATGAACAAACTTGTGTCAACATGGAAGAACAACGGGAAATACTTTTTTCTGGAGACTTCCAGAGAAATTTAGAGAACAGTCTTCAGACAAGCAAATGGCTCTAAAGGCATTGACACAAGGAGGGTGGTGAAAGTTAAGCATGTAGATACTGACAGAATTAAAATTGAATAAGGTTTAAACATGAAGGAGAGCAGTAAAAGATGATTGCGTGACCAGACATTGTAGGTATAATACAATTATTAAAACTGTGGGAAACTGGGAAAACATATGCAAAAAGTTAAACTCTTCTCAGTAATTACTTATGTGACGGAAGAATTAATGCCATTTTCCTGGGTATGTGTATATAACATGGGATAAATTTAAAATAATGCTTATGGAATATATAAACTCTATTATCTTGTGTGCCCTGGAGAACTTAGATTCTAGTTACAAAAGAAGGGAGTTATGAACGCAGTGTAGAAGATCTATAAAAAGGCTGATAGTCCTAAATTTGAATGGGAGTGATATCAATAAGATTTCATGAAGCCTTAAATCTCTTTAAAGGTTGGGGCACCTGGTGGTTCAGTCGATTAAGTGCTTGCCTTCAGCTCAGGTCATGATCCCAGGCTTCTGGGATTGAGCCCCACAGTGGGCTCCATGCTCAGCAGGGAGCCTGCTTCTCCCTCTCCCTCTGCCTGCCGCTCTCCCTACCTGAGCTCTCTTGGTGTCAGATAAATAAAATCTAAACAAACAAACAAAAAAAAACAAAAACAAACCACCATCTCTTTAAAGTGTCTGTTTCAGGTACCTGGGTGACTCAGTTGATTAAACATCTGTTCAGCTCAGGTCATGACTGGAAGTCCTGGCATGGCCCTACATTGGGCTCCCTGCTCAGTGGGAGCCTGCTTGTTCCTCTCTCTCTACCTGCTGCTCTCTCTCCCAGTCAAATAAATAAATAAAATCTTTTTTAAAAAGTATCTAGCATCAACTTAGTTTCTTCAGTTAGTTCATTGTAAAGGTCTGAAAAGAATGGCCAATTGAGTATTAATAAGAGTGATAAGTTTGTTTATTTCCCAGATTGGGGTCTTAATTACCTTTCCTAATAACTAAAATGAATATCTCTTAGAGAAATGGCTGGCTCTAATTCTGAAACAGAAACTATCCAAGTCAAGCATGGAACATAGTGTCACACAGGATAGTAACAAAGATACCAAAGATTTTTAGGGTCATATCAAAAAGACCAGGAACTAATTTGAAATGAATGTTCATGCTAAAAGTAGAAAAATTTGAGTTTTGAAATTGAAAATAATTACAACTGGTAGAAATGAATGATACCTGTTGGTGTACTTATGCTTAAATTAAGCAAATGACATTCAATTTTCAAATATTCTTGAAATTTTGTTCATCATTCTAGAACAACAATGTCATGGAGTTTGAGTCTTACTTTTTTGTTGAAATTTATAATACTAAAGGAAAGAAAGATATTTTAAGCTTGAAAATAGAGAAATAATGTGGGAAGAGATACTAAAATAACTATGTGATGGCTGCAATACTCTCCCAAATGACTATATTTTGGGTGGTAGGTAGCTTTGATCAAGTTTTTTTAATACTATCTTTTTGGAGATGTTCCTGATACTCTGCAAAGAGAGTTGATCTTTTTCAACATCTTAGAACAGTGTTTCTCCTATGATTTCATAATCATCTCAAATGATCTCTAAATGCCCAATGGACGGTTTATAATGGATTTTTCCAAAGAGGGGCATTGCTTTCCTCAGATCATCCAGCCAGCAGGACACCCACGTGTGTGTCCTTACCACCGTGATGTGGTGTCTCTGTCAGTGTCCTATTGTGCAAAGTATCAGGACAATTTTTGGTTGATCGTTCTGAGGACCTCTGGGATTTTAAGAAATGCATTTAGTGTTACTAGAACTTTAGCTGCCAAGACACAGCAAAAAAAAAAAAAAATGTGAACTGCTTTTTGAAGGAATTATTTCCAAAAGTCCCACATTCTAGATGAAATGAAAAGGTTTTTATAAACATATGGCTGTTTCTTAATGAAAATAAAGAATGCTATTCCCTGCTATCCTTCACTCCTAGTGCTTCTGTGGTTTCACCACAGCAATATAATTAGTAGAGGTTTTCAAAAAGATGACTAGGAGGAGAAACCTCTCAGAAATGAATTTTAGCTTGGTATCTAATTGTCATAGGCATTTTCATCTTCCCCTCATACCTTTGTATAAGCATGAAGAAATTCATGTGTCTTATATTCATGCAAGAAACTATTTTGCAAAACATCTGTTTTGCTCAATGTTTCATATACACTATTACAAAAGCCAAACTTTTCTGAGGAAAAAAACTGATTATTTCTGCCATTTGGGCTGAGTTATTTCAATGATCATTAAACTGTATGGGAAGTTCTGTCATCTTCAAATGCAAGGTCTATGTATGATTTCTAGGGTATAAAACAGTAGGTCTCATGGAATGTCAGGACTATAGGCCTTAATAATCACTCACTCGAAATTTTCAAATTGCTCCTGGCTGACAACCACTGGTCTATGTAGATAATTTTAGTATTCCGACAAGAGACACCATATCAATGATATTAGGTAGTAGGAACAAAACTCTTCTACCTTTCCAAGAATATAAAGGGAGAAAAGGGGAAAATACATTTTCTTTCTTGATCTTGAAAAAATTAACTACACAGAAATAAATAAGAATAATCTCTCTTAAAACTTCCTTCAGACACCTTGAATATCTGTTTTATGATGTATTTAAGTTGTAATAATACTGGAATGTCTCATGCTCTTAAGGTGAAGTTGATTTTGAAAGGAAATGATTAAAGCATTGCCATCACCATATTGATACGGCTCATTTCAGCTTTTAAATTCCTCGTGTGTAGGAAGCCCAGTGTTATCCACATTATTTACAAGGAAAAATTGACAATTATTTTATGAAAGAAGCTGGGAGGGACACCTGGGTGGCTCAGTTGGTAAGGCAACTTCCTTTGGCTTGGGTCATGGTCCCAGAGTCCTGGGATTGAGCCCCGCATCCGGCTCCCTGCTTGGCAGGAAGCCTCCTTTTCCCTCTCTCACCCCCCCTGCTTGTGTTCCCTCTCTCACTGTGTTTCTCTCTGTCAAATAAATAAGTATAATCTTAAGAAAGTAAGAAAGTAAGAAAGTAAGAAAGTAAGAAAGAAAGAAAGAAAGAAAGAAAGAAAGAAAGAAAGAAAGAAAGAAGGAAAGAAAGAAATGAATGAATGAATTTGGGAACAAAAAAGGAATATACTAAGAATCTTCATTAAAATCTCTTTTGATTTCAAGATATAGAGACCCTTGCAAACTAGCTTACACAGAAGAACATACCTGAAGGATACAGAAAATATTGAAAGGCTCAGAGGGTTTATTTCAGAACCCAGAGCAGACACTCAAGCCTCCTTACTCCAGGGCTCCTAATCAACTAATTAGAATCCCCTATTACAATTCCAAGATCTCAAAGGGAATATCTAATGGGACCAGTATGAGCCAATAATGACTTATCTTTCATCTAATTATTGTGCCATAAAGCCATATTGTAACGGGATGGCTGTTTGGCATCACTCTAAACACATGGAGAGAGTTCTCAGAGAAAGGGCAGCAGGGAAGTATCGACTAGGAAAAGATGCACAACTGTAGAGCAAAGCATTAAGAGTGCTATTTCTAGGGGGCGCCTGGGTGGCTCAGTTGGTTAAGCGACTGCTTTTGGCTCAGGTCATGATCCTGGAGACCCGGGATAGAGCCCCACATCGGGCTTCCCCCTCGGCGGGAGGCCTGCTTCTCCCTCTCTCAGTCCCTCTGCTTGTGTTCCCTCTCTGGCTGTGTTTCTCTCTGTCAAATAAATAAAATCTTAAAAAAAAAAAAAAGAGTGCTATTTCTAGCACCACATGGGTTTGACTATGAGATCGTGGATTCCCCATGTTACACTCTTCATCTACAAAATGGAGATAATCAGAGTACCTACTTCTTACGGTTGCTTTGTGGGTAATGCCTATGAAACACTAAGCACAGTGAAAGTGGTACATGCTCAATTAATGCTTTATCTGTTATGGTCATTAAAGCCATTATACTGAGTGTGGTAGGTAGAGTAACGGCCCCCAAAGGTGACAATGCTCAACTGAAGGCATCTGCAAATATGTCAGGCAGAGTACTAGCAAAAGGCAAGTAAAATGGCTAATCAGTTTACCTTGAAATAGGGAGATAATCTTGGATTATGTGGGTATTGGATTATTTTGGATTATGACGTCCAATGTAATCACAGGGTTCCTTAAGTGTAGAGCTTTTGGGACTTCATCAAAATAAAAAGCTTCTGCACAGCAAAGGAAATAGTCAACAAAACAAATAGGCAACCCACGGAGAGGATATTTGCAAATGACACTACGGACAAAGGGCTGATATCCAAGATCTATAAAGAAGTCTTCAAACTCAACAACCCAAAAAAAAAAAAAAAGATGATCTCCTCAAAAAATGGGAAGGAGGGGCGCCTGGGTGGCTCAGTTGGTTAAGCGACTGCCTTCGGCTCAGGTCATGATCCCGGAGACCCGGGATCGAGTCCCACATCGGGCTCCCTGCTCAGCGGGAAGCCTGCTTCTCCCTCTCTCACTCCCCCTGCTTGTGTTCCCTCTCTGGCTGTGTTTCTCTCTGTCAAATAAATAAATAAAATATAAAAAAAAATGGGAAGGAGATATGAAGAGGCATTTCTCCATAGAAGACATGAAGACATATGAATGGCTAAGAGACACATGAAAAAAATGTTCATTATCATTAGCTATCAGGGAAATTCAAATCAAAACCACACTGAGATACCACCTTACACCAGTCAGAATGGCCAAAATTAACAAGACAGGAAACAACTGGTGTTGGAGAGGCTGCGGAGAAAGGGGAACCCTCTTCCACTCTTGGTGGGAATGCAAGTTGGTGCAGGTACTTTGGAAAACAGTGTGGAGATTCCTTAAAAAAATAAAAATAGATCTACCGTATGACCCTGCAATTGCACTACTGGGTATTTACCTCAAAGATACAGATGTAGTGAAAAGAAGAGCCATATGTACCCCAATGTTCATAGCAGCAATGGTCACAACCGCTAAACTGTGGGAAGAGCCAAGGTGCCCTTCAACAGATGAATGGATAAAGAAGAAGTGGTACATATATACAATGGAATATTATGCCTCCGTCAGAAAGGATGAGTACCCAGCTTTTGTAGCAACATGGACCAGATTGGAAGAGATTATGCTGAGTGAAATAAGCCAAGCACAGAATGTCCTATATGATATGATTTCACTTACTTGAGGTGCATAAGGAGTAACATGGAGGACAGCAGGAGAAGGAAAGGAAATGGTAATCGGGGGAAATCAGGGAGGGAGATGAAACATGAGAGACTTTGGACTCAGAAATAAATTGAGAGTCTTGGCAGATAGGAGGGTAGGGGGATGGGTGATCCTGGTGGTGGGAATTGAGGGCACTTATTGCATGGAGCACTGGGTGTGAGGCATAAACAATGAATCTTGGAAGACTGAAAAAATAAAATAATGTAATAAAAGAAAAAGAAATAAAGCTCACAAAAATGTGGGGATCCCCCATGAATTGGTCCCCTGAAGTTTCTTTCTCTTGAGCTTGTCCACACAGAGTACCTGGCAATTTCTTAATGACATTTCGTGTCGCCTACCCCCTCATTGGTTTCTGCGGGGTTTCTGCTCTTGTGGGCAGTCATGATCTGTATTCAGTGGTCAGTCTCTCAAACTTGTGTGGCAGTGGTTTGTCCTGTGACCCAACTTCTTTCACGGAGCCAAGAAGAGTTGATTTTTCCAGCTTCTTCAACTATTTGTGAAGACAGAATGGTGACTTTGAAGTTCCTACTGGAGGAACCAGATGTGAGAACGTTCCTCTCTCCATTGGACCACACACTGCCACCCCACACCCAGATGGCCTCTGTCCTCTCTGAAAGGGAAGTCCAGCCTTATCCCTCTCCCAACCCCATCAGAAACTCTGGGAGAGGGCTCATTTCCTACCTGTCTTTCCGCATTTGCTTATTTATTCTGTGGCCCCAAAATGACAATCTATAGAGTGAGATAGCTGTGGGTCATCGCCAGTCTGCCTTCTTTTTTCAATCAAAGGGAAGTTTTGACTCAAGATTACACAATGTAATAGAGAGTCTGTCCTTAGATCCCAGAAGAAGTCAATATCAATGGCTGATGTACCTCTTTTATGATTCACCTGGCCCTTGAAAACAGAGTAAATAAAGCCAGAGTCCCTCAGAATGACAGTGGGGACCCAATGACTCCAAAGAGAAGGTAGATAGATGATAGATCAATGATACATAATAGATGATAGATAGATGACAGATGATTGATAAACGACAGATGAGAAACAATAGATGATACATAATAGAAAGATTGATAGATGATAGATAATAGAATGATATCTTCTGTTGGCTCTGTTTCACTGGCGAGCCCTAATATATGATGTCACAACATCATTGATGCAATTCCCAAACCAAAGTTTTGTGCACTTCTTGCAAAAGATGCTTTCTATTTTCAGAAGCAAATTTAAGACCCTTATATATTTCTATTTCCTAATATTATTTTCAGGCCCTTGATATTTCACATAATCACTTGAAGAAAATTAGTGCTTAAACTCAAACAGAAAATGGCAGCAATGGAGATATGAACTGAGTTTCAGGATAATAAAATTCTCTCCAAATTTCTACCTGCAATTCCATTTTCATTGCACACATGCCCATTTTAGCATTTTAGCGTTTTAACTGGAGTAGAAAGGTAGGAGGATGAAGAAAGCCTATGCAAGGAATCCCTACCCTCACAGGAAATTCCAGGAAGTTCGGGTACAGGCCAGTATTGATTGTTCCTAAGTCTACTCTGGATCACTACACCAATTAGTTCTCAGCTATACAAGAATTGTTAACTGCAATGGATAGTGTTTCAAGTAGCTGTACAAATAATTGCAGCTGTGGCAAATTATCTGAATAGCAGAGGACAGTCCTGAAACTTGCTGTATACCATGCAGCTTGTCCATGGCTGAAGAATACTGACGAACAAAGCCCCCTTATCTCTCTCAGCTCCGACCAGTGATTCCAGAGCACATTCTGTGACAGGTTTGCTTTCTGAAACCCCAGTTGAGAATTATGAATAAACTCGAGGTTTCCCAAATCCTTCACAGCCTTCACCATGTGGTTGTGTCATCAGTAATATTTGCATGATGTTAAAATCAGACGCAATTATGCACCTGCCCAAAAACTAAGCCAAGCATCAGATCTGGGTGAGTACTGAGATGACCCAGTAGAGCCAAAATGAGTGCATCCCAAGTGGAGCATTAAGAGACTGAGGAATTAGGAGGTAGAGATAGAGGAAAGGCTGGCCCACTGTCTCCTGTCTCTGTGTAAGGGGTGGGTGATAGCTTGGAGCTCTAGGGGATAGGCAGAGCTCCTGGGGGTGAACAGTGAGGCCCAACAATGTTCCAAGGACAGCATGGGAAGGAGGAATCCACAACCAAACTTCTGGTAACACCGGCAGGTCAAAGGACAGTTTCCTCTAGGGAGAGAAAGGCCAGCAAGGGACTGGCTTGCAGATCAGTCTTTTATCTTTTATCGACAAGGTGACTGGCGTATGTCTTTCTCCGTACATCTGAATGGGCGTCTGTCACAACTTGACAATCAAAGAAGAGACTGCTGACAATAACATCATGGCTTCTCTTTTTAAATCTCTTTTTACTTTTCATTTATAAAGGAAAATGAACTCAACCCAATCAACTTAAGAATACAAGTTAAAATGGCTACTGGTCATACTCAAGTAGCCTCTGAACGTATCGCTATTCCATTACCAGGGGGATGTGAGCCTTTCCCATGATGAAAAGTTCATTTCCTTGTTTCACATGGCTGTGACGAAAAGCAATCTAGAACCCCAACTCCATCCAGAAAGATAAATAATGGATTGTTGAATTTTTTTAACCAACACAGCCATTTTAAGAGAGGGGTGGGGTGCTCATCTTGTAAATGCTGCACTCATTCCAGACATTTTGCTTCACTGATTTGAAGAAGATATTTATGTGTTTTGATGGGCTTTATGATAAAACTTTATGTGAATGTGTTACAAGATGCATTAGTTTTACTGTGAGAACAACTCTCACATCAGTGGAAGAGGATCAATTACCATTTCTTCAAATTTGCCAAGTTTTCTGGCTCATTTTCTTTGTGAGACCACACATCCATTTGGCTGCTGTTGGCCAAAGTGATCACTAATTCTGTAAGAGCCAACAGCCAAAGTTGAGTGTGGGTCAATTTAATTTCTCCTGGGTCATTACCAAATTCTCACTTGTTAAAATGAATATTTAATGACTTTGGCTAACTACCCAAATAAATTTATGCCAATGGTGACAATCTAGATAATATGAATAAATAGAAAAAAAAAAAACCACAGAGAATAAATATGACTTAAATTCTACCATCAGAGATAACAAATACTAACATTTAAAATTTTAAGCACCTGGATGGCTCAGTCAGTTAAGTTTCAGACTCGTGATTTGGGCCCAGGTCATGCTCTCATGATCTCAGGTCATGATCTCATGATCTCAAGTCATGACCGTGGGACTCAGTCCCCATCAGGCTTTGTGCTCAGCAATAAGTTTGCTTCAGATTCTCTCCCTCTCACCCTGCCCCTACCCACCTTCACTCTCCCTCCAAAGTCAATAAATAAATAAATAAATAAAGTAAAATTAATAATAATTAAAATGAAGTAGTATTTTATTTTTCTAATCACTTTGCTATACTTCACCAAGCAATATTTTAATAAAAACTGGTTATATCATAACTTTTTTCATATCTTTCTAAATGTAACTGCCTATGATATACTCATTGCCACTGTATTAACTCTTCATTTACACACACGGTGAGGGCTGTGAAGGATTTGGGAAACCTCATGTTTATTCACATGTCTTAGCTGGGTGTTCAGAAAGAAAACCCAGCACAGAATCACTGGCCAGAGTTGAGAGAGAGAAGGGGTCTCTGTTAATCATTATTATAAATAATAAATATAAGTAATAAAATATATAATATAAATCATTATAAATAAAATCACTACAAATATAAATCATTCTAAGTGGTTTTAAGAAATACACAGCATTCTACTGTATAAGTCACTATAAAATATTTAACGATGGAATTATATATTTATACTGTGCTGTTGGATATGTCTAAAAAAAAAAAGATACTCGGGGCGCCTGGGTGGCTCAGTTGGTTAAGCAACTAACTGCCTTCGGCTCAGGTCATGATCCGGAGACCTGGGATCGAGTCCCACATTGGGCTCCCTGCTCGGCGGGAAGCCTGCTTCTCCCTCTCTCACTCCCCCTGCTTGTGTACCCTCTCTGGCTGTGTTTCTCTCTGTCAAATAAATAAAAACCTTAAACAAAAAAAGATACAGTGATGATTCAAATAGTATCTTGGATGCATCTGATCATTTCACTCCCAGTTACTGAAAGTCATAAACTTGGTAGAGACTTTAAGTTGTTTGCCAAAGTCCATTCTACTGTTCTTCCTGGAAACCTAACTGGGGACTGAGGACATTCCCTAACTCCTCTTGCTTCTAAGTGCGGAGTTACATACAGACTTCCCTGCATTCCTCTCTCCTCCAACCATATCCCATGCCTGCTTCAGCTGAAACTACAATCAGAAGCAACTGAGCTCTAATCAGAGGACAAAGTACTGTAGGACAGAGCTCTGACTTGGAAGAAGCCCAGGTCTCCGTCGCTGAGCAGAACATAAATGCCCCAGACAATTGCAGGACAACTGTGATGGAGAGCAAAGAATCTAGGTGACTCTGATTGGGTCCCTTTGTAACAGTAGCAGCTGCTCTGTCTGACTTTACCTTCTACCTATCCAGTGGTGGTTTATCTTCAGATCAATGCTTCAGAAGCACCTCAGCCATAATTTCCCTTTCTGAATCTCTGGCAAGAATCTGGAATAAGCAGCATTCCTTTGGCCACAAATCAGGGAGGTTCTCAATGTCACCTGCTTCCACTAGAGTTCATGGACATTTGACAAGACAAGGCAATACCCACCCTTACCTCAAGAAGAAGCTCACCCAGGGGGCGCCTGGGTGGCTCAGTTGGTTAGGCAACTGCCTTCGGCTCAGGTCATGATCCCGGAGACCCGGGATCGAGTCCCACATCGGGCTCTCTGCTCTGCAGGAAGCCTGCTTCTCCCTCTCTCACTCCCCCTGCTTGTGTTCCTTCTCTGGCTGTGCTTCTCTCTGTCAAATAAATAAAATCTTTAAAAAAAAAAAAAAAAAAAAAAAAAAAGCTCACCCAGGTTGGAAACCATTCCTGTCACTGACAGCAAGTTGCTTTTTACACAATAATAATATAGGTGCTCAAAGAAACCCTGGAAATGGAGTTTAGGGCCTTAGTCTCATGATGCAGAACCTGAGGCCCAGAAAGGTTAGGAGGCTTGTCCAACAATACACACATTCAGATGCTACTGAAGGACCAGGATTAGAACTCAAATCCTGATTTCTAGTCAAGAACACTTCCCACTCTCTGCCTAAAACACACACACACACGGAAGGGAAAATCTTTTTTCAAATGTTCCGACTTTGAAGATCTAGTCACAGTTTCTTTTCTCCTCTACAGACCAATGTGTGACAGCCCCAGTAGCTTTGCCAGACTGAATGACAGGCATTCATGCACTGAGCAGTTATTACACAACCAGCATGAATTCAGCTTTCATCAGATGTAATTCCTGCCAGGAGAGGCATAGTTCTGGAAAGCAAAAAATTCTAACATTCTGCGAAGAGCTACATAGGATGGGAGGAAATGCACAATGTTTACTGTTTCTATAATTATAATTACAAACCCTGACCCAGAGTTCACCACCATGGCAGACTTCCTGGAAGAGGCACATGAAGTGGATTCCTAAAAATGTGTACGTGGTAAGTCTACAGAACTCTGGGGGAACCTCAGCTTCACATCTGTTCCCATCTCCTTCAAACCCATCACTCTCTTAGCTCCCCCACATTCTGTTCTACATATTTCAATTGCATTCCACGTGGTGAGGCAATACTAGTCACAATCATGAGAAAATGTAAAATTCATACAGACACCATAGACTTCAATTTAAACAAAATAATGCTAGAAATAACTTCATCTTACTGCCAATTTACCCTTCTTTACCATCCCATTAATATTCTCTGCAAAACTGAAATACATGATGCTGGAAATATTGAGGTTTTTCATGCATGAAGGGCCATGATTTGGAAACTTTTCTCTGAAGCTCCTGAAAATGCTGACAACTATCTGGATTGAGAAGGTAAAGGGACCTGGGGCGGGGGGGTGACTCTGGGTCAGGTAATCATCTGCTTCTCTAATCTCTAGCGTCAGGCAAGGACCAGTCCTCACCAACAGCACAAATGCAAATTATTTCCACACACTGCTGGCCTTACCTCAAAACTTTCTCATATTCAATGTGGAGGTTTGTTGGATGTTATTCCACGTTTAAATAATTATGAAAATAATTTACGCCCCATGTTTGGTAATAACACTCAAATATGTGTGAAAACATCATAAAAGTTTGAAAACTATCTAATATTAAGAAGGGGAGGGGAGCCTGGGTGGCTCAGTTGGTTAAGCAACTGCCTTCAGCTCAGGTCATGATCCGGGAGATCAGGGATCAAGTCACACATCGGGCTCCCTGCTCGGCGGGAAGCCTGCTTCTCCCTCTCTCACTCTCCCTGCTTGTGTTCCCTCTCTGGCTGTGTTTCTCTCTGTCAAATAAATAAAATCTTTAAAAAAAGAAAAAAAGGAAAAAAAAGGGAATATAATATTGTATTAGAAATATATTATGGAATGTGTATGTAAAATGCCCAGGACACATATATATACTGATGATGTACAAAATACGTCTATTGCCAACACAATGAAATCCTTTGATGATGTACAGATATTATATGGAAAATTCATTAAGGATGTATTCTTGTGAGTATACCTATTTTGAAACATACCAACTTGACAGGACATCATTTTAAATAAATATTCTTAGAAACACGAAATGGGAAAAAAATCAAATATTCTCCAACCACAACTGAATAAAAAGCCATTGAGTAAGAATGCAGACCACAGGAACTATGCCCTTGTTAGAATAAGCAGTTAGGCTCTAGCAGCATACCTGGAGGCCAGCCAGGAGGAGGCTGCGGCTGGGTCGGTGACTGGGGGGCAGCTCCGAGGCTCCTCATGCAACGCACTGGAGGCCAGACCACACCAGCCAGGCTCAAGATGCTGGAGGTGAAGCCAGAAATTGCTGACCAAATTAGGAAGAGAAAGTGGGAGCCTCAACTTCCGGCCCCACCAAATGACGTTAACGACGGCGGAGATGGAGCCCCGCCCCAGGCGCGCTCTGCGTTCGCCCTCCCCCGCGGCAGCGCACCTGCTCTCAGGGAGGATCCAATCAACCTTCCCCTTCCTGTCGTTGCTCCGCTCTGCTGTGTGTCTGTCCCTGAATTCTTCCTGGGGACGAGAACAAGAGCCTCCGGGAACATCTTTTGGATGAAAAGAGACCCCAGAGCCGCATCCCCTCAGTCCACCAGGCAACCCTAAAAAGATGTGTAGGAAATTACCTGAAAGAAAAGTAAGTATGCATCAGTATTAGTAAAAAATTATTGAATGGAAAAATTAAAACTGAAGACCAATCAAGTGAGCATATTAGGGTAGTTCAAATTTAGAATAAAAATGTACACAGTGCAAAAGCTTCGTTAAGAAGTCCCCATAGGAAAAACCACAAAAGCAAGGTCATCAAACAGAACCAAACCTCTCCCGTGTTGTGGGGGACAGTGGGCTCAAAGACCAAGATCCTTAAAAGTTTGCTTAAGAATGAAAGCCTTCATTTTACAAATAGCACAAGGTTATGGGTGGTGCTGTTTCCATCACTATTGTGAAGTGATACTGTTCTCTCATGGCTTCTAGGTCCCAGGCAAGTGAGTCTGCCTCCAACTGAGTAAGGGGCATGTGTGAGAAACTGGGTTACACCCGTGCAAGAGTAGAAAGAACACAGACAGTCACCGCCTTATGAGCTCAGTGTTCTTATGTAATACTAGATAAAACACTTATGTAAAACAAAGTTCTTGATTTACTTTTATACATAATCAGATAATCAGATAAGCAAAGAAAAAAACCTTGTCATTTATTTTTGAAGATTTTAGTTATTTATCTGAGAGAGAGAGAGCAGAGGAAGGAGTAGAGGGAGAGGGACAAGAATATTCTGTGCTGAGCACAGAGCCAGACATAGTGGGGCTCTGTCCCAGGACCCGGAGACCATGACCTGAGCTGAAATCAAGAGTCGGTGACCCAACGGAGCCAGCCAGGAGCTGCATAGAAAGGTGGACTGAGTAATGTCTCACCTTGACTGTGATCATCCCCTCCAGCTATTCTATCCAAGAGAGGTCTCTCGGTTGTTTTCAGAATCAGCTGTGAGAATTCCGTTTGAGCATTGACAAATGTTCCTCCTGGGTGAAAAATTTATCCCTTCAGCCCCACCTCATCCTACTAAGTCTCTCAGTTTTATCTGGTATGTGAGTCATCTGTATGAACAAACCCCCAACAACTGAAGAACGCAGCTCTTATTCACCCTCTGGAAGTTCCTTGTTCACATGAAAGCAGAGATTCTGGGGACCCTTCATCTCAGCTCAGGTCAGGATCTCAGGGTGGGATGGAGCCCAGCCTCAGGCTCCCTGCTCATTGAGGAGTCTGAGATTCTCTCTCTCCCTCTACCTTCTTCCTGCACTCTCTCTCTTGTATAGTGACTAACGTACTAAAATTTATAAATAAATGTTAGAATTCACCTGTTGGTGGTAAAAACCATATATATGTATTTACATTAAGAAAATAAATAAATCTTTAAAATAAACAAATTAGCTATAAATTAGTTAATGTGTAGATTCAATATCTATGGATTAATTTAAAGAGTGTAATTTTGTGCATTTTATGGAATTAGAAGAAATCTATTTCTACTAAAAATAACACAACAGGGGCGCCTGGGTGGCTCAGTTGGTTAAGCGACTGCCTTCGGCTCAGGTCATGATCCTGGAGACCCGGGATCGAGTCCCACATCGGGCTCCCTGCTCAGCGGGAAGCCTGCTTCTCCCTCTCTCACTCCCTCTGCTTGTATTCCCACTCTGGCTGTGTTTCTCTCTGTCAAATAAACAAATAAAATCTTAAAAAAAAATAACACAACATTCTAAATGTTCTTAGATACTAATGAAATGCTAAAACATTTTATTTATTTATTTTTAGTAAATAATTAACTTCATGATCAAGCCACCCAATAATGAAATTCTTTGATACAACATTTGTTACTTTTTTGTCTAAATACTGATCCCTGAAAATATCTATCAGAGAATATTTTGTCAAATGTGTTAATAGCTTGTTAATGGTGTTAAAAAGGAAAAAAATTGGAACTATTATTTTTTACTGTAAGGGACCTAGTTAAGCAAATGCAGAAAGAGATGCTTACAGCCAAAAGAACACATGCATATTTGTTTCCATGCTCATAATTGGAACATATTTTTTTCTATTTTATGTTTTTCTACTTTAGCTGAAACAGTTTTCATCCAGTACTCCTAGTTCAATAGCTCTGCAGCATCTTGCTCTTCTTATTTTTCTATTTCTCTGTCTGTCCTAGTCATCACAGAATTTCATTTGATTTTTATTAGTCTGATATTTCTTTCAATGACTCAATAGTGTCTATGTAGTTTCTCAGGATTCACAAACAAAATTCAGGTATGTTTATAATGGTTACAAGTTTTGATACTTGTATTAAGTACATAAATATTACGAAATATATAGCATTCCTGTGGAAATTCAAAATAAATGACCCTTCTGTTAAATTTTACACATGAGTATGCTAAACTCAATCCTCAAATTAATAATTAAAATCTCAGAGATCTCAGATCAATTATTACACAGTCAACCTTTATCTGTCATCTCTAGAACTAGCTGATGTGATTTTCCACATGAATACTGGATGAATTAGTTTTTAAATTCACATTCATACTAATAACACATTGCTAGTTAACTGTGTGCATAGCTATCTTTCTCACTAGACTGAGGGATCCTCAGAGTGAAGGAGATTCTCTTATTGATTACTGAATCCCGTGCAACAGGTACAAGTTTAACAATACTCTTTAAACAATCTTGGAACACTGAAAAAATAAAATAATGTAAAAAAAAATGATTCTTGGATCAGTATCTTTCACCATCTTTGTGATCAACCAAAGAATTTGAATTTGAGAGAAAGAGGTTTTTCCCATGTCATTGCCAGAGAGATGGTTTCTGTTTCCAGGAAACCTGCTCAATTCCTACTTCTCAAGCACCCTCCACAGCTCACTCATCTCTCCCCTTCTGTCCACACCATGGGTCTATCCAGGCTGCATGTCTTGCAAAGAAGGATGGTTCCACCCAAAAAGAATAGAGTGCTCATCACTCTGGATCCACACACAGGGTGTCTGGAGAGAGACACATGCTCCTGCAGGAGAATGGCTCCTACTGATGTTCTGGCCATGCTTTCATTCAAAAGCCAGGTCTGGATATAAATCTCTAAATTTTCATATATTCAGATAGGGCTGCTCTAAAAAAAATCTCATCATATGGGTGCAATTTACATATTCATTTGTTCATTCTCTCATTCACTGATTCACTGAAGTCTTCTTTTTGAATCGAATCTGAACTAAGATGCTACCTGCCTCCCAGGGTGGAGAAACACATTTTCTAATTTAAAAATCCCCACTATGGAAGCACAGAGGATTTTTCAGACAGTGAACTTTCACACATTTTCACAGTATCTACGTGTTATTATACATTTCCCAAAACCCAGAGAATGTACGGTACCATGAGTGAAACCTAATGTAAATATGGACTTTGGGTGATAATGATGTGTGCATATAACTTCATTGCTTGTAACAAATGTACCATTCACTGTAGGACATTGAGAGTGTTGCAGGATTTTTCTGCCTTTAGTGCCCACGGTTCCTGGTCATGCTGCTTGGAAGAATGAAGAGGTAGACCAGACAGAGAATGACTGGCAGAAAAGCAACATTTGCTGAGCAAGAGTACAAAGCTACCAGAGAGGGAGGAGGACCCAAGTGGTTGCCCTTGGAGTTTCTAAGATTAGGGGTTTTTCTGAGCTCCTTTGTCGACTTTCTTACACAATCAGAGTGTGCTGAGTTGGGTCAGTCTGATCTGTATACCTATTAAGCTCATGTCCACGTGCTAATGGGTTTTTTGACGACATCTGGGGGCTTATGTCTTAACTGCCCCTCAGCATACTGGTGACAAATACTTTGTGTTTCATGATCTTATTTTAGGACGTTTTGCAGAAGTCATTTCTGCAAAGGCTTCAAAGCAGAATGGTCAGTATGTTTCTGTCTAAGTTGCAGAATGGGATGTCAGTGCTGTTCGATCTTCGCTCTGCTGACTCTGTATTTCCTTCTTGGGGACCCGGGCCCTGACTACCTGACTATCCAACTAACTCCGAACAATATCATGAAACGCTGGGCCTGCATAGGGGCCAAGGACTCTGTAATTTTTGCTCAGTTTTACTGTGAATATAATCTCCTTTAAAAATACAGTCCATTGGAAAGAAATCAGCCCAGTCCCAAGAGGACAGCAAGACCATATGGGGTCTGATGGTTATGACCATGTAAACCTCCGCAGTATTGTCCCCTTTCTAGGCACTGCTGGCCCGGCTGGATGAGGAGAGGCCCTGTCCAACAGGCCAGGAGGGTCTGACGGCAGAGGTAAATGCAGGGCGTGAACTGCAAATGCACATACGTTGCTGACTGGCAGCCAGGTTTTTGGAGATCCGTTGCAGGTCAGGGCACGCAGGTGGGACTTTGGGGGGACATTCCTGGTATTTGGGGTCCATCCTACTCCTAGGCAGAGCTCCAGGGTCTACCCCAAGCCCCCCCGACAGCACAGGGGGGAGAGACCTGGGAATTGGGATTGCCAGAGAGGTGCTGAGTCCCACAAAGCATCAGTGCCACGTGGGGCCTGCCTGTGACCGCCTCGAAGGTCCTCATCAGTAGTGTATTTCAGGAACCAGAGGATGGCCTGGGTCCCTAGACCATCCTGGTTTGGCCATGCAGGGATACAGTGGCCACAGGTGGGTAGGGACCCACAGGCCGCTAAGGTCCATCCTGCCCCAAATTAGCCTCGACTGCAGGCAGGGCAGAGGAAGCTGATTTCTGCGAAGGGCCTGCGTGTCTCCCCAGGACAGAACCACATTTGGTCTGGCTCAAATGACCTTCCCGGCTTTGCACATACATACAAGCCACTATTGCACACGTCATTTCCATCCTTTTGTATTACGCTAACACAAACATTCCTAGAACAGGCCTACTACTGTTAGTAGGTGGGTGGGGACATACAGGCTACTACTAAAACAGGAATGGATATGGCATGAGAATAATTATCAAAACCACAAATATGGATTACTACATTTTTTATGGGATGTGAAGGGTAGTGGGCCTAAAGACAGGCACAGTTATTGTCTTCATTTAAAAACACTGAAACAACTTTACTGAGGCCAAACATTTAGTCCAATATCATGCAGGGAATAAAAAGAGGAAGAAAAAGAATTGAGCCAGGCCATCTGATGTCCAATCTGATGCTCTTAGCCTTCATTGATTCAGTATTTATGAAGAATCTGCTCTTTTCCTGACCATTTTCTAGGACATGACTGTGAACAAGATAGACATGAACCCAGGTTGCATGGAGGGCCTATTTTGAGGAGATGGGATAGGAATTAGGCCAAAAGAAAACCACATTTCTAGAGAAGGATGATAGATACAGATAATGCATGTGTAAATCATGTAAATATATATATTTAAAACACCTTTTTTTAAAAATTTATTTATTTTCAGTGTTCCAAGATTCATTGTTTATGCCCCACACCCAGTGCTCCATGCAATACGTGCCCTCAGTACCCACCACCAGACTCACCCATCCCCCACTCCCTCCCCTCCAAGACCCTCAGTTTGTTTCTGCGTCCAAAGTCTCTTATGTTTCGTTTCCCTTTCCGATTTACCCTACTTCCCATTTCCTTTCCTTCTCCTACTGTCCTCCATATTACTCCTTATGCACCACAAGTAAGTGAAACCATGTGATACTTGACTTTCTCTACTTGGCTTATTTCACTCAGCATAATCTCTTACTTTGCACAGTTTTAGTGTGAATTAGAGATAACCTGGACAAACGACTTTGTTCACTAGATAAGAATTATTATCTTATTTTTGCAGATTTAAAGGTATTTTAACTCTGCAGATGGTGTATCAAAGCTGTTTCTTATAAAGTGATGTTTTTCATTCATATTTTTCTCATCTTATTGGCTTTAATTACAATTTGTATATTGGATGGGGGGATCCCAAACCATGTCTTCAACCTTTATTGAGGACTATAGAATATTTAAAGCAAATATTTAAAGGGGAGAGAGATGATCATTTCTGGCTAAGGGAAAGATGTGCAAGGTCCTAAAAGCTTATATAAAATATTCAGAGAACATTTTATTTGGGGCACAATGGTGTAAAGTCTAGAATAGTACTCTAAGTACACAGCTCAGAACCTAGTGAACAAGAATGACACTCAGCACTATCTGAATAGACTTGAACTGGAATGGAAGGTATGAAAAATGACTTAATTTTTAAAAATAAAATAAACCATTGTGTTCAGATTGTCTTGCTATAGTTTGGGGCCTTAGTATCCTCCTTTCCCACCTGATGTGTATGGTTAAGATAATGTCAATGGTCCCTCCATCTGTCTCTGACTCATTTATCTGATCCTGGAGAGTATGAGACGCGTTCATAAAGATGAGGTTGGTCATCACAATCTGCCACAGGGTAAAAGTCTTGTGCCAACTCCAATAAGACATCCTAGCCCACAGCAATACTTTTTATCCTTTAGGAGGTCACAGAACCCTTTACGAAGCTGAGGAGAGCTATGAAGCTTCTCATGGGAATAAAATTTGAAATTCTCTATAAAATGTCAGGGAACCCCTAAGTCCCAGATTAAGAATCTCTGCATTAGGAGTTTCCAGCTTTGGGGAATGTTTTAGCTCCAACTGGTATAGTATAACAAAATGTCGTATCATAAACTAGGTGGCTTATACACAACAGAAGTTTATTTCTCACAGTTCAGAGGCTGGAAGTCCAAGATCAGGGTCCCAGCGCAGTCAGGTGCTGGTGAGCATGCTCTTCTGGGCTGCAGACAGACTCCTTGTCATGGGACCCTCACAGGGCCGAGAGAGGAGGAGGAAGCAAGCTCTCCCATGATCGTTTGAGGGCCGCAGATTCTGTTCATGAAGCTCCACACTCATGAGCTCATCTAACCCTAATCACATCCTGATGGCTCCATCTCCTGGGCCTTCCAGCTGAGAATCTAGGGTTGGGGAGACACAAGCATTCAGTTCACAACAGGGGATTTCTTGGGGGGTGGTCTGTGGGTCCCCAAGAGAGCAGCTGTGACTGTTTACATGGGCACAGCTGGGAAGACCATTGGTGGCCACTCAAAGCAAATATTGCCTCAAAACTTTGAGATTTGCTGGAGGTTATTCATCATGTGTTCTGCTCAGATTTCTCCTTGGCTTTATCCTTTCTCAGACTGAAAATAGTTTTATTAATGAAAAGAAACACAGAGGTCAAACGTATAAGGATCTATCAAGAGAAGTACTTGAGGGGCACCTGGGTCATTAAACATCTGCCTTCAGCTCAGGTCATGATCACAGAGTCCTGGGATCGAGCCCCGCATTGGGCTCCCTGCTTCTCCCTCTCTCACTTCCCTTGCTTGTGTTCCTTCTCTAACTGTGTTTCTCTCTGTCAAATAAATAAAGATCTTTAGAGAGAGAGAGAGAGAGAGAGAAAAGTACTTGAGGAGAAGTATCTCATGCACCAACCACTCTACAATTTTCCTTCGTCTTGAACATCTTCATTTCTTTATATCTCAGCGTCTCCATATATGCGATGGAATCAATGGCACGTCCTGTGTCTATCACCCAGAAGAATGTGAAGATCAAGCAAAAAGGTAAAAGTAATAACAACGGTGGGATTAGCAGGTATAAAATAAACACAATGCTTTATTTTATTTTTAAAAATTAAGTCATTTTTCATACCTTCCATTCCAGCTCACGTCTATTCGGAGAGTGCCGAGTGTCACTCCAGTTCACAGGAAGGTGACAGTGGTTGTGAATTTAGGATGTGCTGAACGCTTCAGGTAGGGCATCTGTGGGGATGTGCTGAGTTGCTCAGGTGGGGCATGGGGGGGTGGCCATGCCGAGTACTATACTGAGTACCTCAGGTGGGGCATGGAGAGGGGAGTCAGGGAGGATGTGGGGAGTGCTGTGCTGAGCACCTCAGGTGGCTCGCCTGTGGCACATAACAGATACTTTGTGCCATCGTCTCAGTAACCCTGTGAGATGACGATGTGTATTTGTATTTTACATGGAAGGAAGAATGGAGGCATGGAGATATTAAGTGACTAGTGCAAAGTGAAGGAGCTTATGCGGAGCAGGCTCCAAACTATGACCGTCTGATAACAGCATTTAGGGCACTAAACTCTACACTCTGCAGCCTTCTGTAAGAACCATGCATTTGCATGCAGCAATCCACACAGAGCCATGAGTCAAGAGATGGGTTTCACTTATTTTAAGTGCTTTGACCTTCCAGCCAGAAGACAAGCTAATATAAAATAAATAGGTCGTTGGATGTTACTCTGTGCAGCAGATGGTTTCATAAATGCTTGCTTTCACTGTTTCAGAACTCAAACTCTGATGGAAACTGTGGTTTGCTGGTTTGTTTTCTGGTTCTAGATTATAACCTCCAATTTTTTGTTTTGTTTTTAAATATCTCCACGCACATATAGGCATATACAATATATCTTATTTATACACAGTAGCTTTTAGGAAATAGGGATTATTTGTACTTTCTTTTAAAAATTCTAGGACAGGTCTTCAGGATGGAAGGGAAGTAAACAATTCTGTCCCTGAAAATCCTAACAGTCATCACATGATAGTGGTCTTTTGCCGGGTATCATCCTCTGTGCGTTGCCCTCCTCGGCCCGTTTAACCATCCATGATTCCTGGGAAGTGGGTACTATTATTAGACCCATTTTGCTGAGCAGGACAGTTTAACATTCCTTGACTGAAGCTCTGCCAGTCTTCTCTGCATTGCCAGGCCTCTGAACTCCCTTTGCTCAGGCATTTCTTTAGAAAACTTGCAATCAGGAATTCTTTCTTTCCCTTTTGAGATGTAAATTTTCTCTCTGGCATCTGTGAGCCATTCCTCTCAAATAGGATGTCATCAAGACCCTTAGCATCCTGGGCGTGCTTGGGTGGCTCAGTCCTTAAGCTTGTGCCTTGTGCTCAGGTCATGACCCCAGAGTCCTGGGATAGAGCCCCGCATGGGGCTCCCTGCTTGGCAGGAAGCCTGTGTCTCCCTCTCTCACTCCCCCTGCTTGTGTTCCCTCTCTGGCTGTGTTTCTCTCTGACAAATAAATAAATAAAATCTTTAAAAAAAGAAAAAAGGAAAAAAAAAGAGAGGTAGCATCCTTACCTCCCAGTCTCTAGGGGAAGGTAAAAACGTCACTTCTATAAGAGCTAAAGAGCACATACACACACACACACACACACACACACACACACACACACACAGCTTGATCACCTGACCAACCCCCCTCAGCGAGATACTCATCCATCAGCTCCCCACCTCTTAGAAAATTTTCCACATTTTCTCTCTGCAGAGTTGAGTTCAATCTCTCTCCCCTCTTACGATAACCTCAGATGAAGTCTTCCCGGCCTGTTTAACTCTGTTTCATACATTTTTTTCCCTTGACAGTTCAGCTGAGAATCTGAGCTGCGTGAAGCTTCCTTAACTTGCCAGCTATCACCTCCTGATCTGTGAGGCTAGAACTCCAACATCATTATAATAATGGCAAAAAAGATGCCCAGAGGGAACTTTCTGAGCCCTCTGCCCTCCCAAAAGAAACAGGTGAAAACCAAGGAAATGCTGCAAGGGCTGGCTCAGATTATGTTTGTACCTGGATTTCCCAGGATGCCCTTTGATACACGGTGAACACTGCGATTTCACCTGTCCCTCTAAGCTCTGTGCCCCGTACAGACCTGGGTTACACAGGGGAGAGGGCACATACTTCTGGTCTCCCTGGTGAGTCCTCCCAGAGCCTTCAGGGTGGCAGCCTCCCCCTCTGACTGTGCTCGCCGTTGTGTCAGTCCCAGGAGAGGCAGGGGGACCCTTCAGGAGCCAGCTTCCCCCTCAGAGCTAATAACATGGGGGGAGGAGGAGATAACCTTCCAGGGGAGGTGGACTTGTCTCCACTCGTGGTCCCTGCTACCCCCAGAGTCATAAGGGAACCTCTCTCTCTCCCTCATACACACACACACACACACACACACACACACACACACACACTCATACATTTAGCATAATTTCCATGACTTCAGGGGGAGGACCAGGCTCCTCCCACCCTTTGTGTCCACCCACACATTGGCAACCTTCTGGCCATCCACTACCTAAGTATCAGAATTCTTAATTAATGAAGTGTTGTCCTCAACATCAAAACAAAGACAAAAACAGACATTTGGTAAACATGATGAATTTGCATACAACTTTTAAGACTTTGGACTCTTTTCCCAAATGCCAAAGGCTTCGCCCACGCAACCATCGGTCGAGCCCCTGCAGGGAGTCTGAGCCTCCAGAGCCTTCTCCCACCTTTTCCAGCCCTGACTCCTCCCCCCAGCCTCCTGGGTTCTCCACCATCTCAAAACAGGAGACATTTCTGATTGTTTCTTTTAGAGAATCTGAATCTTTCCAGTTTATTTTGTCCATTATCACTTGTCCCCTAAAAAATCTATTTTTTGAAGTTTTAAATGAAATTCCATCATCTCTGTTCATATTAGTCCAGGGTAGATAGAGAAAGGCCCCACTGCCAAATCTGTGCCCCACACACGGAGCATTCAAACAGAACCTTGCATGGTCCCAGACTGCCATCTACAGCCAAAACATGCACATGACAGCCTCCCCGTCGAGTGACGGTTTCTGTGAATAGGTGTGCAAAGCCCCAGGTGCTCACTGTCTTCCCAGACTGGCCAAATCAGCCGGTCACAACATCCACACGCATGGAAGGCTAAGACATGAGAATTAAATGATGTAGCTGCATATGAAAAGGCTCCGTCTTGATATGGGGCAGAAAAGGGTCCTAATGGTTTGATATGGCAGCTGGGAGATGCTGGGAGATGCTGGAGCGTCTCTTGGGTTATATACCTCCTCCTCCCTAAATATGTTGTGAAAAGGAGCCGGCGGATTTTCTGAGCGGCTTGATGTAAGATGAAGAAGGAAAGAGTCACAGACAACTCCAAAGCGTTCAGCCTGAGCAGTTAGAGAAGTGTATTGTCATTTCTTAACTTGGCACATACTTGGCGATCTCAGTCTAACGTGATCCTATAACTGTATCCGTATAGTCGTATGCCCGTGGGCTCAAGGTGCCTCTCTGCCATAGGGCCTGAGGGTCCGTGGAAAGCTATCAGACAAGGCGGAGGGGTCATGGAAACTCATCAGTGCCGTAAATATGCTCCGGAACTTAGGGGATTTGTCTAGAGCACGGCTCAGAAAATCAGCCCAGACCACAGGCCCCTAGGTTAACCCAGTTCTCTGATTACAAGGGTTTAAAAGAAAGCTCAAGAGCCATGCAAATCCCAGTTAGCTAACTCTCCACACCTCGGAATGAACTAAAGGCAGCATCCAGGAAACTCATGAGTAATGGGTTGGTTTTGGTCAGAGTCTTACTCAGGACGTTCTCTGCAGTTCCACGTGCTCTGGGTCATCTGAGGGCAGTGAGAAGTCCTGCTCCCCTGACCTTTGATCATGCTCCCTGTGCAGCAGAGACAGCCCACAGCTTGGACAGCCCAGATAAAGAGGTTCCCTTCTTCTAAGGGTTATCATGCTGTCCAAGCTTGGCCACCCTGACTTACATAGAAGCACCTAGATGTGGGTCCGCTGCGTCTGTCCCCAAAGCGGCTCCCTCAGTCCCATGTGTTCCAAGGGGGGACCTGTGCACACACTGTTTGCAGAAGGCCTAAGTCCCAATGTTCACTCATTGTGATATTTATTAAGGACCCGTTATGTGCCCAGCATTGTGCTCAGTTCATGAGTTGAATGGTTAAGATGGTCCCACTTTCAAGGAATCTGACAGAAGAGAAAGCCAAGATGTGAGAAAAGCAGATCCTTAAACCCATGTGATAAGATTTTACTTGTGAGATTAAATGGAATCATATGTGCTTCATACTCTGCTTTAGCACATAAGCACACATTAGATATTAGTTTCATCCAGAATCTTGATTCAATCTCAGGTCACCAAAATTTAAAAAGAGGAGGGAAAGAGGCCCCTCCTTTGGTCCCATTTCCGGCAGCATAATTCAGTCCTCTGCAACCCTCCCCCTGGCTTTCAAAGCCCCCTTTCCTGCCTCTCCTCCCCCCTTAGCTGCCTGGTTCCCTCCTCTAGCTCCTTGCATCACTCTGCCTGTCTTGTTCACTCCCCATTACTCTCCCTCCAAATCAGGTAAATGCTCATCCTGAATCCAGGCCCCAAGACAGCTTCGTCTCCACCCTAACCATCCTCCGCCTGGTCACACTGGTTCTCACTGGCCCTAAAGGACCTCCGGCTTCACTCTTGCTCTGCTGCTGGGAATCCTCCCCATCCTGCCCCCTCTGCTCCATCTTAATCAGTAGAAGTCCTATTCATTTTTAAATATCTAACTCCTCCACAAAACTTTTCCTCTTTCCCAAATTCAACATGGTATTTTCTACTTTTCTCCTTTGGACCTGCCTGGAATTTTCTTCATATCCTGCTTTGTTATTTCATATCTTACAATTAAAATCTTTTTCTTCTCTTCCATACCAACTCGTGCATTTCCCACAGGCCCATTCTGTGCCATCCACCTCCAGCTCTGAACATGTTCGGAGAAATTTAAAAGGAAAGCAATGGCTATGGGAAGGTTTGGGAATAGAAAGTTGGCATGTCAAGGGAAAGAAATGGCCCTTCCTCCTCGAGCCTACTGTGGAAGACTCGACAGGACCTCTCCCAGAGCTCATGTGTCCCTCCCATCTGGAGAACTCACCCTCTGAGCACTTTGGACCCCAGCATTTGGATTTGTCTGGAGCTGCAGACAGATGAGTCAAAGGAGAGGGAGGCTGCATGGACAGGCTGACAGTCTGAGAGTCTGTTGTGGTCCCCAGTGGGGGGTTTCCTTGAACAAGAAGTGCCTCAGGAGAGAGAACTTTTGGAAAGCCAGCCATCCTGTCCCATAGGGCCACCTGAAGAGGTAAAGAGACCTCTGAAGATACCACTGGATGGCTGGGGTCCGAGGAAGGACTCACAGCAAACTCAGAAGAATACAGTCCTACCTCAATGGGAGGACAGGCGTGCAGCCCCGGTGGCTGGAGGTGGGAATCAATCTACGAAGAATCAATGACAGAAAGACTTCGCTTGTCCCCTGAGCACATGTCCCACTGATGACCGATCTGCCCAGGTAAGAACTCTCTTGCTCCCCTTTCTCTGCTGGACCCACCAAACCTGGGGTTTCAGAAAGGTTGAAGGTGAAAGGGAAGCAGTTGACACAACCTCTGGCACCATGAGAAACCAATGGGGAACGGAAATGATGAAAAGAGGGTGACGTGCTCGGTAGAGAGCCATGAAGTGCCTACGGAAGAGAAAAGGACTGAAGAGCGTCTGCGGAGTCGGGAGGCAACGGGGTTGAAGAAATGGCTGAATTGCTCGAGATACATTTGTCGCCTTGGAACTGTTTGCCTTTTGCTACCTTGGAAATACTCAAATTTGGAGGGGACAGGAAACCTGGGTGGTCCCCTGGTGAAGGCCAGGAACATGCTGGTGGAAGAATGCTGGGTTTCCCTCTTGCACATGCAGGGGTAGGGCTGCTGCTCCCAGCCGCGGAGAGCAAGTGGCCGGCCAGGGGAGTGGGGGGTGCCCGGCCACAGCCTCTCTTTGGGCTCCCAGAAATACTCCCAACTACACTGCCTGGGATGCCATCGATTCCCATTTCTTGTTTTATCTCCAGAGTCTGGTAAAATGGAAATATCTCTGAAGAAGGAGTAGATGACTCCGTTTATGTGAACATTTTAGCAGGAAGGGCTGGTGGGCTCTTTGAGAGGACAAAGTTTGATATACAACAGATGAGAATGCATGACATCTCAGGGTGCCAAAGGAAAGAAACAGAGCCCTTCCCCATGGTTCTCCGGAAAACAACCTCTTGGACTCTGAGATTTGCATGCAGATGAAGAAGGGCTTGTCCTGGGGAGCAGGAGTGGGGAGGGCTGGGAGAAGCAGGGTTGGGCAGAGATGGTTCTAAACTACATTGCAACAGAGGCTTCTGCAGACCCGGTGCAAACTCAGACTTGTCCCCGCTGAGGCTGGGGCCCAGGCAGCTCCCGGGGGTGACCTCAGGGATGAGTCTTCAGAGTGTGTGGCAAGAGTGCCTCCCCTGTAGCGTTCACCGCAGAGAACCAGGACATAGAAATCCTGTCCACAGCTGAACACAAAGCCCCCTATCACTTAGCCACTTTTTTTTTAAGATTTTATTTATTTATTTGATAGCAGGAAACACAGCCAGAGAGGGAACACAAGCAGGGGGAGTGAGAGAGGGAGAAGCAGGCTTCCCGCGGAGCAGGGAGCCCGATGCAGGGCTTGATCCTGGGACTCTGGGATCATGACTTGAGCCTGATGCAGATGCTCAATGACTGAGCCACCCAGGCGCCCTACTTAGCCACATTTTAATAGTGTATTTCTCAACTCACTTGAAGTTTCCAAGTATTAACTGTCTACAGTTTCCCCCTGCTCCTGTATATTCAAGCCTCTCATCCACCAAACCAGTAAGAAACGTTATTTCAGGGTCAAGAGATCAGGGAGAAAATGAGTCTGAGATTAAAGGAACTGTAGGGTTTACTCGCCCCTCTGTTCAAAAACACCCTTCTGAGGACTGACCCGGGGCATGCCAGGAACAGCTGGTGTTCACAGATGCCTCATGTACATCACCAGCTTGCCCACGAGTTCTATTTTTTAATTCTCTTAGCCTCTGGATATTGTTTAATAGTTTCATGGGCCAGAAAGTCCCATTATACATCCTACAGTGGCCTAGTGCCAGAAGATCTGCCATTGTCCATGGGCCAAGCGTTGGGCTTGGAAGAAGCTGTTATCCAAAGGCCTTTTGTGGGCAAACAATGCCTGCATCCATTTGTTCATGAAAATTTCCTCAGTGCCTTCTCCATGCCAGGAAATGTTGCTGGTACTGGGGATAAAGAGATAAGCAAGACCACAGCTTTGTAGGACCTCAAAACACTCATAGATAACACCATGGAGGGGGCTTAATGCTATTGAGCAGGGCACTACCAACCTGTTGGACAGGAAGCCGTTCACCACGCCAGGGCAATCCCTGCTTCCAAGGACGCACGGAGCTCTGCCAAATTATGTTACTGTCCTTGCCAACATCTCAACAGGAAACACTACTACCAACCCAGGATGTGATTCCCCTGAAATAGGGCCATATATCAACTCTTCTGCATTAGTGGGAGTTTATTGACTCCTGCAATGGGCTCTGTGATGGGGAGTTCCATTCTCCCAGCCACCAAGTACGTTCTATCTTCATGCCAGGCCCTTTCTCCCAAGACAGAGTCAGGCCATTGGAATCTGCTCCAGTCTGAGCAAGAACACCAAGATTCAGCAGTGCTGAGTGGGAATCCTTCTGCATCTTAAAATCTGGCTGCATGTAAGGAATTAGAATGTGTAGTTGCCTGTTCCCCTTCCTACATTTTCCATCAATAATCGATTCGTAGTTCCAAACAATATAATTAACGTAGGTTGCCAAACACGTAATTTTGCACTATTGAAATCATCAAAATGGGGTGCCTGGGTGGCTCAGTGGGTTAAAGCCTCTGCCTTCAGCTCAGGTCATGATCTCAGGGTCCTGGGATCGAGTCTCACATCGGGCTCTCTGCTCAGCAGGGAGCCTGCTTCCTCCTCTCTCTCTGCCTGCCTCTCTGCCTATTTGTGATCTCTCTCTGTCAGATACATAAATAAAATCCTTAAAAAAAATCAGCAAAATGGAAATTAAAATGGTTAAAATCCCCATTCTCTAGGAAGGAGAGCTTTTCTGAAGGTATTTTTATTTGCAGAAGTGTCGTTGAAGAAATGACTAAGTAGCTCTTACCACTTTTGCAAGCATCGTTGAGGACAACTTTGTGTGATACAAATGTGTGTTTATAGCGGGACCTATGACCAGCTAGCTCATCAGAAGCCTCAACACAGATAGCTTAGGGGCCAGGGTAAATCATTTGTACTTGGTTCTCCAGGAGATGAAGAGCTGATTGAGCCTTTCTGAGCAAGCAAGAGGCCTGGTGAACACAGGTTTGTGAAGAGCAGGGGGTAAAAGGGGTGCAGTGTGAACCAAAGGGGAGTCAGGGCAGAGCCCAGGTTCAGATCTGCTTCCAGCAGACACAGGTGGTGACATATGAAGAGGAGCAGAATGCAGGTGTCAAATAAAGGAGGCATTCAAAGAATGAAATCCAGCATATTTGGATTCTGATTTTTCCCTCCAACTTTCTTACCTGCTCCATCACTTATGAGCTGAGCTACCTTTAGGAGTTAGTCAGCCACTCTGATCTTCACTTTCTTCATTTGTAAAATTAGGAGCTCATAGTATCTACTGTGAAGGAACTGGTCTTGTGGTATGCAGTGAGGCAAATAGTGATTGAGAGAGAGAGGAAAAGAATGCCTGCCACATAGCAAGTACTTAAACTACAGTTATTATTATTCTTAGTAAAAATACAAATGATGTAAACCTAATATTTCCTTCTTGGATAATATTCATAATTTAAGATTCACCATATTTTTAAAGGTTCCAGATGCATTTATTTATTTAGTTAGTTAGTTATTTTGTAAAGATTTTATTTATTTATTTGACAGAGAGAAACACAGCCAGAGAGGGAACACAAGCAGGGGGAGGGAGAGAGGGAGAAGCAGGCTTCCCGCCAAGCAGGGAGCCCAATGTGGGGCTCAATGTGGGGCTCGATGTGGGGCTCGATGTGGGGCTCGATGTGGGGCTCGATCCCCGGTCTCCAGGATCATGACCTGAGCTGAAGGCAGTCGCTTAACCAACTGAGCCACCCAGGTGCCCCTCCACTTTACTTTCTTTAGTGAAGGTCAGTTCTGGGATTCTTTTTTTTTTTTTTTTTTTTTTTAAAGATTTTATTTATTTGACAGAGAGAAACACAGCCAGAGAGGGAACACAAGCAGGGGGAGTGAGAGAGGGAGAAGCAGGCTTCCCGCCAAGCAGGGAGCCCGATGTGGGACTCGATCCCGGGTCTCCAGGATCATGACCTGAGCCGAAGGCAGTGGCTTAACCAACTGAGCCACCCAGGCGTCCCAGTTCTGGGATTCTTAGAGCAATTAGGAGAGGCACTTATTTCTGGGTAAAGCCTATAAAAATACAAACACTGGCGCTTGTTACTCTTCACTCAACTCGCTTGCTGAAGACAACAAAAATCAATTCAAAAAAGTCACGATCATCTGCCCGACCCTCATTCTCATTGAGTTGGTTCCACAACACTGGCACCCAGAACTCCACGTGTGCAGGGACAGAACCTTGCCGCTGCCAGCGATGGGTGCTCTCTCCATGCGTGTCTAGAATCTTGAGAAATTTTGGCTGCTCGTTTCCTGAAGGTAGTTGGCCCAAATGTCAGTAACTGACATTGCAACAGTAACAGTGAAGACTGCTGTGTTCTGGTGCCGACTTGTACATTTCATGAAACAGGATTCACATCACAATGTTCTGTCCCTGGGAAATGCCTGGACTCACAGCTCAGTGGATTAAACATAAACAGTCCTATCCCCTGGGGTGATAACCATAGAGACACTGAATATCTCCACCTCAGCGGCAAAATAAGACTGACTTTACTTACAAGGAGGTGTTGAGGAATAGCATTATATGCAAGGGTCAAATGTTGGTTAGAACTAAAATGCAGATATACCTTACCTGATAGAATGCCTTACCCCCGGCTGGAGCCAGGGAGGGGTCACCAGCAGGCATTCACAGGAGATTATGGGCATGACCAGCCCATCTCCCTCCTCGTTCTACCTCTGTCAGCCCTCTATCCTCTTCCCACTCTATAGACTAGGTTAAAGATCAAATAGCTATGACCTACTGGCAACAGATAAAGGACTAATGACCATCACGGGAACCTGACTAGCCCCCAATGTGACTGCAGTCAAAAACTGACTCCTCTCCTAGTTGCCGTATTTCACACAAAAGGAACTAACCAGCATTGATCAAGCACATGTAATGTACCGGTTACTGTGCTTTACCTACATGACGACTCCCACTTACCAGGGAGATGATATTAACTATCTGAAACCAAAGCCCATTCTCTTCCCCAGCCCTTGCACCAGTCACACTGGAAGGATCTAGAAGTCCTCCCAACATCCAGGGACTCCTTGGTTCCATTATCATCAATATCAAGCTACCAAGGCATTAGGGGAAAAAGTTCTTGAGAACGCCAAGCCGATAAGCCTTGAGTATTGCTTAACCATGTTTATGTAGTCTGGTACTGATACTTCCATGATCTAAACCCATTTGAATGAGAAGTCGCCCAAGACCCTTTCTCCTCATGACAGGATTTAAACTACCATCTCCTAAATGATGTCCTTCAGTCTGTTAGTCTTTCTTCTCAATCCAGTAGGCTCTAAGTGATCTTACAAACCTCCTTCATCAAAACGCATTCAAGCCTTTGTATTTTTCCTCTGGTCTAAGGAAAAATCTTAACTGCTTAATGTGGTGGCATTTGAGGTTTCATCAATGTTACCACAATCCAGAAATCAGGCTTTTTCTGCTTTCTATTCATGCATCTTCCTTTTAATCAAGTGTGGGTATCTACTTATGAGAAAAAATGCCCTTGCTTACATTTCTCTGATCCTTGACTTACCATATTCCCCAAATCTGGGTAAAACTTGCTACTCCTGGGGCGCCTGGGTGGCTCAGTTGGTTAAGCGACTGCCTTCGGCTCAGGTCATGATCCCGGAGACCTGGGATTGAGTCCCACATCAGGCTCCCTGCTCGGCGGGAAGCCTGCTTCTCCTTTTCTCACTCCCCCTACTTGTGTTCCCTCTCTGGCTATGTTTCTCTCTGTCAAATAAATAAATTTAAAACAAACAAACAAACAACAACAAAAAAAACTTGCTACTCCTCTCTGCTCCGTCGGATGCTCCTATATTTTTCCAGTCTTGGCTTTTGTCCCTTTTCTATGAGAACTTCCTCATCATGTCATATCTCAGTTGGGACTCTGACCACAGAACTCCAGCCCTGTCAGCCTCCTTGCCAAAGTGTGTATATATGTGTGCATGTGTGTGTGTACGTGTGTGTGCCTGTGTGTGTGCGTGCACGCATGTGCCCTGAAGCACCATTGGGACAGATGCCATGTTTCCAATTCAAATGTAAAATACATTTATTGAGAGGTGCCTGGGTGTCTCAGTAGTAAGCGTCAGCCTTCAGCTCAGGTCATGATCCCAGAGTCCTGGAATCAAGCCCTACATAGGGCTTTTTGTTCAGCATGAAGCTTGCTTTTCTGTCTCTCAATCCCTCTGCTTGTGTTCCCTCTCTAGCTATGTTTCTCTCCATCAACTAAATAAAATCTTTTTAAAAATAAAATAAAATACATTATTGAGAAGCTACTTTGTGCTAAGCACCATGCTCCATGCTACCTTATTTATATTCTTTTTAAACTCCATTATAATACCTAATAGGCAGCTGGATGTCAAGTGGGTGTTCAAGAAATATTTGTAGAGGAAGGAAAGAAAACACTTATAATGCGCATTAAAGAGAGCACATGATATGATGAGCACTGGGTGTTATACTGAGCTAATGAATCATTGGACATTATATCAAAAACTAATGTACTATTGGGGCGCCTGGGTGGCTCAGTTGGTTAAGTGACTGCTTTCGGCTCAGGTCATGATCCTGGAGACCTGGGATCGAGCCCCACATCGGGCTTCTCCCTCTTTCAGTCCCTCTGCTTGTGTTCACTCTCTAGCTGTGTTTTTCTCTGTCAAATAAATAAAATAAAATCTTAAAAAAAAAACAACTGTACTATAGCTTGGCTAATTGAACTTAAGTAAAAGAAAACTAACACTTATGAAGGCAAATCTCTATAGTAGAGGCTTTGTGTGTGTGCTCTATTATTTCTCCTAGAATTTTATTTTATTTATCCTAAAGACCACCCTAGAGAGAAGGTATTTTCCCATTTTTGCATATAAAAAACCAATACTATAAGACTTTAAATATTTGCAAAAGGTCACCTAGAGTGTGGTCAAGTTAGGATCAAAGCTAGTTCTTGTTTCCAAAATATGTTTTTCCTACTGAGTTATGGAGTTGTCTTCATCACAGTTGAACATATCCTCTGACTTATTTCCATACCAAATAAATTTGAGTTAATTGAGATCCCATGAAAGAACATCTTTCTTGGGAGACAGCTGAGCCTTCCAAATAAATGCCACCTTTGGGGGAGAATCCCTTTTTGTCACCAAATTGTCTCTTAAATTAGTTGTTGTATCTGACCTAAGCCATAAATTCGATGGAGCAAGCTGGTTACAAGAGTTTGAATACGAGCAGAAACACTGTGTTTGAATTTTAAGAATGAAGTAGTATGAAAATTTGTTCCTAAAAATTAAACTTCTAATGAATTGGGGTAAATCATGGAGGGAGATAAAACATGAGAGACTTTGGACTCAGAAACAAACTGAGGGTCTTGGAAGGGAGGGGGTGGAGGGAAGGGTGAGCCTGGTGGTGGGTATTGAGGGCACGTATTGCATGGAGCACTGGGTGTGGGGCATAAACAGTGAATCTTGGAACACTGAAAAAAATAAGATAATGTAATGAAAAATTGAAACTTCTAGATCTAACTACCAGATTATGGAAAATACAGGGGTTTAGGGACAAGCTGAGCAAGGTCACGAATAAGGGATGCAGAAATGTGGAGCATTTTATGGGACAAATGACCCAATTTGAAAAATCGAGCAACGGCACAACAATCAGAGTGGCCGAGCCAGGACTGCCTGAGTGGTGCGCCCAGGAATCTGCACTGACCTCTGACCTCTGACCTCTTAACATCATTTTGTACACCCCTCCTTGACAGCTCTTTCTCCAGCCCATGGAAACAAAAAAGAAACATCTCAATGTGATATCTCTGAAACTTAAGTGAGAATGTGGACAACTTCACTTTTTGAAAGAAAGAAAGAAAGAGAGAGAGAGAGAGAGAGAGAGAGAGAGAGAGAGAGAAAGAAAGAAAGAAAGAAAGAAAGAAAGAAAGAAAGAAAGAAAGAAAAAGAAAAGAAAGAAATCATTTTAGAATGTCTAAATCTCTCCCCGCAGCATAAATGTGCCTGATGGTTGGCGCCTGAAAGCATGACCCGGGGCCATGAGGAGACTCGAACCCACAGAACCATGCCCAGGCCACCACCACTGAAGGCAGCAAGCCTGGTGGACTACCTGTTCGAGTAACGGTGTCATCTTGTCTCTCAGGTCCTGCCCTTCCCCTGCTTATAGGACGTGACTCTCATGCAGGAACCGAGCTTCCTTTCTACCGCGGTTGGATATTGGTACTAATGCCACCAGACAGACGTTCATGTGCAATTTCTACACTTTGTCCAGCAGTTTAAAACAAAATGTCAAAGACAACCTAAATGGATAACTAAATATTCTCTATGGTTTTAGTCCCTCATACTGGGTGTTCTACTCATGTCCTCCCAGCAGAAAAAAATGTATTTCTGGCATGTGAAAAAGCTGAAGGAAGACACAGCTCGCAGGCTTTTGAGTTAGTGATTCAAGACCTGACTCATCACCAGAACTTCCTGGTTAGATTCCCAAAAATACAGGCTCCTAGCTCTACATTGGAGCATCAGAATAAGATGTTGGTAAAGCCCAAGGCTTTGTGTAGTTTTTTGGGGTTTTTTTTGTTTGTTTTTTTAAAGATTTTATTTATTTAACAGAGAGAAACACAGCCAGAGAGGGAACACAAGCAGGGGGAGTGAGAGAGGGAGAAGCAGGCTTCCCGCCGAGCAGGGAGCCCGATGTGGGACTCGATCCCGGGTCTCCAGGATCATGATCTGAGCCGAAGGCAGTCGCCCAACCAACTGAGCCACCCAGGTGCCCCAAGACTTTGTAGTTTTTGAAAGCTCCTGGTTATTGTGATGGTCGGTTTGCCCTACAAACCCAGCTCTCCCTGCGTGCAAGTCCCAAGGTCTAGATGTTTGTAGGTAAAAGGAGGTTCCTCTACAGGCAACAAAATAGCTCCTGCATGTGAATTCCCACCGGGTCCCTAAATCTATGTCCCGCTGGTTCCCCCAGAGCTCCTAGTGTAGACCACCTGACGTGAACATGCACGTCACCATCAACCAACATGTGGGTACATGACAAGCCCCAAGGTAGACATAGAGCTGGAGGTGAAATAGGCAAGAATTTTGTGAAGGGTGCTCTCTGGACTGCCTCTGCCAAACCTTGCCTATGGGATAATGAATCTGGAGTAGGGGATGGGGCCAGGGAGGATACATGGTTAGAAATGTAAAAATAAAGGGGTTGCAGGAGACAAAACAAAAGAAACTCTCCCAGTTATCTTTCCTCAGTGGAGCCAGTTCACCAGCATCTGGGGTAGACGGTTGATCCTTCCAGCAATTCCTTCCTCTTTTCCACTATACACACACTCACACACATACACACACACACACACCCCTCACATTATACACGTACAACAATGTACACACATATACACATGTACACACACATGTGTACCAGGCACACACATAAGCACATGCACCCCCCTCATTTTTAAGGGACTGCCTGTGGCTGGGTCACCTGACTTTGTAAAACATGACTTGGGCATGCCCTCTTGTGAATGTGTTTCAGGGTGAATGTTAGATGTCATTATTGCTCAACAGACCAGCAGCTGGTTTTCCAACAGAACTACCATAAAAAAATACTCCAAACTGAGTTCATGTCAGCTTTCTGGATACAAACTCCATTACACTGCAGGTAGAAGTGGAAAGTTTTTGTCCCTTTACTTGTTTGTTTGTTTATTTCACTTAAAAAAGGGTGTCCAGGTTTTTTAAGTTTGACGATAAATACGCTTTGTGGAAACAAAGTTCTTGCGGAGAGGTGAATATACCTTTCAAAACTCTTCAACCCAAATTGTGTTGGGGATGTTTTGATGGAGAGCTCCAGGGTGTACTGGCAGAGTAGCAAAGAGAGAAAGGAAAGTTGGAATGAATATTACACCAGGGATCAACTCTGGTGCCCCAAGATAGAACTAGTAGCCTCCTTATGTTACAAAGTATCTTCCATCAGAGTTTAACTAACATCTCTACAATCTACATGTGTCAGGCTTGACTTCACCAGCTTGAAATTGATTGTAATTCACAGAGTAGCTGATTTTAAAATTGTCTATTGGGAGAAAGGGTTTATAAAGAAAATCCATGGTGTTGATAGCATATATGGGAAGGTGATTCCCACAAGGGCCCTCACAGACAGCACATTGAAGGGTTCCCAGGCCTCCTGTGGGAGAGGATCGTTTGCTCATTTTAAAGCATTGCTGGGGTACCTGGGTGGCTGAGTCGGTTCATTTACCAACTCTTGATTTTGGCTCAGGTCATGATCTCAGGGTTCTGGGATGGAGCCTCACCCCACATTGGGCTCCCCGCTCAAAAGTGGGGGGTCTGCTTCTCTCTCTGCCCTTCCCCCTGCTCAAGCTCTCTCTCTCTCTCAAATAAATAAATAAAACCTTTTTAAAAGTTGTGATACTTTCTCCAAACCAAATAAGGAGGTTGGATTTAAAAGTTTAACTTGTAATTCTACAGGAAAAAGATGAGGTGAGGGTGGGGGAAGGAAATCTATGGCCAAAACTGTTAATTACTTAGGTGAGTTATTAGTGAATCAAGTAACAAAAGCATAAACATGCAACATATTTGCAAATTTGATTTCAGAATTTCAAATGTTTTTAATAATAAACTTTTTTAAAGGTGATGGATACAAAAAGATAATACTAAGAATCTAATATTTCCAGGAAAAATACCATGGCCCCTCCCCCATGAAGTAAAGATATAAAATCTTTCTGGAATATGATATGGAGCTATTTTTAGTAAATGAATAGAAGCAAGGATTTAGATATGCCCCAGTGCTCTCTGATGCACTAATTTACAGATAGTACTTCTGATAACACAAAACTGAATTGTGTCCTTCACCATTTATTAGAATTCTGAGGAAAACCTTTCAGCAACATATATTTGTACTACAAATTAACTAAATATGGATTTATAAATACATGAATTTTTCAAAAGAAAATACTCGAAAGTTATTTAAAAGACTAATAGCACAAAGTTTTAATCATCTACCTTTAGAAGCTGGAGTTAGAGGAAAAGGTATTATGTAATGTAGGGTGAGGGTGGGGGTGGGGCACGGGTGGGCACTGGGATCAAGGCCAGGTTCAGAGACCCAATCCCAGTTTAGACTTGGGTTAGGGGTCAGGAGTCAGGGGCTAGCTAGGATCAGGGCTAGGGCTGGGGTTAAGGTTAGAGGTCAAAATCGGGGTCAGGTTTAAGCATGATTGGCTCTCTTCTTTCTCTTCTCTCTGGTCCTCAAAGATGGAGGGGACTTGCCTAGGTCCCATGGATATCTTAGGTTGAACTGGAGCATTGGCTTTCTAGCCTCAGTCTTGGGCTCTAGCAGAGGAATGAAATGTCTGCCTGGTCACTGCCTGTTTGAAATACAACTCAAATGATTTCACTCAAATATAGAATTTAAGAAAGAAAACATATGGGAAGGAAGGAAAGAAAAAAGGAGAGTGGGAAACAAGCTATAGGAGACTGTGAAGGGTATAGTTAATTTATTTCCACCATTTAAAAAATATTAGATTATTTTACTTCAGTAAGTATGTCCAGTCTGCCATCCAAAGGGTCCTGGCCAACCATTAGATGGGAGGTATGGATGGGGAGACCAAGACAGTGTGTGGGTGTGGGGGGAGGGGAGTGGGGGGAGTCAGGCCTCAGGGGAGCTGTGGAATGGCTCTGTCCCTAGACAGGAAAACCCAGAACAGTGGGAGGGGAACCAGCAACAGGTAGAGGTCCCTGTGGGGCTCATTAACCTGTTTGTTTTTTCCTTATTTTAGGGTCCATTTTGTTAATGTGCATTTTTATTAAGAAATCACCCACTCCCTCTAGGCTTCCAGGCTGATGCAATAGGTTTCTCTTTAACCTTTCATTTCTGCTCTTGTTCTATTTTTTGTCAGAATTATCACAATTAATGAACAAACGTTGATATGTTATTATTTACTCAAGTCCATATTTCACTCAGGTTCCCTCTGTTCTACCTTGTCTGGCTCCAGGACCCCATGAAGGACACCATGTGACATGTGGTCATCACGTCTCTTTAGGCTCTCCTTGGCTGGGACAGTCCCTCAGATTCATATTGTTTCCATGACCTCGGCAGTATTGAGGACTGCTCAGACTGTCTCTCAAGTAACTTTTATTTAAAATAATCAACCCGACAACGTGGCCTATTGTGTGCTCCCTGGCCTTGGTCCTGACACCGTCCTGTGGCATTCCCTCATCCTAAATAACTTAATTGCAGTAGATTATGATTTCCTCTTTGGGATGTGAAGATGTTTGGGTTTTGACAAAGGCACAGGGGCAGTTATCCATCATGAAAGTATCCTGGGGAATACTTCAAACCTCCACCCCTTGATCCTTTTGTCATCTCTGTAGTTGTGTTTTTTTCCAGAATGACCTATAAATGGTGTCTTCAGAATGGTTCATTCACTTAACAAAATACATGTAAGTTTCTTCCATGTCTTTGTATGGGGGTTCATTCCTTTTTACTGCTGAATAGATTAACAGTAGGAAAACAAACAAAAGTTGAATATCATGCATATGTGCTGTTTCCATGGGAGATACCCAGGAAAAGGGAGTAACTCCTCAAAGTAGCCCAGCTGTCACCCAAAGGCCATCTTCAGCTAAAGACCAGAAGATTTTCAGCAGTAGAAACGCCAATTAGAGGATGTTATCAGGTGAGCACAATATGCAAGGGAATGTTTGTTACCCGAAGCTTCCTTTCCAAGTGTCCATTTCACTCAACAAATGACAACCTCTGCTCAGTTTTCAGAGATTCTTTCCTGTCTCCTGTTTCTTAAAACGGATCAGCCTCAAATAATCCTTATGCCAAAGAGGCATATTTGGGGTGCCATGTTCTGCTTGCTTCACCTGGATGCACTCCAGTTTCCTTCTGGATTCATTCATGGAAGGACACCCAGATTTCTTTCTGTGTTTAGCCATTATGAATAGAGCTGCTGTGCACAAGCCCCTGGTAATTTTTTTTTTGGAAACAGTTTTTCAAAACATTTGTCTCCATAGTAGAAGTGTGATTATTAGTTATTAGGGTGAGACTTTATTTTATTTTTTTTTAAAGATTTTATTTATTTGACAGAGAGAAATACAGCCAGAGAGGGAACACAAGCAGGGAAAGTGAGAGAGGGAGAAGCAGGCTCCGGCTGAGCAGGGAGCCTGATACGGGGCTTGATCCCAGGACTCCAGGATCATGACCTGAGCTGAAGGCAGAGGTTTAACAACTGAGTCACCCAGGGGCCCCAAGGTGAGACTTGAAATAAAAAAAAAAAAAAGATTTCATTTACTTTTTTGACCGACACACACCTAGAGAAAGAAGCCAGTTTCTTCCTGAGTGGAAGCCCACTGTGGTGGGGTTGGATTCCGGAACTCACGGATCAGAGCTAGAGCCAAAGGTAAACACTCTGAGCTTTGAGCCACCCAGGCGGCCCTGTTAAGGTAAGACTAAACTTAGCCTTAAAAACAAACAAACAAACAAACAAAAAACCCTGCCAAACTGGTTTCCGCAGTGCCCTCAGGGAGCATTTCCTCCAGCGGGAAGGAGCATTTCTGTCATTCCTCACCTTGCAATAATTGGTGTTCTGGGTTTTTCGTTTTGTTTTTTTGGAGTAGAGCCTAGCAGCTATGTAACAGTATCTCACTGCTGTTTAGTTTTTAAAAGATTTTATTTATTTATTGGATCTCACTGCTGTTTAAATTTGTAATTTCCCAAGCGTCTATACAGTGTTAAGCTTGTATTTGTATGCTTCATTTGTATTTGTGTGTCTTCTTTGTCCAGGCATCTCTTCAGATATTTACCCATTATCAATTAGGTTATTTCCTTTTTGTTGAATTCTTAGAGTTTTCAAATCTTTTGAGTACAAATCCTTTCCCAGATATGCGTTTTGTGACTAGTTTGCCCCAGTGTGTGGATTGTCTGTTTTCTGAGCAAGGTCTTTGACAGAGAAGTTTTCATTTTAGGAAGTCCGCGTCATCAATTTTCTTCTCTTGTGGATTGGCCTTTGGTTCTGTGTTAAAAGTCCTCACCAAATCCAAGGTCATGTAGATTTTCCTTTGAGTTTTCTTTCAGATATTTCCACAGTTTGCATTTTAAATTTATCTACAATTTGGAACGAAATTTGGTAGACGTTGTAAAGTTGGTATCTGCATTTCATTGAACTCCGCATAGCTTCCAATCAATCTTTCCTATTTCTGGAGCTGTCAGGGGATATCGGGCTCGATTTCAATTTGAATTTCCAAAATTCAGGGGATTCAGATGGACCTTGGAGGGGGCTTGTGTCTCCACTAAAAGGAATGCATCTCCTCCGGCCCCGCCCCCACGGCCCGCAGGAGGTGCCTGAGCCCAGCTCCCCAGCCAGTGCGGCGCATGCGCTTCCCTGCAGAGGGGAGCCGGGCCTCCTCAGGACACTCTGTGGGGGCTTCTGGAGGATGTGTGGCCGCAGTCAGGGTGGCAGGAGCCTGGCCTCCTCAGGACTAGGCAGGGGAGGAGAATGTGAGGAGAAGCCGCGAGAGCGGGGAGTGCTGAGGAGGTGCCTAGTCACAAGACCCTGCAGAGGAAGGGCCCCCCCGGTGTGGACGGTAGGCTTTCCTGCCTGTGTGTGTGGTGACCTGGGGTCCCCAGCGGCGCTGTGCGTGGGGCTATCGGGTCTCCCCTTTTTGGACTCAGATGTGCTCCCGGGGTCCCGCATCTGGGTTTCTGCACCCTCAGATTCGGTTCCTGGGGCTCCTCAGACAGTGTGCAGTCAGGGAGTGGCCGCTGGCTTTGGTGCTCCTGCTCCCCCGGCCTCAGCCCTGCAGGGTCCTTCCTGAGTCCACAGTGTTTCCGGGTTGCTCTGGTATCCGTGTCTGGAGGTAAGGTAGCGACAGCGCGGGCTCCGTAGACGGCTTTGGAGAGAGTAGGTATTTTCCCAGCGTGGGTTCCTGCGTGAGCACAGGGTGTCTTCATCTCCATGCGTCTCCCGCCCTGTCATCAGTGCCTCGTGGCTGTCAGAGGACAGGTCTGTCACCTGTTCAGTGTGTCATGGAGAAGTGGAAGAAGTTGGGAGGGTTGCTTGGAAGGCAAGTCCACTGGAGAAAAGCAGGGGTTTGGGGTGACACAGGATTCCCACCAGCTGAGCTGCAGGGATGGTGATTTCTTTTCTTTTCTTTTCTTTTCTTTTCTTTTCTTTTCTTTTCTTTTCTTTTCTTTTCTTTTCTTTTCTTTTTTTCTTTTCTTTTCTTTTCAAGATTTCATTTATTTATTTGACAGAGAGAAACACAGCCAGAGAGGGAACACAAGCAGAGGGACTGAGAGAGGGAGAAGCAGGCCTCCCGCGGAGCAGGAAGCCAGATGTGGGGCTCCATCCAGGTCTCCGGCATCATGACCTGAGCCGAAAGCAGTCGCCCAACTGACTGAGCCATCCAGGTGCCCCTGGGATGGTAATTTCTTGTAGGAGATGAACCTTCCAGCTTCCTCTCTGGGGCCTGAAACGGGTGAGTCTCTCCTGTGGGGGATTGTGACGTGGGGCCTGGGATGGACCCTCAGTGGCAGGTGCCCCCTTGCAGCCTCCCCTTCTGGCGTGCCCAGTCCACTTTAGTGAGGCTTCCCTTCATGCTCTTTCATGGTTCTAACCAGGCTGTGGTGGGGCCATGTGGCAAATGGGAATTCCGAGTCCCACTTCCCTGCTGTACCCAAGACACAAGGCCCCCAATTTAATCCTTCCCTGAGTGTTTTCTAACATGAGGCCTCCTCCAAGGGCGAGTGGCCTCTCCATGGTGGGTGAACTGGATCTGGGGACGCTTGGCCTCCCTCCCGAAGTTGGATGTCCTCTCTGCTTCTGGGCTGCGGTGCTAACGTGGTTGTTTGGAGGAGTCATTTCCTCTGTGGTGCTTTCGAAGTGCAGTCGGCTTGATACAGCAGCGCAGATATGCTTTACCTCCACACTCGGATTCCTCAGCTGTCATTCCTTTACCACGTTTGCCACTTCATTCAGGCTAGTTCAGTGCATTTTACCCCAAACAGGGACTCGGCCCCACGGAACCACCACATAACCCCAAATGAGGAAATCTTGATGGTTTCCACAGTTTAACCCATACCACAGACCCACATCAATTGTCACCACCTGCCTGATGGTCTGAAATGTCTTCTCCATTTGAATCCAGTTTTCTTTTTTTGGAATTGCTCCAGAGACTTTCCCTTCTCTGCACAACTCTGAGGGATTTAAGAAGCACAGATGGCTCCAATATGAGTGGTATTTCCTATATGGAAAAATGTCACTTGGGCTGTTTTCAGTGTCCATCTATGTTGTGACATACATCCGTTTTTCATTCATTTTTTTCACTGTGACTAAATATAATGACACTGACCACTTAAAACATTTTGGGTACACAGTTCTCTTGCCTTAGTGAAGTTCACAGGGTTGTGTGTCATTCTTCAGAACGTTTTCATTCTCACGGAGGGAGACTGTATGCATGAAACACAAACTCCCCATGCCCCTTTCCCCTCAGCCCTTGCAGCCACATCCAGCTTTGTGTGTCTGGATGCTTCCTATATGTGGAATGGTAAGTTTCTGTCCTTCTGTGACTGGCTGATTTCACTCAGCGTAATGACTTCCAGGTTCAATCCCTGTTGAAGCCTGTGTCCGAACTCCCTTCATTTTTAAGGCTGAATCATGTTCCATCCTGTATTACCACCTTTTGTTTACCCATTCATCTGTCAGTGGGCACTTGGGTTGCTTCCACCTTTTGGCTGTTGTGAAAAATGCTCTGAATAAGGGTACTTCTATTTGGGGGCCATATATGCTGCAGTGGAATTCTGTTTACTATTTTGAGGAGCCACCATATTTTTTTTCCCCACAAATGAACCATTTTACTGGATTCCTTCATAGGGTAGAACAAGATTGCCGTTTATGGACCTACCTCATTTTGTTTATCCTTTTCCCCACGGATGGACATTTGCATAGTTTCTGGGTTTTGCCTATTGTGAACACTGCTGCTTTGAATATTCCTGTACATTTTTGTTTGTTTGTTTGAACCAGTGTTTTCAATTTTGGGGGTATATATCTAGGAGTACAATTGTTGAACCCTATGGTAATTCTACTTTGATGTATTTTTTCTTTTTTAAAAAGCTTTTATTTAAATTCTAGTTAGTTAACATATAGTATAATACTAGTTTCAGGTGTACAGTACAGTAATTCCACACTTCCATACGTGTCACCCAGTGTTCATCACAAGTGCCCTCCTTAATCCCCATTACCTGTTTCCCCCATCCCCCCCCACCTCCCCTCTGATAGCCAGCTATGTGTTTACTATGGTTAAGACTCTGTTTCTTGGTTTGTCTCTCTTTTTTTCCCCCTTTGCTCATTTGCTTTTTTAATTAAATTCCACATGAATGAAATCATATGGTATTTGTCTTTCTCTGGCTTATTTCACTCAGCATAATATTCTCCAGCTCCAACACTGTCATTGTAATTGGCAAGATTTCATCATTTTATGGATGAATAATATTCCGTTTTATACACACACACACGTTTGCACACACACACACACACACACACACACACGTCTTTATCCATCCGTCAATTAGTGGACACTTGGGTTACTTCCATACCTTGGCTATTGTAAGTAATGTTGCTATAAAAAGAGGGATGCATGTATCCCTTTGCCTTAGTGTTTTTGTTTTCTTTGACTAAATACCTAGTAGTGCAACTGCTGGATCATAGGGTAGCTCTATTTTTAACTTCTTCAGGAACCTCCATACTCTTCCACAGTGGCTATACCAGTTTGCATTCCCACCAGTGGTGCAGGAGGGTTCCCCGTTCTCCACATTCTCGCCAACACCTGTGGTTTCTTGTGTTGCTGATTTTAGCTATTCTGCCAGGTTTGAGGTGATAGTATTGATTTGTATTTCCCTGATGATAATTGATAGTGAGCATCTTTTCATGTGTCTGTTGGCCATCTGGATGTCTTCTTTGGAAAAATGTTCATCATGTCTTCTGCCCATTTTTTAATTGGATTATTGGTTTTTTTGTGTGAGTTTTGTAAGTCTTTATATACTTTGGATACTAACCCTTTATCACATACATTATTTGCAAATATCTTCTCCCATTTTGTAGGCTGCCTTTTAGCTTTGGTGATTATTTCCTTTGCTGTGCAGAAGCTTTTTACTTTGATGAAGTCCTAATAGTTTGTTCTTGCTTTATTTCCTTTCCCTCAGGAGACTAGCTAGATGAACATACTATCTTTTTAAGACTTATCTTTACTGGGGCGCCTGGGTGGCTCAGCTGGTTGTGCGACTGCCTTCGGCTCAGGTCATGATCCTGGAGACCCGGGATCGAGTCCCACATTGGGCTCCCTGCTCGGTGGGAAGCCTGCTTCTCCCTCTCTCACTCCCCCTGCTTGTGTTCCCTCCCTGGCTGTGTTTCTCTCTGTCAAATAAATAAAATCTTAAAAAAAAAAAAAAGAGAGAGAGAGACTTTACTGAGTTTTTATTTTATTAGATTATTTAGTTGCAAAATACATGTTATTGTAACAAGTGTTGTACAATATAAAGTAAGTCTGGAGAGAACCTTGAGCTCACCTTCCCGCTTCCTGCCAGTTCATTTCCTTGTGGTCACCGTCATTAACAGACTGTGTTTTTTCCCTCTCTACTCATACAAATCTGTACAAAGATTGATAATGGGAAAAGAGTATGAGGAAACTAGGAAAATGGGGGAGGCAGAGATTTTACTTTTTTTTTTTTTTTTACCAAAATCCAATTATGTATCTTTGCGAGTCATTTAATATGGTCCAGGAGACCAAGCTCTGGTTTGTTCTAATAGCTGAATAATTTTCCAGAGATTGGACCCACCATAATTCGGTCAACCATTTCCCTTTTAATGGACATTTAGGTTTTTCCAGTTTTCTGCCACAATAGGAACGCTGAAATAATTGTCCTTGTGCCTATGATCCTCACATACTATGCTTCAACTTCTGTAGGATGGATTCCTCTACAGTGTGATTGCTAAATGAGAGGATATGTGCTATTTTTAAAATATCACTTGATATAAGCAAATTATTTTTGTTAGAATGTAAATTCCAGGAGCTCAGGGACTTTTTTCTGTTTTGTTCATTGTAGTTCACCTAGAACAGCATGGTGTGTAGCAGATACTAAAGAAATATTTGTTGGATATTGAGATTTTCAGGGTTGTACTGAAAACTCCCCTCAGTCTTATAAATAGTGGTTGTGATATTGGGCCAATATCACAATAAAATTATATATATCTCTGTATGCCATCATTGTTCCAGTCTGCCTTGACCTGCCTGCTGGTGGGGTTAAGTAATAGCCCTTTAATAGCTATATAGCTATAATAGCTAATAGCCCTTTAAATTTTCTCTTATGAATCACCTGTTCGAGTGCTATGCCCCATTTCCAATTTTGCCCTTTGACAATCTGGTCTATTAGTGTTTGTTTGTTTGCTTGCTTGCTTTTTGGTCTGTGTAATTTTTTTATTACATTATTTTATTTTTTCAGTGTTTTAAGATTCATTGTTTATGCCCCACACCCAGTGCTCCATGCAATACGTGCCCTCAGTACCCACCACCAGGCTCACCCATCTCCCCACCCCCTCCCTTCCAAGACTGTCAGTTTGTTTCTGAGTCCAAAGTCTCTCAAGTTTCATCTCCCTCCTCAATTTACCCCACTTCCCATTTCCTTTCCTTCTCCCACTGTCCTCCATATTACTCCTCATGCTCCACAAGTGAAACCGTATGATATTTGACTTTCTCTACTTGGCTTATTTCACTCAGCATAATCTCCTCCAATCCGGTTCGTGTTGCTACAAAAGTTGGATATTCATCCTTTCTGATGGAGGCATAGTATTCCATTGTATATATGTACCACATCTTCTTTATCCATTCATCTGTTGATGGGCACCTTGGCTCTTTCCACAATTTGGCGATTGTGGTCATTGCTGCAATAAACATTGGGGGTACATATGGCCCTTCTTTTCACTACATCTGTATCTTTGGGGTAAATGCCCAGTAGTGCCATTGCAGGGTCATAGGGTAGTTCTATTTTTAATTTTTTAAGGAATCTCCACACTGTTTTCCTAAGTGGCTGCACCAACTTGCATTCCCACCAACAGTGTTAGAGGGTTCCCCTTTCTCCATAGTCTCTCCAACATTTGTTGTTTCCTGTCCATAGAAGACATACAAATGGCTAACAGACACATGAAAAAGTGTTCATCATCATTAACTATCAGGGAAATTCAAATGAAAACCACACTGAGATACCACCTTACACCAGTCAGAATGGCCAAAATTACTTTGATCTATTTGAGTAAAGGCCAAACGATTTTATGCGTAGACTGCACCATTTCTCAAAGCAAGGTTTAAGGGTTTCAGTTTCTCCACATTCTTTCCAGAATTTGTAATTTTTAGTTTTCTTGATTATACTGATTATACTTGTGTGAAAGGACATCTAAGTGGTTGAAATCATCATTTCCATAAGGATTAATGATGTTGAACATCTGTTCATGTGCTATTCACCATTTGTATGATTTCTCTGGAGAAGGGTCTATTCGAGTCCTTTGTCCATTTGTACAAATATTTCCTTACATTCTGGGGCTACCTTTTTACTTTCTGGATAGTATCTTCTGATGTAAAAGATTTTTAATTTTTTTTACATTTCCTTTTTTAAGAGTGAGTGAGAAAGTATGTGTAAGTGGTCAGGGAAGAGGGAAAAAGAAAGAGAATCTTAAGCAGGCCCCACACTTGGTGTGGAGCCTGATGTGAGGCTCGATCTTATGACACTGAGATCATGATCTGAGCTAAAATTAAGAGTTTGATCCTTAACAACTGAGCCACCCAGGCATGCAGGACCAATTTTTAATTGTAAGGATGTTATTTTATCTATTTTTTTCTTTCTCTTCTAATGCTTTGGTGTCAGATCTAAAAGCATTGCTAAACCCAGGTTATGAAGATTTATCCCCATTTATTTCTTCTGGAGTTTATGATTTTATCTCTTATAGTTAAGACTTTAACTTATTTTGAGTTAATGTTTATATATGGTGTGAGGTAAAGGTCCAGTTTCATTCCTCTGTACATGGATAGCTAGTTGTCTAGCACCCTTTGTTGAAAAGACCATTCTGTCCCCCCAGTGTAATGTTGTCCACTCTTGTCAAAATTCAGTGAACCATAGATGAAGGGATTTATTTCTGGGATGTCAGTTAAATTCCATTGATCTCTATGTATACTTTAAATTTTTTTTCTATTTTTTATTTAAATATATTTTTAAATTTAAACTCAATTAATTAATATATAATGCATTATTTTTTTCACGGTGTATACATGCCTTTACAACAGTATCACAATGTTTTATTTAGTGTTGCTTTGTATTAAGATTTGAACTTTGGAAGCATAACCTTTCACGTTAGATTTTCTTTTTCAAGACCACTCCTGTGGTCCCTTAAAATTCCTTATGTCTCTTAGGATTAGCTTGTGCCTTTCTTCCCAAAGACCTTTATGAATTTTCTTGGGAACACATTGAATTTCCACATTGCTTTGTGTACTGTTGCCATCTTATCAGTAGGATGTCTTTTTATCACCATGGGGTGTCCTCCTATTTACTTAGGTTTCCCTTATTTTCTTCAGCAATGTTTTTTAATTTTCAATGTTCAAGACTTGCACCCTAATTACATCTATTCCTGAGTATTTTGTCATTGTTGATGTTCCCTACAATGGAATTGTTTTCTTCAATTCCTTTTTGGATGATTCATTGCTAGTGTATACAAATAAGAGGGATTTTTGAGTATTAATATTTTGTCCTGTAACTTTGTGAAATTAGGGAACTGGTTGTAATTATGTTTTGTTGATCCTTAAGAAGCTCTCTGTGTAAGATGATGTCATCTCTGGTCTCTGAATAGACCTAGCTCTACTGTTGCCTCTCACAAATGGATTCCTTATTCTTGCCTTACTGTTCTGGGGTAGAACTTTCATACAATACTGAGCAATGAGTGAAAGTCAGAATGATGGACTTGTTTGTGATTTCAGAGTAGAGCTGTCAGTCCTCAGAATTGAGCATGATGTTTGATTAGGGTTAGGGTAGATTTAGGTTTAGGGGTTAGTGTTAAGGGTTAGAGGCTAGGGTTAGGGTTAGGGTCTCCCTGTCCTCTGCTATATAGAACCTATTATAGTCTGGTAACCAGAGTGATCTTTTCAGAATATAACTTTTGAGCTTGTCTGTGATCCTCCCCAGCTGCCCGTCCTCTCCAGCCTCACCTCTCCCACCAAAGTCCCCCCTTTGTGGATCACCCAGATGTTTGGTTTTCCCACTTGTGCCTCAGACTTGACTCCAAGCCTTTACATTCTCTGTGCTCTCTGCAAGGAGCACTCTTCTCTTCCCTTGCATCATGTCTGGGTCGTTCTCTGCATTGTCTGGGCCTTTACTTGCGCCTTTGGTGACCTGACTCCTGACTGCTGGATATGTCTGCTTGTTCCCTATTTAATTGTAGTGCCCACTTTCCCTGTGTGAGCAATTTACTAACCTGCCAGGTATGGGGCAGGTACAGGGAAGTAGCCTTAGTGGCTGTAAAAAAGTCAGTCTCAGCGTGCCTGGGTGGCTCAGTGGGTTAAGCCTCTGCCTTCAGCTCAGGTCATGATCCCAGAGTCCGGGGGTCGAGCCCCACATCAGGCTCCCTGCTCAGTGGGAGCCTGCTTCCCTTTCTCCCACTCCCCCTGCTTGTGTTCTCTCTCCCTCTGAGTCTCCCTCTGTCAAATAAATAAATACAGTCTTTAAAATATTGGTCTCAGAGGCCAAGCTCTGCTAGGTGATGGTGCACCTGCAGCCTTGAATGGGTGCTGCTTATGTTCTCCCAGATAGGGGTGCATGTCTCACCACCCTTGCTGACAATGGGGAGCTGCTGTCCCCACCCTCAAAGGATCAAGACTTCCAACTTCTCGGGGCCGGGAAGATGTAGATCTGGAGCTGGAAGCTTACACTCTTGGATTCAAGGCTGGAGCCCAAGATAGCCCCCTCTTCTTCCAGGTGTCCTCTTTCCCCCTCCCTGCCCAAGGGCTGTACCTGATTCCTGATCTGGGGGAGTTCAAGAGCAATCACTCCTAGGAATACCTGTGGTTTACTGATGGACTTTGTCAGCAAGAGACCCAGTAACCTTATAGGGAGGACCCTAAAGAGGTGGAGACAGCCCTGTGGGGACCAGCAAAAGCCCCCTCAACGCAAAGTGGGGCAGGTGGCCAGCTCTGCTGATTCTATACAGTCTGTAGGCCATAGAATGGAGGGCTGTGCTCAAAGGTGCTCCACTCCTGGCAGGTGGGGACAGGATCTGCAGGGGGCCGTCCAGGGGAGGGCACCTGCAGGGTTTTCTCGAGAGCTTGGCAAGGGGGAGTGTTCCTGGTTCCAGCATGCTTTCTGTGGAAACCAGAGATTTTTCAAGAACCTCTTAGCAGAGAACATGAGGAGAACATTTTCAAGGCCATTCAAAGTACACTAAGCATAGGAACAAGCCAGTAACCTAGGAACTATTGAAATGAGGAACTGGTTCTTCTTCCATTTCTGGCTAGCGTGCTGGTCTGTAGCTTGATCCCACCTCAGGCAGCTGGAAGGTTGACCTTCCAGGTCAGCTGCCACTGAGATGGCTACTGCTTCCAGAAATTCCTTGGGATGTGGCTAGGATCACAGAGACCCTTGGGAAAACTTGGAGGCCCTAGAGATGTTGCCTGAAATGCTGTCATCGGGTCATAAAAGTTGTGCCACAAACCGCCAGTCAACACTGGCTGATTTGCTCTTTACTGCTTCTAGGAATCAGGGCCTATGGGCCATTAGCATTCACGTTGCATGAAGTCGAGGATATATTTACTTTTCATCACTTTTCGGGACTAGATTTTTCTAGAGGCAGTGCTAAGCATGGGTCTCTCCATTCTTTGTACAACCACTGCTAGTCCTGAACGGCTGGCCGCTGTCACCTCCCACAGTGGACATGACCGCGTGGGTTGGGGGTGCTCATTGGTGAAGGCTCATTATAGAGCAGGGGCCCAGATCCTCTGCTGAATGAAGGAGGGTATGAGGGAGAGAGGGAGTGGAGGGAGAGAGGAAAAGGAGGGAAGGTAGGAAAGGAGAAAGGGAGGGGAGGAGGAGCCAATGGGTGAGGAAGGAAGGGAGGGGAGAGAAGGGGGATGGCAGGATGGGAGGGAGGGAGGATGAGAGTGGGGGTCAGGGGGATGAGAGAGAAGGCAGGAGGATGGGAGGGAATGAGAGAGGAGAAGGATGGAGGGAGGATAAGAGGGGAAAAGGAGAAAGAGGGAGGAAGAATGAGAGGGAGGAAGGGAAGGGAAGGAGGAAGGAGAGATGGGAGGCAGGCAGGGAGGGTTATGGATTTGGGGAGGGAAAAGGAGGGGTGGAGGGGAAGGAGAGAGGGGGTAATGAATGAGAGAGTGAATAAATGAGGCTTATTCATCCATGGCTTATTCACCATGGATGGTGGCTCAGGGCACATCCATCTGTCCTCCCAGTGCTGACCTTCCTTCTCCTTGGACATGCTGTCATCCTGGATCATCTCCACCTCCTCAAACAATTCTGAATGTTCCCAAGAGCAGAGTGGCTGGAGGTGGGGGGGTCTCAGGAGGAGCTTCTTGGATCCTCTGCCCCAGACGACACTGTGACAGTAGCTACAGGACCTTCTGTCATGAGGACTGGGACTGTGGATCCCATTCATCTCCTTGAGCATTAGCCTTGTTCCATTCCCTGCTCTCTGCAGCACCACTTTGCTGAGTACTTCTGACAATACATCTGTGAAAAATCGTGCCAGAATTTCTGGGGCTGAGTCTGAGGCCAAGCTCTGCTAGGTGATGGTGCACCTGCAGCTTTGAATGGGTGCTGCTTATGTTCTCCCAGATAGGGGTGCATGTCATCCTTCTCTCTAGGGGACCTGCACTGGACCTCTATGTCCTCATGTTCTCCCCAGGGCCGCTGGTCCATAGACCAGACACCTGCTAGTCTGAGGGTAACCATGCTACCTCCATAGGGTTTCCTTTGCCGGAGTCCATCCCCAGGAGCTCCCACATCTGTGGCACATACTCCCCATGTGCCTATTCCTCCCCCTTGGACTTGCATGCATTTGGTCTGTCCCTGTGAGACTCAGTGACTTGGAGCATGGTTCAGACCAGAGTCAGGTGAAACCTTTCTCTAGCCTTGGGTTGTGAGCAATGCTTTTTGCCCTTTGTGGTGTGTCTTCCAGCTTTCTGCATTTCCCTGGTTCCTGTGTGGGTCACAGGAGGAACCAGCCCTGTCCTGTCCGGGGTCAGGCTGTGGTGTCCCAGCAAGAACAGGGGTCCCAACCTTGAGATTGTGCCCATAATTCCTAAAGGGGTCTTTATGATTAGATCTCATCTGTAATCCCTTGGGGATTTCAATATCGAATAAGGGAAATTCTATGTCCAATAAACACAGAAAGAAATGAATCCCTTTTAAAAACATGTGGGCTGACACAAAGGCACTAATTTTGTGATTCCACATACAAAGACATCCAGAACAGATACAGCAACAGAGAGAGAAAACAGCATAGTGGTTGTGAGAGGCCGGAGTGGAGGAGAAATGGGCAGGGAGGGTTTCCGGTTCAGGGTCTCTTTTGGGAAGAAGATACCCCGCAGCGATGTTCTGTGGTATGGGGGCACAGTGTTGGGAATGCACTTGACGCTCATGATGTGTTCGAGTGAAAACAAGTAATTATATTGAAAACAAGTGATAAACAGTATACAGAACATAGAAAGATAAAATAACAGTTATATGTGGCAGAGAAAAAGAACATATAGGTAGAGAATGAAACAGGGTCGGGGGATAGAACAACCGATAATTGTACATGGAGCTCCCCCGCAGGGCTCTGGGCTCTGGATGTGGCTCTGGGAGCCCTGCAGGAGCAGGAGTAAGGGCAGGGGTTGGGATAGGGACAGTGACAGGGACAGGAACAGATGCAAGAGCAGGAGCACAGGCTGGGGCAGGGAAAGGGGGAGCAACTCTGGCAGGGGCAGGAATAGGAGTAGGGGTGGGAGCAGGGGCTGGGGCAGGGGCAGGCACAGCTCTCCCGAGACAGCGTCAGGCTCTCCGTGGGCCAGTGCCTGGTCACCTGCTGGCTCCTGGTCTCCTGCTGAAGTCTCTCCAGCTGTCATACCCCTGTCTGGAGCTGCAGATGAAGTTGGGCCCGGCTCTAGCTCTTCAGAGCTAGACCCAGGCAACCAGGCACCCACATTCCAGAGACAGACCTCTGTCCAGCTCATTTTGCTGTAGATCCTGGAATGAAGAACACATTTGCATACCTTTGCAGAGACAGAGCTCAGCCCAGGGCCTCCCAGAGAAGTTACAACCAGGAAGGAACCCTCCCCAGGACATCGCCCTGACTGCAGTCCACTGCTGGGTGCTCTGAGCCCGCTGTTGCTCCTGGCTCCACACCAGGGGTCTCCTGCCTGTGGGGCCTAGTACCGACCAATCCCCAGACAGCCAGCCCTGGCCTTCTCACCCTCTAACTTGGCCTCTGTGGGCTCCGGGTCCTGGACCACAGTCTGGTGTTGTGCCACCAGAGACAGTGGCCTGGGCAGTGTCAGAGGCCTTCCCAGCAGTTCCCAGTCCCTGCTCCTGGAGATCTCCCTACAGTCACTCCCTATGTCAGGGAGTGTCCATCAGCCTCCTCCCTCTTTCCTCACCCCTGGTGTTCTGCAAAGACAAGGACTGGTAGCCGGCCCAGATGCATCACAGCCCTGCCTGGCCATCCTCATTGTCCTCCTGCCCACTCTCCTTGTTGCTCCCAGATCAGACACAGATAGGTGCATACATAGCCCCCACCTGGGACAGTGACCCATACCTGCTGGACATGGGATAAACTCTGGGGAGAAGCTTGTAGCCTCCCATACCCTGTCCCACCCAGCCAGCCTTTACCTGGGATGTGAACATGACCT